>JAUNZO010001130.1:600000-1080380 GCA_031894775.1 Chloris gayana | reverse complement strand
TGAAAAGCGTATGCCTCTTTCTGCATTTATCAGTTAGAACACTGCACGAGTTCAGCTGTTGATAATGGCATAATAAACAACGTCAAACGCTGGGACATGGTACGTAGATATATCTTCAAATCGAAGGCAGAAACTAATCAGTAATCACTAAAGCGAACCAAACAAGTACTCTCTTCTGGTAACGAACAACGCACCAGAGAATTGTCATGTTACCAAGTGCACCAGCCCACCTCCGTGGCCATCAAAATTCAAAAGTGTTATGCCAATTATTAAAATCCTCCATGATAACTGGCTCTGATCTGTCGATGCTAGGATAACCTGACGGGCGCCTGCCCCATGGAAGCATTCTTGGTCGAACCCGGACAACACCAACCGGATCAGCCGGTTTAGCCAAAGCTTGGTCAAATCAGTTTTCACAAATGCACTACAACGAGGCCATGTCATCTGAATCCAATATAAATCGTGTGGTGTATTCCGTATGCTCCACAATTTATGACAACAAAAGGACCGAAAATCAAATCAAATAATATTGGCATTGCATTTTTGCCACAATATCCAGTATTCTAGTAGAGCTATCTATTTGTAGAAGAGCAGTGTGTAGAAGAGCTGGTTCCAGGTGTCGGGTAGGCCGGGGAGGCACCAGTGGCTGCAGTCCACGGAGCCGCCGGGGTTGGCGCGCTGCGCCGGCGAGAGGTCGCCGCTGTACACCGAGGGGTGCGCGTCCTTGCGCAGGGCCGACAACGCCGAGATGTCGAGGAGCCGGACCGGGCTCCTCATCCCCCGGAGCACGGACTGGATCGCCTGGTCCTGGCCCGAGGCCTGCCCGGGGGCGGTCGAGTTGAGCCCAGGCACCGGGGCCGTCTCGCCGTAGCAGTTCCTGGACACCGGGTTGGGCCACTCCTTGGAGCTGATCCATTAATCCATCAGACGGGAGGAAAACAAAAATCAGTGGGTGGACGCTGGTCAAACAACGACGCGAGCGCGCACGTCACGTGCCAGATCACATGCTCGCGCGGTCGGGTCGGGACAGGGACGCTAGTGTCACGGGCGAGACGAGATCGGCGGCTAGTACCTGTAGTGCGTGGGCGACATGGACTGGAAGAAGACGCGGGTCTTGGCGGGATCGACGTTGCCGTCCACCCAGCTGGCCCAGGTGGCGAGCGCGCGCTGGAACGCCACCATCCGGTCCATGTCCTCGAGGTAGCGCCCGGCCTCGCCCATGTAGTCCCACCCCTGCAGCGAGCCGGTGTGCGTCCACCAGTGGCCGGAGTTGAAGGAGAGCACGTCGGCGGCGCGCCACGACTCCGCGTTCTCGGCGATCTCGTCCAGCATCAGCACCCGCTTCCCCTGGACCACGTCGATGTCCACCAGGTACGGCGCCCGGTAGAACGACAGCGTCAACTCGTAATCCTGCTCCGGCCGCGTGCGTACATCACGTGAGAGCTAGCTAGCAGTCGTGAGATAAACCCGAGATGCAAACGTAAGCTACATACCAGGAACTTGTACGTGTAGAGAGGGTCCCTGGAGACGAGCTGCGCCGGCGACTGCGGCGCGGCGGCGTGGAGCAGGCAGACGAGCGACTCCCACTGGTTCCGGCCCAGCGAGTCGCCCACGAACATCACCGTCTTCCCCTTCATCCGGGCCAGGAAGTCCGCGCCATCAAACCTACGGCACAAGGAAATAATGTCGCAAGTGTATCTTACTCGCACTGTTGCAGATCGAGGCGTGCACGAACGAACGAACGCGTGTCGCCGCCGCCGCACGGTTCACGTACGTACCTCGGCAGGTCGCAGCCGGCGGGCTTCCACCGGTACCGGAGGTACTCGGAGTCCGGCCGGCCGTACATCTGGCAGTTGAACTCCGCGTCGATCACCGGGCAGTTGTACCCGGTGTACGACGCCGCCGCGGGGCCGTCGTCGAGGACCCAGCCGCCGCTGAACACGTCGCAGCTCGCCAGGCCGGTCGCCGTGGTCGTGGCGTCGCGCCGGTGGCGCCGCGCAAGACCGGCGCCGTGCGCCGAGGTGGCCTGAAGCGAGGCTGCGTGGAGGAGCAGCAGTACGGTGCACGCCGTAGCGGCGGCGGAGGCGCCGCTACTCTTGCCGCACCACGGCCGCAGCGGCATCTTGGCAAAAGAGAGAAGAAAAGGCGCTCTTTTTTCCCGATGGCGTCTTTATGCCACCGCTCAGTGTGGATTCACAATCGACGACGGGCCGAAGGATCGAGTAATCACGAGGATACCAGCTGGGAGCGAGCAATAATCCTCCGCCGCCGCGGCAAGCAATCCGGCTACGCGAATTATCACGGGGCCGGCCCCAGGTCGTCAGCACGGACAGGAGGAAGTTTGCATGTGAGGGTATGACCCCGATGGAATTTGGAGTTCACGTGCTGCGGGGTTCCAGATTATCTTGTAGGTTGTTCCGGCGGCATGGTGTTGAATCCATGGATTCGTAACGTCCCTTGCCTTTGCCCCCGCCCGTTTTCCCTTTGCTGTACGCCGTCGTAGGTTGGGTGGAATGAGTCCCGAGTGTTGGAATTCGTGCGTTAGTAGTAATGGGATCTTTGTGTTCGCACTTTGCACGCAGCTTCATCGGTGTTTTATATAATCCAGGAAGGATAGTTTTGTCTGATCAGGACACCACGCATGTCCGAGCACTTCCAAACACAGGGAGGGATCAGCCTGCCAACCTTGTCCTGATCATGAGATGCACGCCTGATATGGGAACGTATATGGAGAGGTCAGGTCTGGGATTTGCTGCAGCTGCAGCAGTGACAGCGGTACAAGTGAAAATTTCAGTTCTTTTGGAGGGTGGCACAACATCTTGATTCTTCCTTTCTTACAAGGCTCTGCCTTCACAAGGAAGACAGAACATTTACATTTTGTACAAAGGTCATAATGACTTTTGTGCTTTTCTTGAGGCAGGCTGGCTGGTAGGCCAAGAGAAAAAAAAGGATTGGCTCTCAACCCCTCCATCCAACCTTTTACGACGTACCTGATTCCAAGTCCACCACTTCGAGAGTCGTCAGGCTTATTTTGGTGACAATTATTCACCAGCATTGTTTTTGCTCTCATCTGAGTGGTGCTCTGTTTCAGTGTGGTTGACTAAAACACGGCGCGCATGCAGCTTATGATGCTAGGGTGCCCACGAAGAACGTACAGGGATGGCAACAGCCAGATTTCATTATCGAGGGCAAAAGCATCCAAAGGATGTCTTACACATACATCTTCCACATAGGTAGTGCTGCCACATTTGTACTGCATTACATCGTAAAGAAACGTGTGGTGTCTTCCAAAACGCTCACTTCTGAATCAGGTTAGTTTCGGCTTAAAGGGCTACGTCTATGGCTGAAAGATTACTGCACAAAATTTTTGCATCACCGATCCAAAGCTCCCTTGGTTATTTTGTGGAGACTCTTAAGCCAGAAATTCCTTCGAGCAGTACCCTTTTTGACCCGCTCGTAGCATTTTCCTGAAAACTGCTTGTATTTCAATCCTGGAGCTGTGTTTTGCTGCAAGACATAGTGACGGATATGATTAGCTACAAGCAGCTTCCAAAATAATCGGGGAACTAGTCTCAGTATGTACGTACTGTTGCATGCTTAACCTCAGTCACGGTACAATTTTCGCTGCACTGATCTGCATCAGCACTAGAAATAGAATAGCATTAGTGCCCAATAAGAGAACAATTATATCCATGTAAAGATTACGAAAAAGAATATCTTGTTACACATCATTTTAGCCGAGTTCTAGAAAAAATTGTAAGTTAATATGAACAAGATACTAGCTCACCAAGTGACTATAGAGGGTAAAGCAGATTGGCAGCTAGGAGAATGAAACGCCTGATAGGTTGCAATTGTTGGTTTCGATTGTTTTTTTCTTGAATACAATCATTAAGTGGTTACTTGTTGGGGCCAGCTAGCAGCAACATTTATTTTCAAATTGTCCTGATTACAATTCAGTTGGATAAAAAGTTTAAAACACATGGAAATACAACAAGTTATTGTAAAATCTAATGCTCATTCCTATGCCAGTCAAACTCAAACAAGCGCAAATAGGTTTACTTTACAAGCCAACATTAAATAGACCTTAATAGAAGAAACCATACCTGCCATATGGTTGCTCACGTTTGTCCCCTGTATTGTTAGCTTGAGGGAATGGCGTACTAGTGGGAGCATCAACTGAACAAATACCTTCTTCACTGTTGTTCTGAATTTCTATTAGAAGGTCAGGCTTCAAGTGCTCCGTGTCCCCTATAACACCTTCACTGCCCTTGTTCTCATTTTCCAGTAGCCCAGGCTCTGGTTGCTCCATACCTTCCATCGAGCCTTCTCCAGAGCTGTTTTTCTGAATTTCCAGTAGTCCAGGCTCCAGCCGATATGTGTTGTCGATCGATCCTTCTTCACTGCTGTTCTTCCGAATTTCCAGTAGCCCGGACTCCAATTGCTCTGTGTCTTCCATCACACACTCTACAGTGCTGTTTTTCTGAATTTTCAGTAGCTCAGGCTTCGGTTGCTCCGTGTCTTCCATCATGCCTTCTTCACCGATTCTGTTCTGAATTTCCAGTAGCTCAGGTTCCAGTTGCTCCGTGTCCATCATGCCTTCTTCACTGCTTTTGCTCTGAATTCCCAGTATCTCACCTTCTTTACTGCTGTTGTTTTGAGCTTTCAGTAGCTCAGGCTTCAGTTGCTCTGTATCTTCCATCATGCCTTCTTCACCGATTTTGTTCTGAATTTCCAGTTGCTCCGTGTCCTCCATCATGTCTTCTTCACAGCTTTTGTTCTGAATTCCCACTAGCTCATGCTCCAGTTGCTCTGTGCCTTCCATTGTGCCTTCTTCACCTCTTTTGTTCTGAACTTCCAGTAGATCAGGCTCCAGTTGCTCTGTGCCTTCCATTGCACCTTCTTCACTGCTGTTGTACTGAATTTCCTGAAACCCAGGCTCCAGCTGCTCTGTAAATTCCATTCCCACTGAAGTGCTTCCTTGACCATCACTGACCATTGCCTGACCAGTAAGGCTATTATCTTCCAGTTGGTTTTCAGACCCTAAAAGTTCCCATAAAATTGGGTAAAGAAAATGCAAACTATGAGCACCTTTGAAGAAATTACTACTAGATCATCTAATCATTTTCGTGTGTGTGTGTGTGTGTATGCTAGATCATCTAATCATTTTTGTGTGTGTAGATGCATGTCTGCAAGCAGCACAGCACATCATAGACTACTGCTGAGAGCATCACTAGAATGCTGGATATTTGTTTCGGAATTGCTTTTCTTCTTAAATATTTTAAGAAATTAATGTACTCTAGAAGTGTGCTCAGAAAAATAATAGCAAGTGCTCAATCAACAGAGAGAGAGAGAGAAACCATTCAAATCCTCTTGATGACTGTGCATGCTGATCGAAACCTTCTGACATATTCTGGTCTCTTGAGAACAAAGGATGGAGTGTTCAGCCAAATCTTTGACAGAGTCTGACATCATATTTAAAAATTCTGAACCATCGCATGCATTATTCATAACCTTCACACTGATACTGGTTTCGTCAGAACTAAGAATATTATGCTCTGCCCAACCTACTCTCTCAGAGTTAGATATCGAAGGAGCATTATGATCTTGTGGACTGCTGCATGCAACATTTAAAATTTTCTGACACATAGTGGTTCCCTGGAAGCTAAGAATGTTGTTCTCAACCAACTCCAGCCTGTCAGAGTTCGACATTACTGTAAAATCAAATGACCCCGTCCATGTTTCCAGAAGCTGAGGAACTGCCGGTAAGAGTAGCCTTTCAACTCCCAATTCCGAAAGCAACTGCTAAGTAAAAAACAAGGAACAAAAATGATTGGCACAACCGAGAAAATGGCAGGAGAATTTGAGAAGATTGTGAATGTTTTTGAAACAACGCTCAAACAACAGTACACATAGTTTCAAAATAAAATTAACAGACAAACCTTTTCCAGTTCATTCATCAGGAGTCGACACATTCCCTGTTGACGGTATGGAACTCTTGTGCCAATCAGAGGCAACTCAGCAAACTTCTGGCCACATACCCTAATTAAAAACACAAATGTTTGAACATGGAGTGAAAAAAAGCTAAATAAAAGATTTCAGTTATTATTGTGGGCCACTCTGAATGCTATAAGTACCTGAAAGTGCCAACAGATACTAGTTCACCACCTTTCTGCAGAAGTATAGTGTAGAATCCTCTAAAATTTAGCCGTCTGAGCTCTGATCTGTGGACAGTAGGTACACAAAATACTCAGAGCAGTATCCGTTGGACACCAATATCTAAAGACCAAGGAAGCATCACACAATATATAGGGTAATTACATTCTACTCCCGGGTGTAGTTACTCCCACATTAAAGAAACCACCTTAGGTATGTGTACATACCCATTTATCATTTTGATTATGTACACATACCTAAAATAAGAATTTTCAAAATGATAACCATGAAAAAATGAGTGGAAATATTATATATAAATGCATAGATACATAAAACAACCATGCTGAATGGACTAGAAATAACAGGCTTCAGATTAAATTCCCAGAACCTGTGGGAGGTGAATAAAGGGAAAGAAAATGAATCAACAGGCACTCAGAGTTGCTGACTAGTCATCGAGTGTAGATTTGAGCATTCGGTATTGGAAATCTGTGCAACCTCTGTCGATTATCAATAGAAGGATAGAGTAGCAAAATTCAATCAACAATGATGCTCAAGCAGAACATTTACATTATGATGTTTTATCAATCAATCATTTAGTTTGCATACTCAGTAAAATATTTAATGTTCAATTAAATGATATGCTGTTCTGGATCCTTGCAAATTAAAGTGGAAAAGAAAGCATCAGCTAATGCTGCCAAGTATACCCCACAAAGAATAACCGGTACAAGAACATTTGAAAGTTAAACATAAATACACAGAAATGATCTAATAGCTGTTCTTACTCTCTATTGAAGATAATATCTTCAGAAAGATCACTCCGCGTGCGAGGCTCAGTAATAGTAACAAAACATTCATGAAGAACATCAAGTGCAATGCACAACTTTCCATAATGTTCCGCCATTGTTGCATCGTCAAAATCAATAAGGTCCTTGCCATTTTCTCTACTGAATCTCAATATTGTATAGGATAAGCCCTCAATTGGAGTTGGAATTGATTTCCCAATGAGCGTCTGCAAATGTTGAAATATCTGTACAATAGAAAGGAGTATCAGAAAACAATCATTTGGTGTTTGAAAGACATCATAATGAGCATCAGTTAAGTTCAAATTCGACAAACTGATATAGTACCTTTGAGCATTCCTTGCTACAAAGCCAACATCCTTCTGGTCTGCAGATAAGCTCATGACCCCTATTTCTAATGCAACCAACGTGATCTACAAAGTTAAGATGAACAAGAAATCAGCAGCCTAAAAGGAAAAATATGATGGATCATGTTACTAATAAGTGCTGAAAAGCATACATTCTTGTTCACACTGATCACAGTACACTATTGTCTTCTCGGTGAATTGGTTGATATTAGGATCGTAATCACTCAAGTTACAGATACTGCACCTGCAGGATGGGCAGTACCAGCTTCCTTCTGGAATGGCCTACACATGAAGAGTGCTACTGAAATATTACCAAACAGAAAAATGCATACATATATATTAAAAATAATTGAGGAAACAAGGGCTGCCAGGTATCCATGATGCCCAAATCACATTGTCTCATATTCAGAAGGGAGAATAACAGTTATTGCAAATTCACACTATGAATTTTATGAGTTGACACTTGAGCGAAAAGAATATTCATCAAAAGAATACTGAATAAATAGTCAAATAAAATGGCATAGTTAGTGTATTACTGAATCTATCATGCTACAATGCTATATACTGGAAGCTTGGAACAATAAAGGCAGATAGGTATTTTTCAGATAATAAAGGCATAGGTATAACAGGCACAACACTAAACAAGAAGAAACTAGGTCATTCTGATAAGGATTACCTCCAAACCAACACACTCATGATGATAGGATGATGGACAGTTGTCACACAATAATATTTCCCCACCATCATTGCACACAGAGCATATTGAATCACTTTCCACGTCAGAATATCTTCCCTTCAAACGCACATGCAGTGAATCTTTGGGCTTGTTTCCCCCATGAATTCAACTAAACATTGTGACAAGGACCTTCCATCCTTTAAGAACATATGAGTGGAGGGCAATGGAGTACTGCTCCCAGCATGAACCTCAAAGTTCTCAAGAGTGAATATTTCATTGCAACACATGCATTTTATTCCATCCTTGCTAATGAAACCTTCCTTTATCCCAGGCCCATCACTTCCTTGCTTATAAGTAAGCTTATCTCTTGGTACCAAAATATTTTTATCTATCAATAAAGACAAAACTGTCTTAGCACGATGCTGACAGGGAAGGACCCGCCCATATCTTGAACAAAGAACTCGTGCACGGTTGGCAGGAACTGAAGATGATTTTCTTTTCTTAGATTTCCCAGGAGGCATAGACAAGGTCAACATATCATTAGATCTGTCCACAGCTGAAACCAGCGTATCTGCTCTTCCAGTGAGTGCTATCGACTTGGATGGATGCATAAAACCATCAGTGGAGCCATGGCTGATGATTTCAAAGCTTGCATCACTGTTCTCTTGATACCCTTTTTCGAGGTATCCTTTACATGCTGCCAGCAGAGAACAGTAGGACTTGCCATGTGGAGCACTATACCTCAGCTCCAGTTTGTTTCCAGACTTTTGCTTTAGCCAAAATTTCCATCCAGCAGACGTGAGAAACTTCTTAGCATTTGATCTCAACCGTTTCCTTATTCTGGAATTTTTCTTCTCAGCTTCCATATGGTCTATGTATTTTTCAAGCACATCAGGTTCATTTCCTCTTTTACGTTTACCAAGCCTCGCCAATTTTTTGGTCGTTGTTGTCATGTGAACATCTTTTGGCACTGCCAAATAATTGTGTTTGTCCATTATATCTTCAATTCTGTTTGCATCGACTTGTTTAACACCTCCAATTACCAAACTGCAGATCACCTGAATGATAGAAACATAATTCTTCCCATCAGGTGACTCGTACCGATATCTACTAATATTTTTATGTTCTCCATTTTCTCTTATAATTTCGTCAATTTTGAACTTAATACCCCAACCCAACGCTAGTAGATGCTTCTTCAGCTTTAAACTCAGATTTCTGCTAATGTGCCTAGGGATATAACTAGTTCCATCTTGATAATTAGCAAGAAGTGACACTATATGTGGGGAAAATTGTGCATCCAACTTAACTGATTCCCAAGATGCTGATGAAGTTGCTTTGCATTTATTATTGCTGTTCTCTCTCAAAGCAAGATCCATGACAATAGGATTGTAATGTGCACTTTTGTGCACCACACTCTCAGTATCTAGAAATAAATTATTTGAGTGATCAGCTTGACCATCATTTGCATCTTTTTTTGCCAAACAAGCCTCACATGCTCCTACGAAAGATGGGAACCGCTTTCCATCAGGTGAGATATAATACTTGTTCCTAGGTCTATCATCCACAATGGTCCATCCTAAAGATCTAAGAAGGTTCTTTGCCGGCTCCTGTTTTACCCGGGCACCTTTCCTGTTATTGTTGCGGTAGCATGAGATAAATTCAGATATGGTTTGGGAGAGGACAGCTGGAAGGGGATCCAGAACAGTGGTCTCAACCTTCTCCTCTTGGAAGGCCACTGAGTTTGAATCTTCTGCCAATTTAGAATAGGCTTCCACTTGAAATCCATCTAGGGTAGTCTTGTCACATAGAGACCACAATTCGTCAAGGAGGACTGCAAGTGATCTTTCCCAAAAAGCTTCTGTTCCACACATCCACATTTTGGCATCAGTAATAAAAGAAGCTTTTGATCTAATGTCGAACCATATCTGCCTGACTGATACAGGTAAACCATCTTTCTCTTCGTGTGACAAAAGCATCTGGAGAAATAACCAGATTCCACGTGGTTTCCATTTTCCAGTAACTTCATCCCAATCTAGAGTATGACGTAGCTGATCTACTGCTACAATACATTCATCACCTTCATCAGGAAAGAAGACCTTCCTCTCCATGGAGCCTTCGTCATGATCAACGATGACACCTTCCCAGTAGGATCCTTCCAAGAGCGCATCAACACAGAGTCCATAACCTGCATCAGATACCAGCAGTGGTTGATGTGGACGCATCGGCCGCACATTTCCACGAATGAACTCCCAAGGTGTGCTTGACTTTCCATCAATAGCATCTGAGACCTGAACATTCTCAACAAGAGGTAATCCCTGATCATCAACGAACTCAATGTATTTTACAGTGCGAGCATTCTCCGAAATATGAGTGACAACAGCCTGATGCCATGAGCCGCAAAGTCCTGGATCACAACTAAACACCTACACCATAGAAAGATATCACTGAGTAACGTTTAAACATTTTCATCCACATAGTGACAGTGTGAGTGCAAATAAAAAGAGGGACTTACAGTTAGAGTGGCAACAGAGTCCATTTGGGTATTTTAAAATATGATGGGTGTAAAGGTATGCAAAAAGATGGATCAAAGAATACGAAACTGTAAAGGTTCCTATTTCAGCTGTGGTTCCTACCTAACTAACGAAACACTGCACGAATGTAAAGGCAAGTGGTATCCACAATGCAGAACATTGCCCAAGCATGATAGCTAATGTGGTTTCGACACATTTTTTTTCTCGAACACGTGAGGGAGATGTGTATCATTATATTAAGAAGACAAAAGGGTTAAGAACCCGTGCAACCCATAGCCAGACATGCCCAGTTCTTAGATCAATAATACTATCCAAAACTCAACAAATGTCAGGCATTGATGAACACCATGTAAAGGAATTCACAACCTATAGTCCACAACCCAGCAAATATCAAGCACGATAACTTTTTGTTTGGACAGTCGTGCGTTGCATGTTAAGTAGTAAGACAGAAAGGAAAGAATACAGAGTTCAATACAGCTGTGGGGCAAGAAATGCTATGCAGGAAACAGCAAATGACGCGAGAAGAGGTTTGCAAGACACCAAGCACGATAACTTATGCAGTTTTGATACTTGGACGCCATAATTGCAGTATCCGGAATTCATAAATTATTATAATGATAACCCCATAGTTGCCATAGTAGTAATACTACTCGTGAGGCACTGCTATTTGTAGACTGACCCAAAAGATTCGATCTTTTATTGTATTTCCACTCCGCATCAGGAAGATGAGGCCATTTAAACCACATAATAAACAATTCCGCAACTCAATTAAAACCATGATTAAATATAAGCATCCGCTTCACCTCAGATTAAAAAAAACATGCTATTTCTAACCATGTATAAAGTCGTTCAGATGCCTAAGCAATCGCTCCTGAATACCATGAACAGTGATGAATGACAACGACCCACGCGCTGCAACAAGATTGCCGGAGAGTCCTCTGATCACGACCATTGATCACAGTGGTCAACAAAAGTAAACATCGGAAACCCAAGAAACTGTAAAACCAGGCACCCAGCCCAGCACCTCCAAACTATCACCCACAACCGCAATGCAGTAGGCCTAATCCGTAATGACAGTGACGGTGGCGCTCACCTCGACGTGCTCGCCAGGGAGGAGCTTCCTCTCTCCGTGCGCGGCGCCGGGGGATCGCTCGCGCCGCCGCTTCGCGGGCCGGCGCGCCATTGCGGGGCGCAGCCGCGGTAGGGTTCGGGAGTTGGATTGGCGAAGGCAACGGCGAGAGTTGGGTATGTGAGAGGAGGAGGCGGAGAGAGAAGGGGAAGAGAGCGGTTAAGACCTCGAGGTAAGGTTTCCCATTGGGAGGCGGTGATGCTGTTACGGGTAAATTACGGGCTGATTAACGTGAGCGTTAAGTCGCCCTCATAAAAAAACGTGAGCTTTAAGTCCGGTGATTTACCTTGATTCGCAATATTTGAGCGTTCTTTTTTGGTGTTTGTGGGATTTTCAGAAGGCTCTCGTATGATTTTTCTTTTGCTGTTTGAGTGATGATATTTGGGAATGCAAAGCCCGTGATGTGCTGCGCCTCTACAGCAGCCCTGTAGTTGCAGGGTTCGCGAATGGCGATGGCGGTTTTTATAAAAAAAAGGAAAATAATTAAAAAAAACTTCATGTTTCTTTACATGCAAATTTGGAATGTTGCAATTCAAACCATTTACTCCCTCCATTATGTGCGCTTCGCCTTTTTGGACATGCAGTTGATGTTTAAAACGTGCCAAATATCCTTTGGCGTGAGGGAATATTAACTTGATTGTCAAATGTCTAAAATTTTTACAAGTACTTTACTTTTGTTATCAACACGTTTCATGTTTGTTCCTCTGGTATAATGAACCAAGCTTTGGTTCCTATTTCTCAGCTACACCTGTCTGTTGTTCACTTTTATTTTAGTGTTATTCTCTAGTCATGTTTTCCCTTCACCCATTTACTTATAAATTTTTTGTTATTCATTGTTGTATTGCATAGCTCCGCTGCAACAAATTCTATGGATCACAACTTTACATCTTAGATGTCTTTTTAGGTTGCATCATCTTACTTTTTAAGCGCGACCTAAATGACACTTATCCTCAACATCAATTATTTGTATTCATCCATGTCACATAGCTTTAACAAATAACAACAACTAGGCAGTGATGTCTGTAGATTGGGCATGCTTGTAGCCTGCAAATCGTAGAGAAACACCTTTCATTATAGGGTAAACTACTTATTTGCCATAGAAAATTATACCATTTTCTTCTTATTCACTATATTTTTTTTCAATTCTCTTAAGTGTCATCAGATCAAATTTTATATCCCTCATCTATCACTCCAATAACTTTGGTTAATAGAAAAATTTGTTCCCACCACTATAATGTTCGTGCTATAATAACAAAATAGGTCTGTCTTAATATATGCTTTATGCTTTTTTTAATTTTTTTAATGAAAAAATAGAGGTAAAATTAGGGTTTCCGCAAAATTACTATACCTTTAATTTTCATAAAAAATTGAATATATTTTTACATAAAATACATACGAAGATTGACCTATTTTACTACCTTAACATTAATATTGTAGTGACAATCGAATTTTCCACTAGCCAAAGTCATTTGAGTGATTGATAAAGGATACAAAATTTGATCCAACGACGAGTAAGAGAATTAGAAAATTTGTGGGAGACTACCTTTGCTGCTATACCTTATGCTCCAGCCCTCCTTCTAAGCCCCACTGTCTTTATTTTTTGTTTCTTTATCTTTTTCTTATGGCTTGTGGCAGAAGACGCTATCTTTAGATAAATTATCTTTAGTGTACTGCAAGTTACTATAAATTATGATTTTTTTAGGGTTAAAATTATGATTTTGTTGATGACACTATAGGAGAGGAAATAATTGTATGTTCTATTTTAAAACATAATACAGTAGTATATTATAGTTTGAATTTTACACAAACAAGCACTATTTATTTTTTAATAAAATATATCTTGATTGTTTTGTATATTTTGAGCTGAAATGTAAACATTTTTCGATTGTTTGTAAAGCCAGACGCCACTCTCGCCTGTCGCCGGCTCGCCGCACGGCTGTTGTCGGCCGGCGCCGCGAAACGAAACGCCTGGTAGGAGTAGGACGCATCTTGCGGGCCCCATCCCCCAACTTCCCTTGGGCCCACCAAGTTAATCCATATATGGCCCACATGCGATACCAGATCAGCAAACACGCCTGCGCCTCGCTTCGGATCCGAGCAACCAATACAGACCGAGACAAAGACAAGGCCCACCCGTACCACGCGACTCGCCCGCCGATGGCGACCGACGCCGACGAAGCGCCGCTGCTCGCCGAGGAGCCCCTCCCGCCCGGCGCCTGCAGCCGCGAACTCGAGCTGCGGGAGTTCCGCGACCGCTACGTGATCCGCTCGCTCGACGGCGGGAGCCGCGGGTTCGCCTTCTCCCGCTCCGACGGCACCCTTCGCACGCTCTCTCCAGGTCAGCCCCACCCTGAACCGCATAAGACCTCACCGGACGCGTCTCTGAGCAAAGTCATGTGTGCTGCGTCGTCGATAGTTGGGTTATTTTGTTTGGGTGTTTGGATTCGTCAATCGATGCGGTGGTGGTTCACGCCTTTGCGCTTGCTTGCGTGCAGAGGAAGCCGCAGCGGGGAGCGACTGCAAGGTCTCGAGGATATACGGGGTGGCAGGCATCATCAAGTTGCTGGCCGGTTAGTCACCAAATTTTTGCGATCCACTTCAGATATATCTTTTGATGTGATTTTTCCTGCCTTGTGCTATGCACAACTGCACAAGTACCATTGATTTTGTCAAATGCATTGTGTAGCGAGTTTAACTGGTATATAATCTTATTGATAGGTCAAGGAACAAACACTTATATTGGCTATCTTATCTTCTCTTCTCTTACTTTCATTTTGTTGTGAAATGATGATTATTGCCTAAAACCAGATTATTCACCCTGAGCTAGTTTATGCATGTCAGAGAGAAGTGACCACTTGTACCTTATAGCTTTAGCACAAATGCAAGTTGTGTATATGCCTCCATGTTTTGAACTTCCATTTCTGGCCTATATTAATTCTCAGTGTTGTCTAAGTAAGTAAAATCAATGTTGTTGCACTTGCAACTAGACTTACTTTGCTGGTAATAAGGTTTGTTGATCGCTGAGTGCCACATGAGTGCATTTGATTGCTAGCTGAAATATCTATAACCAAAACAAAAGAGACTCTAAAAATAGTCACCCCTCACTACCATGTGTCCTATGGAGAAAAAAATGAGCAATTGACTTTGTCCCCGGATCAGTTTTTGGTTATACTTTATTTCCCCATGCTTCATAGTACAATGGATATTTTTTGTCAATTTATTGCAACAGAATCTTGCTCTGTTATTTTACTAATACAACAAAAGTAGTGTTATGGATCGACTAGGACCTAGCAGGAAGAACCCCTCAAGACCCTGCTAGGTCCTAGTCGATCCATAACAAGTAGTTGTGATGCATTGATGCTAAGATGTAGTTGTGATCACTGATCAATCAAACTAGAGTTCCAATTAAATTGCGGTGCTTTTTGCACCTAGGATTTCATTTTTGGCAATATCTGATTCCCATAGTATGAACTGCTATGCCATCATTGCCACATTCGGATCCACATGCATTTATATCCAGTGTTTTATCAGATTATTTTAATAAATCACACATGCAGCAGAATGCCATAGTAACTAAAGATACAGGTGCCATAAAAATTAAAGTTCAAACGCAAAATTGAGGTTGTCATCATTCAGTTTCTGTATTCTCAAACAGGGATATGCAATTATTGCAAATATTTGTAAACTTGACAACCTCAGATTAATCGAACATATCTTACGTAAAAGGACAGTGCTGTAAGCTCCCACACAAGGTGGGGTCTGGGGAAGGATTATATGCGGCAAGCCTTACCCCTGCAGTAAATTGCAGAGAGGCTGCGTCGAACATATCATCTGTATTATTTTTAATTTCCCTTGCTTTAGCATAACTTTCTGTTGATACAGAATAATGGAGTGAGTCCATTGACTTTGTTAATTTTCCCCCACTTCAGCATTGCTAACTTTCCTGACACGGAATATAATTTTCATGGAGTCCTCTCACTTTGGAAATCTTTGTTTTCATTTTTTTTGTCAGGAAGCTATGTACTTGTCATTACGTCTCGAAAAGATGCTGGCTCTTATCAGGGTTCCCCTGTGTACCATGCGAACTCTATGAAATTCTTATGCTGCAACGAGGCTATAAGGCACTTAACGTCACAAGAAGTATGAAAAAGTCAACCTGTTACGCGACAGACGCTGATTGTTCTTTTTTTGGTACCTGGTCGCTGGATTTAACTCTGCCATGCTAACTGCCTGCAGAAAAGGGATGAGGAGTATTTCATGTCTCTCTTGAGAATTGCAGAATCTACCTGTGGATTGTACTACTCATATGACAGGGATCTGACACTGAAGTAAGTACTCCGTCATGCATGTAGCCTATTTAAGAAAAGGCATATAGGTACTCCCTCCGTTCCAAAATACATGTCATTCTAGCCTTGCCCACTTTTCTCAAATTACATGTCATTCTCACTTCCCAATGCACCTTTCTCACTTCCCAATACAATATTCCCTCTTTCCACTACATCTCTATCTCTATCTCTCTCCTTGTTTTCAGTCCACCCACCTTTTTGCTTCTCCTTAATTCTCGTGCCCAACTCCAAAACGACATCTATTTTGGAACGAAGGGAGTACATGTCATTCTAGCCTTACCCACTTTTCTCAAATTACATGTCATTCTCACTTCCCAATGCACCTCTCTCTCTTCCCAATACAACATTACCTCTTTCCATTACATCTCTATCTCTATGTCTCTCCTCGTTTTCAGTGCACCAATCCTTTTTACTTCTCCTTAATTCTCGTGCTCTACTCTAAAATGACATCTAAAAGTGAACAGAGGGAGTACTATTCTATGCTTGTTCACATTCTATGGTGAAAGTTTGAGTTAGGTTCTTCATCATATCAGTTACTAGTATTGGGGCTCACGTTGTAGTGGCAGTTCTGTTCGCCACTTATACTTGAATATTGGAAGCTTAGCTGAGTATTGATTGAGGGAAAAAGAACAATTACTTGCCTGGGTAGTTTCCTTGTTCCTTGCAAATTTGTAGGAGCTTTGAGACATATGATCTGTCAAGTTCCTTTTAATATGTTGTAGGTGATATACAACTGTATGGCTTACTGTATGTCAATTTGATGCACTTTCGGTTACAGTGGATTCATGTCAAACCAGATAGAAAGAATTTGATGATGCAGCACTCTCTTGTGCCTTTGTTATGAAACCAACTGCGGCTAAAACTGAATACTGTTATTATGTAGCTTGCAGAGGGCATCAAAGTTGGCTGCAGGAGGAAACACAAACCACTATGGAAGCAGGTTTGTTATGATTTATCACCATGCCCACCCCCGGTATTTAAATCCTTGTGGCATACTCAGTTTGGCAGCATGCTTTTTCTTAAATATGTGGTTTAGAAGTACTATAATTGATTGGTATGTGCTTGTAATTTTGAAGATCTGAACTTGAACGTTCCATGTGCATTTGTAACTACATAAAACAAGGAAGGTAAGTCCTGAACAGTCATATATTAGTAGACATTGCTATGTATTACAATAGCATTTTGAACCACCGCCAGCTGAGTAGCAATTCTTGATTGACTTTGTCAGCAGATGTTACTGATGGTTGCTGCTCTTGCTGCAAATCTCTGTGCTTATTTTGTGCTGTATCTAATCCCCGAAAAATGCAGTGAATTTGGGCTGCATTAAGCTGACTTGTAATATATTTGAAGATTTGAGTGTATGTTTTGTTGTGATTATTGTCTGAAATTTGATGTGCAAAACTAATTTGAAGTGAGCATGATATTTTTAGAGTAGCTTCAAGAGGTTTTAAAACAATTACTTAAACAATCATGTACGTCTTAGTTTGTTTCCTGACAATGAATCAATCAACTTACCAAAAGTAGTCTTTCATACTCATTATTCTTTCACTTTGTTTTTTAGGCAGATCCACGTTTTATTTGGAACAAAAATTTACTTGAGGAGCTTATTGAAGCTAAGGTAATCAGATATCATGGGATTGGAAATTTGTGTTTGTTAAATTTTACTCCTGTTTTTGAAATGATGCCATTCGGACAGTGGCCACTAGTTATTTCCCAGTTCAATTCAGCTGTTGGAACATCATGAATTCACAAACAGGAGTACTCTATGTTCTTACATATTTTTGTACCTTCTTGCAGCTTGATGAGTTCATCATCCCAATGATACAAGGAAATATCCAAATATTGAAAATTTCATGACATACTTTTTTTTGTATCTTGGTTGTTAAATGGCACATACTGTATATTTGTTTTTGCTATGTAACATTGGCTTCCCTATATATCCTAATTTTGGAAGGATATATAACATCAAAAATCACAATACCATCCCACTGTTATCCACAATTAGAGGATGAACACAATTCAGGACATTGGTCTATCCTTAACCTTCCTACGTTTTCAGTCAGCGCAATTTACTTTGAAGGGTGCTTCTGTTAGAATAACATTGTTCTCAAGGAGATGCAACAGGCGTCTAGGTTGTTCTCTCTGAAATTTTCTCCTTTCACTTCTTACTCTTAAGGGACGTTTCCCTTTTGTGATGCATCATGCACCCACTGCAGGAACAAGAATGTGGAGAAGGGGTGCAAATCTTGAAGGTGCCACCGCAAATTTCGTAGAAACGGAACAGATGGTTGAGTATGAAGGTTTCACGTCCTCATTTATACAGGTGAATTCATTCATGATATAGCACACAGCCTATCATTAGTTTAAAACTTGATATTTTATCTTCCCCCCCCCCCCCCTTCAAAACCGTCGTTATATTGAGAAAAAATAAGAGATGAAGGATGATGTAAGAACATCATCAAAATAAGAGCATTTCCAAGAGAGGCCCAAAAACTCTCCCGAAATAAAATAATAGGGGATTAGTCTAAAAACTCATCTCCAAGAGAGTCCCAAAACCAGCCCTATATTTATTTCCCCCTAAAACCTCCTCATCCGTAGCTAGAAACATGGGGCCCCAATCCTTCTATTTTCAACAGAATTAATGCTGTTGTGGCCCAATCAAAAGTATTATTGATCCATTTTTAGGGGGAACTGTTGGAGGAGAGAAGAAAAATTAACCCTAACAATTTTTGGGATGCTTACAAAAACATGTTTTAGGGTCCAATTTTTTTGGGGAGTTCTTGGAGATGCTCTAAGTTTCAAATTTCAGAGCTGTCAGTAAATACATGGTAGTATAAATGAGCATGACTGTACAATTAAGTGTGTCTGTCATAATACTTTGTACAGTCATGCTCATTGATACAGTTACCTGCGGAACGTTAGGTTGATGTCATCTACACGTAAAATCAACTCTGCCGATAATTGGTGACTGGTTAATCCTTGTTTATTGGTTTTCTGCAAAAGTATAACATGTATCATGCATAAGCAGTAAACTCCATGGAAATCTGAGGGTGTCATTCAGTTATGTTCTGTCACATTCCAATGTTTTACAAGCTTACTCAGTTACTCATTTGACATTTCCTTGTTAGGTTCGAGGATCCATTCCACTTCTCTGGGAGCAAATAGTGGATTTGAGCTATAAACCGCGGCTCAGTATCATCGAACATGAAGAGACTGTAAGAACTCATCAATTTATTTGCACCTGTAGTGGTCCACATACTGAGTACAGCCTTTTGACTTCTCTCAATCAATTACTGACCACAGCCGAAGGTTGTTCAACGCCACTTTCATGATCTTTCACAACGATACGGCGAGACACTTGTTCTCGATTTGACGGATAGAGTAAGTTCTTTTTATACATGTTGATGTAATACTACTAAATGAAAACTTTCGATTTCACTAACCTCAACCGTTCAACTTGTCCATTTAGCCCCCTGAACTAGACCTTGTCTCAGTTTACTCCCCCTAAATTAGATCCTACTTTAAAGAACACTGTGGAGCTTTTGAAAATATTTCCAAGCATTTTTCATTCAACTTCCAGACATGTACTACATTCTCTCAACCTACCCAAATAGGTACCCCCCCCCCCCAAAAAAAAAACCCCGCCTAAACTAGACCTTGTCTCAGTTTACTCCCCTAAATTATCAGATCCTACTTTAAAGAACACTGTGGACCTTTTGAAAATATTTCCAAGCATTTTTTATTCTTCAACGTCAAGAGAAAAAAAATTGAATAATTTTTTTGTAAACATATTGTACGATGCCCTTTAGGAGATTGAATATTTTTATTGAAAATACAATCTATACAGGGAGAAATAAAGTAGACAAATGACACTAGGGTGTAAATTAGCCTAATGTAAGTAGTTCGGAGAGCAAATAAAGCTGAAACTTGGACAAACGAAGTAGTTGGAGGTAGTAAAAAGGACTTCTTCCGTATGTAGTTATAAACAAATGACTTTATGAGGTTTCTCTTGTCATTCAGCTTTGTTCAAGAGGAAGAACTGAGTTTGCACCAACTGTTACTGCACTTGCATCCTTATTTTCTTCTTTCCAAGCAAGAGAAGTAAAATGAAAATAAAACAGACAATGAATATTAAATGAAAGCACCTTCTGGCATCCTGGAAAAGTGACAACATATATTTCATAATTTTCTATAAAAAACAAGATTTAAGAGAAGCTAAAGCTCCATTCAGTCCCAAATATGAAAGTCTAAGACTTTAACCCTGGTATGTTGCACTTTGAGCTTGAAGTTTAGTTACTCTTTTTTTCTCTTCTGCCTGGTAGTTGCTACACTATTGTCGATCACGTGAATGTTTCCTTTTTATCGATTGAGGATAACCAACTTGTTTTATTTAATTCATTATTTCTTGCAGCGAGGTGATGAAGGAAACTTAAGTAATGCATTTGCTGCTGAAATGGAAAAAATTTCCAGTGCCAGGTTATATTGTATTCTTTTTTAGAAATGTGTTTCTTCCTTACTTCTGATATTACAAGTGACTGAAATGTTTACCTCAAGGGGTTGGCATTTACATTAAATTATATTAATTATATGCTTGATGTGACCATTATATCTATAATAGGTATGTTCATTTTGATTTCCATCATGTTTGTCATGGAGGGAACTTTGATAATTTGCAAGTTCTCTACAATCAAGTTGAGGAATGTATCCAGAAACAAGGGTAATTTTTAAGTGCATAATGTTTCATGTTTTTATTTTTCCCTTGACCATATTACTTTAAAGTTATTGCGACGAAAGGTTTAACTGTGGCAAATAATTTGCTCTTGATTCTTTTCTGGGCCAGCTGAGCAGATATTTTCTTATCGATTGCAAAGGAGAGATCTTGCTGGAGCAATGCGGTGTAGTTAGGTCTAATTGCATTGATTGCCTAGACCGTACAAACGTAACACAGGTTTATTCCGTCTTAATTCTGTGGTACAATTTGATATGTATTGTAGTTGTTTCAAAATGAATTTAGTAGCATGCATTTCACATATTGCACTTACACCTCATATCTTGACAATATCTTCGACTTACTAATTTGCCAATATGTATGCTCTCGCTAATTTAAATTTTGACATTGGTGGGCTCACCATGATCGGGAGTTTTCCGTTGCAACCTAAATTTGCTTAGTTCAATTACATATCAGCTAGACAATAGTAATTCTGCTTAATGATCATGAATATATAGAAAAATTTGCACAAGTGGGTGGTAAACAGAGGTGTGATGTAGTTTGTGCTCAGTGGTTTTACTTGGCTCTAAAGGTTATGCATCTGAATTTAATGCTAGTGATTAATAGAACTGAGTAGTAACAGAAATTATTCCTTTGATTTATAAAGGGCAAAAATATATATATTTATCATCTCGTATCATTAATTAACTCCTTTGGAACACCTTCTGGTTGACAGAGTTTCCTTGCAAGAAAATCGTTGGATTACCAGTTGCAGCGGATGGGGGCATTAGCAATATCTGAGAGCACTTCTCTCTCTGATAACATTAACGATACATTCAAAAAATGTAAGTTTTTTTTTTCAATTGTCAAACTGTTTTACTGTAGACAGACAGTTTTTGACAACTCTTGAGGTCATTTTTGGCAGTATGGGCTGAGCATGGTGATGAGCTAAGCTTGGAGTATGCTGGTTCTTATGCTTTGAAAGGGGATCTTGTGAGGTATTTACTGATATTTGCTACCTGAGTTTTTGCTATATTATGTAACTTGGCTAACTTCAAAATCTACTTCCGGAATAATACAGATATGGGAAGCAGACTTTACCTGGATTAATTAAAGATGGCATGAGCGCTCTTTCACGATATTATTTGAATAATTTTCACGATGGAATGCGGCAAGTGAGTGGTAGCTGTACTTCAACCTGTATTGCTGACAATATTCGTTCTACATTTATTGAGAATCAAACCACATAGTTGTGTTCTTTTGTATGACTGTCTCACTTAAAAGTTCAAACGTTGGCCCACATAACTTTGAAGTGAGACTAAAAATCATGCAAAAGAACTATTATGCAGTGTATTAGCAACAGTTCATGTTATCATTTCTGCTTTCCATATTTAATGATGTACTTTATGTTGTGATATATTGTTTCATATTTCAAAAGCCATTCCATTCCAAATAATGTTATCTTTTCTTTTTCTGCGCTTCATGTTAGATTGTCTCTGCCAACTTCGTTGTGCTCAATCCTGCACCTTTTTTTCCTGCAAATTTTATCCCCGCTTTTAATTCTTCTTTTTACATCTTCAGGATGCTTTAGACCTTATTAGTGGTTATTATACTGTCAGTCAAGGCAGGCCTTTTGAAATTGGTGGATTTGAATCTGCTTCGGTAATAATTTATTTCCCTGCTTTACTATTGGGTCTTTTCATTTATCTGACGGGGACCACCACTGTTAAACTATTCCGTTTATATTCTCAATCTATTGCAATTTTTTTTCAAACTGCAGTACCTTCCTGTAGCTTCAGCAATCATTGTTGGAGGGATTACCGCAACCACTTTCAGTCTTAGCCAAGGTCTGCCCATTGATAATTTTTACCAGAATTAAGATAATTTTGATAGTATCATGCTTCTTACCGCATATGTAGTGCTTGTTTGCTCTGGAAATTTAGCTAATAAATCACAAATCTTATAGCTATGGTCTCATCACATGGATCTGCAGTTGGACGGAATGCACATAACTTCATCCCCTCCATTATCTTCGCGAGCTTGACAGCAGGAGTTGTAGCTTTGGTGAAAGCGAATGGAAAGCAGTTTTGCTCTAGGCCCCGTTTGTGTGGTCTAATCTAACATCAGATTCCTCGTAACACCAGTTTTTCTATTAGAAGCAGAAGGTTAAAACGTACTAACTTTACTCACTGTTAGAGTAGTTTAAATAAGTAGGCTGGTTGGCCTGCTGATCCTGTAAACAATAAACTGACAGCTGATTACACTGTCCAGTTTCCTCTATGTGGATCTCGATGATCCCTTTAAACCGATGTTAATTTGAACCTCCGTGTTAAACTGCGTAACTGTCTTTGAAGTACCGTGCTTGGGAAGTCTACAATTATTTGCGTGCCTCCTATCTTAACCTGGGCCGTCGACTAGTCTTGGTGGCATACAGGCCCATGTGTGAAAAATACGCTGATACTACAACAGAAATTGCCCATCATTAAATGACTAGCTAGTGTTAGTCATTGATTTTATTTGGGTTTGGAATATTTGCTGATCCAAAACCATTTTCACCTTTTATCCCCGTGTTTCAGCGTTCAATTTCTATGTTTGGCTCCTCGTGATTTATATTGAAACTTTCATAAAATAGACAAGAAGTTGTGCTGCCCAAAAATAAGGGCACCAACCACTTGGCGGTGAGCCACGCTTCAAGGTGGCTATACGCGGTGACCAACAAAATGCGGCCCTAATGTCTTTCAGCTCTGTCGCCGATCCCGCATTAAAATTATAGACTTTGAAACAAGGCGGTCGTCCCTGCATTGCTCCGTGTTCAACCTCCATTGCATGTAATAATTATACTGAATTTCCATTCTTCTGTCCCTTGGGATGATCTCTGGTACTCACTGGTCTTCTTTTTCCTGATTTAAATTAGTATTGTCTGCTACCCCACCTTCGATATGCATGTTTGACTGTTTCACCTGAAAATCGTAATGCAGGATATAACCGGTGGAGATCTTGGCGAGACCATACAAGGATTAGAGACCAACATAATATTGGAAGGAAGTTCCGTTTGGCGACCATATCTTGCTGAATTGTCGATGGGAAATAAGGGACCGACACCCATACAAGAATCGACAACCGGTTCCTCTCTCTCTCTCTCTCTCTCTCTCTCTCATTGTGTCTGGCGCATAGTTAGCCATAATCCAATGCAAATGACATCAAGATCGATGACGAGGCACCGTCAAAACCATCCATATTTTGAGAGAGGAGCAAGGCCAGTAGGGCCACAGTTTCCACTTTCCAGCAGTTGAAGGATATTCTACGGCACTCTTTTTCTAATTACACGATGTCTACTGATTGCTAGAGGCGGGGAGAGATAAATTATTTGAAGGATCAAGTGACGTTCAGACGCCACGCAAGAAAAGCACCCAAGAGATCCTCACCAAATACAAATACAATGGGGTAGTTCTTTTACCTGCCCACATGTCACCAGCATCTTGTTTGATCGTTCGTCATCTCACATTGATTTATCGAACTCTCTATGGCAGGACGCCGCTGCTGCCGCAGCCGCAGCTAAAAATAAGCTCATGGAGCGGCAGGAGAAACTCGCGGTAATAAGCTGAATCCACCCAGCTCTTGCTTTCGTGTACTCTTCGCGTTGAAATTGGGCCGCTTTTTGTCGTCACACACACGATCAGCTGTATATAGCCATGGTGATGATGATCATCCACCCACCTGTCAATTTGCAGAAAATGAACGAACAATCTGCAGAGCTCGAGGATGAAGCAGCAAACTTCGCCTCCCTCGCTCAGCAGATCTCCAAGAACATGGAGAAGAAATGGTGGAAGCTCTAGCTAATCGGGTCGCGTCTCTGCCGAGACGCCGGACGTCGCCTGCTCAATCATCGACACGTCTACAACTAAACGATGTACTGGGAACTATAAATCTGCATTGAATCGTAGCTTGACTGTACAGCGTAGCACCATCTACCTGCCGAAGAAGAGTACTCGTGCTAGGCAATGTCTGACAAATGTTGTCTAATTCAATGGCAAAGGGATGTGACCCGATTTCAAGTATGAATTCAGTATGACATTGATGGCATTTGCTGGAGCTTCCGACTGCTCCGAGCAACATACCAGAATGGTACTCCCTCCGTTCTAAAATGTAAGCATTTGTTGACTTTTCCGATTTGCGTTTGACCACTTGTCTTATTCAAATTTTTTATTAAAATATAAAAACAAATACATTACATTTAAAATATATCTAACAATAAATCAAAATATCAAAAAAATATTATTATTTTCACAATTTTTTTAAATAAGACTTAACAATCAAAGCGCAATTTCGAAAGTCAACAAATGGTTATATTTTGGAACGGAGGGAGTACGAGGAGACGGTGCATGAAGAATGCTGCTTCTCAATGAATGGCAGGAAGAGAGGACACGGTGGCAGGTGCAGAGCCAAGCTTGTTTTCCTGTCAGCGCTGTCTCCGACTTTGTTGCACAGACCGAACCTTTCCCCGGACAACGTGGAGCAGTATCTGGGGCAAGTCTCTCTCGTCGTCGGCAGCCCACGTTTCAGGCACGAAACAGACGATATTTGATAGTTCTAAAACGAAAAAAAATGGGCAAAAGTACAAGCATGAGCAATGATAGTTGCTCTGTTAGGGAAAACGATTAACAAAATACATAAGTTGGGTGCAATCAATCACTGATCAAAACGTGGATAGCTAGGCTGTGAAGGACAGAACACGCTGAAGTAGACCAAGTCGTAACCTATTATATATAGAGTCCTAAAGCGACAGAAAAAAAGGACTAATTTGGTCTTAAAAATAACCTGGTTTGCACAGACTTTAGATACATTATAATTATTATAATTATAATTATAATTGGCTAAGCAACACAGATTAGCGCCGTACCAATGGATGTGAATTAGGCAGAATGGCGACGCGATTACTTTTTCTTTGTGCGTCGGTTAGCTCCTAGGTCTAGTTGCGGGTGATGGAAGGCTTGGAAGCTAGTATGGGACCATAAAACCAATTCCGGGCGTGGATGCTGCGCACGAGAACCTCGTGCCCTGCCGCCGGCCACAACCGCGGGGGAGATTTCTTATGGCGCCCACGATTAGTGTGCACAGTATCTTAAAGGCCTCCCGGTGCAGGTCCCCATCCGGGCGGAAAGGACGAGGGCATGATCGAACAACCGAAGGGGCAGCACCGGCCATGGCGATGGTGATGCTACCAGCCCAACTAACCCTCTTCTCCGTCCAAGATGTACAAGAAAAAATATCAGAGACCGTGCATGAGGCAATGTTGTTCTCGAGGATGGATAGATTAGAGGAGAGAGTGGTGGAGGTAAGCAAATAAAGCTAGATATGCTATCATGACCTCACTGCAACTTGCCTTGTGCAATTTTAGTCGAAGGCGCTCTCGCGTTGACTCATCCGTGATGCATGGACGGAGGGATTAAATAGTGGCCGTACACAGATTTCATTCCTACGTTCTGTTGGTTTCCATGTACATCGGCCAGTGTGCGTATGTCAATGACATCAAATAATACGATCATCAGCTGAATCCACAGGTGTTTTTGTTGACTTTTGTGTGTGTGTGTGTGCCACCTAACTTCAACAGTAAAGATCTTCACACAGAAAACCTCATTTGTGTCACCTAATCCAAAGCCTCATTTGTGTGCCCTGGCCTGGTACCATCATTATCCCATGAGTCAGTAATACAGTACTACCAGTAAAGATCTTCCACAGAAAACCAACCGATCGATTGGCCCTGCTCCCGTTCCGCCCCTAGCCACACGTTGTCCTGCGACACTACGCTTTCTCTCCCGCTCGCTAGACGCCAGGATCGTGACGCCCTAGTCTTAGCCTGAATTGAAAGAGAATTGAGGGAGCAGAAAGAGACGAGCTGGGTTTCACCGTACAATCAGGACTTGCGCAACCGAATTTTGAGCTCCGGAAACGCCACCGTATGTACGAACAACGCCACTCCGTCGCGTCCAGCAGAGCACAGAGCAGCAAGAAGATCTTGGCACCACGGTTTCAGTGGACGGACACGGTCGCATTTCCGGAACGTCGCTATAGCGCCGCGCCGGCACACGGAGTCGTGCTGGATCCCAGTATCAAAACCCGTCCCCACACCTTGCAATCAGTAAGTATCTTAGAAGGTTTCAAAAAAAAGTATCTTAGAAAAAGAAAAACCAAAGCTGATGGATGATATTGGTGTGTTCGTTTCACGTAGGTCTAAACTTTAGAAATTGTCACATCAAAAAGAATCTTACTATTTAGAGTAGTAAATAAAATTTAATTATAAAATAAATTACAGGCCGTTAGACTAATTTACTGAGACGAATCTAATGAGGTTAATTAAGTCATGATTAGAAGACGGTTATTGTAAGCATCACTTTAAGTAAAACATAGATTAATTAAGTTCATTTGATTCATCTCGAAAATTAAGACCAATCTCTAAAAGGTTTTATCATTAAACTAATCAAAATATTCATAAATAATAAGATTCTATTCGATGTGACAAGTCTTAAATTTTGAAGAAAGAAAACGAACAGGGCATTATTTCCGCCCCGTTTGGACGGAGAAGGCCTGGGGAGGGGCCCATCCCATCCGGAGGAAATCCATCGGCTCCACCGCGTCCACCAGTGCACAGGGGTGGTCGCCCACATGATGGGCCGAGGATGTCGTGTTCCACCGCCGACCACGCGTGTGCTGCTCTTCTTTTGCCCTCCATTCCTGGGCATCGGTCAGCCAGTTTTTTCACCGCGCGTTCCGCTCCAGCCAAATAGGACGAGTCGGCGCCGTTGGACACTAGTACTGTGGCTACGCACCAAAAAGGGCTCTGCTCGTCCGGTGCCCGCAAGATTCCCGCGCGGTGGGCCCAGCTCGTCAGGTGAGGTCAGGCTCCAGTCCCGGCGCTGGGCGCAGATCACACCGCCCGCGCGTGACGTCCACGGCCACTTGCGACGCGCAAATATCTCGTCCACCCGCTGGCTGATCGACGGCCCACACAAGTCTACCGGACGAGCGGCCGGCTACGGCACCGGGCTACGTGGGCGCGCCTGCTCCACGGCTCCCACCCTCGGGCTCACATGACTATTATGTTGTTGACTAATTGAATAGTCATTCCAGGAATTTTAAGGTTGAATGACTATAAAGAAAAAAAACCTGGCTTTGCTTCCTTAGTAGACAGATAATGATCGCATCACATAGTCCGGTTAAAACCGTCATCCAATAATAATTGTATAAATGACAAGATATCAAACGTAAATTCTATTATCAATCTCCATTTATATATGGTCGATACAAATATGTATAGCCCATATCTCTAGCTTTTGATAAATAACCTTTTATTAGTTCTTTGTGCTTATGTACTTTCAAGGACTTATTAGCGAGTGCGTTGTGTTTCCTAGGAAAAGAAATGCAACTCGAAGATTGTCGGGCGCACTCATTTGGGATTGACCGTTTGACCTGCCTGGGACAACCAAACTGTGGATCGACCGTGTAGCGTTCGCACACAGATTATGTGCAACATACTCGAATATTAGGGTGAACCGTGCAAACCCTGTTCACCATGGTTCGTGTAAAAGTCCTCGCGGTAAAGAATTAATCAATCTTTCGGTCGGTAATTTTGACTTGACACCACGGTTGAAACGAATCTCTCTTTTTTGACCCGCACCAGCCAGACATCACAATCTAAAAGAAGCAGGGGTATAACTACGACTACCGAAGCAGAGGTTTGCCGTCATGCTTAAACTCTCTCTTTTGGAGCGATGCAGCACGCATCAGCATGCTTCGTTTTTTCCACGGGAGCGCGCGGATTTTACACGACACTTTTAAAGCGAACTGCCTACGAAGTTCCCGTTTCCCAACCAAACGAGTCAACACGAAAAAATTTAAGCTGGGCGGCGTCAAATGCTCCCGGTCATGTCCAGACCGAAACGAGTCGCACGTGCCACGACGCCCATCCATGAACCCGGTCCGAGTCCACCGCACCGCGTAGTCGGCCGCGACGCGCTCCTCCTCCCAAGCACGAGCGCCAATAATAATCCCCTAGTATAAAAAACCTGGGCTTGCCTGACCCAAACCAGCCTAACCCAGGACACCGTACAATCCCAATCCCGAACGCAAAAGATCCCACCCGTGCTGCGGCTGCCGCGACTTGCCAGTAGCCGCCCCGCTGCTGCTGCCGGAGGTGCCGTCGCCAATGGCTCGGCTCGTCCTCTCCGAGTGCTGCGGCCTCGCGCCGCTCCGCCTGCGCGGCGGTCGGAGCGCCATTGCGGCGCCGGCGCCCCCGCGCTCGCCGCCGGGCCCCGCAGGCCCGTGGCCGCGGCCATCCACCGCGACTGGGCGCTCCGCGTCTCCGCGCCGACCCGCCTCACCTCCGCCGTCGAGGAGGACAAGAGGAGCGTCCACCCGGAGGGAGAGGAGGTGGCGGCGGCCAACGGCGCCGAGGCCGGCGAATTTGACCCCGGGGCGCCGCCGCCGTTCGGGCTGGCGGAGATCCGCGCCGCCATCCCCAAGCACTGCTGGGTCAAGGACCCCTGGCGCTCCATGAGCTACGTGCTGCGCGACGTCGTCGTCGTGCTCGGACTCGCCGCCGCCGCCGCGCGCCTCGACAGCTGGCTCGTCTGGCCGCTCTACTGGGCCGCGCAGGGAACCATGTTCTGGGCGCTCTTCGTCCTCGGGCACGACTGGTACGGATTGTCCATCTGCAGGCCATAGAAAAGATTGGATATTTGTGCGAGTTTTGGTTGAAGCTCAGCCGCCTTTGACTTGGTGCTCAACTATAACGTCCCCTTGATATTTGCAGTGGACACGGGAGCTTCTCAAACAACCCCAAGCTGAACAGCGTGGTCGGGCACATACTCCATTCCTCCATTCTCGTCCCATACCACGGATGGTATAATGACTGCTGCCTATGTTTCTTGCTTCTTTGTTTCTTCTGTGGTAAATTGTTGTCCATGCTGAGTTGACGTTGTCTTTGAATGGATTTCAGGAGGATTAGCCACAGGACGCACCATCAGAACCATGGTCACGTCGAGAAGGATGAGTCCTGGCACCCGGTAACTGTTCTGTTGCTTTATCCTTGTGTAGGTTCATGGTGAATTGTGCAGATGGTATGGAATGCTCACGGTTTCTTGGATTGTAATAACCTGCAGCTGCCAGAGAAGCTGTACAAGAGCCTGGACTTTATGACCAAGAAGTTGCGGTTTACCATGCCGTTCCCCTTGCTTGCATTCCCCTTGTACTTGGTGAGACTAAGAGCAATCTATAGATGTCACCTGAATTAGATGTTTTTGTTTTCTAATGTGCTAGTGGTGCTCAGTTACTGACCAATTGGTTTATTTGCGCTATGCAGTTTGCAAGGAGTCCAGGGAAAACAGGATCACATTTCAACCCAAACAGCAGTTTATTCCAACCTAACGAAAAGAAGGACATTATAACATCAACTGCATCGTGGCTGGCCATGGTTGGTATTCTGGCTGGTCTAACCTTTGTGATGGGACCTGTTCAGATGCTAAAGCTTTATGCTATCCCATACCTGGTAATATTTTGAGTCTTTTATGGCAGGCTCGCTTCCTCCAAAATGATAATTTGGATTGGTGTGTTGTGTTGTAAATATATGAGGTTGAATTTGCTGAACCCTTTTTCAGGCATTTGTTGCATGGCTCGATATGGTTACATACTTGCACCATCATGGCCATGAAGACAAGCTTCCCTGGTACCGTGGAAAGGTGAGTATCATTATCAGTAAAGCGGCTTCATAATTTCTCAATACTTCATGGTTACTATATCATCTTATTAGGAAATTAGTGCACTGTCCATTTTGTTTGGTGAGAGATGTCAAACGTGTAGCCTCAACTATGCCATGGTAGTATTAATAGCAGAAGATTTATCCTGGCAATGATGCAAATTCTCCATATTTCTTGCAAAGATAATAGACGTAGTAATGATGAATAACTACCAAAAAGCATTAGCCAATTCAATAATTTTAATAATAAATCATTCATAAATTTGCAAGTCTTAAGGACACACCCTACCACAATTATCCCATGTGTTCTCCTTTGAATTATCTTGGATATAACTGGTTGGTGTCGATAACACCATTTGACTCTACCCTCTGTATCATATCTGCTATTTGCTGGTATATAAACACCTTACGTGCAAATGCCCAGTGTTCCCATGAACCTCAAATCCAAGAAACTTTAGTGGTTGATGTTACACGTCAAAGGTCTGGCTTGGTCGCATTGTGGAGAATCCTGTATAACTACCGAACAAAGAAGTAGATTTTGTTTTTGTTTCCTAGAGGAATATATTCTTCTGTCTCCTAGCTCAGCCTATTGACTGCCTTTCATATCTTTTTCAGGTTGTCAAATGTTGCTCATTTTAGTTACCTTATCATGTTTTACATTTTCAAGATATATTGATTATTGACGTCACATTGTTTTTTCCTCTATTAGGAATGGAGTTATCTGCGTGGAGGATTGACGACGCTTGATCGGGACTATGGAGTGATCAACAACATCCATCATGATATTGGAACTCATGTCATCCATCACCTTTTCCCTCAAATTCCACATTACCATCTCGTTGAGGCGGTAAGAGCCTGCCCCCTATTAACTTTTAACTGTCCTTGGATAGAACGACCATAGTAAGTTGTTGTGGATCTAATCTGCAGACTGAGGCGGCAAAACCCGTGCTTGGCAAGTACTACAAAGAACCAAAGAAGTCAGGTCCTCTCCCGCTCCACCTATTTGGGGTGCTAGCGCAAAGCTTAAAGGAAGACCACTATGTCAGCGATACCGGGGATGTAGTCTATTACCAAACTGACTCAAAAACAAACAATTCTGCATAAAATTTTGACATAAACGATAGCGTGTAGCTTTTTCTTCATTTTCTCAGGAGGCTGTGATGCAACACTTAGCATCCTCCTGGGGACTTCTGATTGTTGTGCTAGAGCCCATTGCTACAAAAAAAGGAAGATTGTAACTTGGTAAAATGTAATTGATTGTAAAAGAGGGTAATGTGCAATTCTTTGCAATGATTTAATATAGAGATCACCTCAGATGTAATATAAAAAATGTGATTTTTTTGGACAAGAGGTGTTACAGTAAAGAGTACAAAAGAAAAGAGCTTACTCACCAGTCACCTGACGAGTCCTCCGCCACTGCCTGCTGATGTTTCAGCTGCCTTGAATATGACATGAGCTTTATTTTATGATACCTAGATGCTTTTTCTTGTCATATTATTGTTTTCTGAAAAATCAGTGATTTTTTGTGGCCACGGAGAGCGAGACATCATTTTCGGCAGTGGGAAAAAGGCCCATCTCTGTCATGGTTTCGTTGTCCTAGCGAACTTGAATGGTGGGAGTTTTGCTGTTGAATCCTAGTGGGATCCAAAACAAGTTGGTACCTGTCGTCTCGCACGATTGGTCTGGATTCAATCTAGCGCTCTTCTTGCCCTTGAAAAATCTCGAAATCCTGTGGCTGCTATTCAGGCAGGAGCGAACAACAAACAACGGATACCATGCAGAACGAAGCAGGTGCAACTTGCAAGTGCGCCATGTCGAGTTGAAGGGCATGGCCACCCATCTCGGTGGGGCAAGCCTTGCGTGGTTGCACGCGTTTCTTTCGTCTGACGCCGGCCTATGCCAGATTTAGCATTTCGTCAGGAGCCGTGACCGTTAAGCGCTCAGTCGACCATTTCCTGTTCTGCAACTGAACACCATGTTAGCATGGAAGGCACTGATGGAAACTATCCCTTGTTTGCCTATCTTCATCTCACAACCTGTGGGTGTCGCATTTTGACATGATGTCGGCGAAGCGAGCATTCTATTCTGAACAGTACATAATCTGAAGAACTTCTCGTCAGCTTGTGTTTCTGAACTCCGAACACCGTATACTAACTTAATACTAATTCTGTTTTGTCAAGAACCGTATAAAGTGAAGATTTTCAAAAACGCAAAAGACGTGAGATTACATTGTCTTTCATATATGGCAACCTTTTATCCTCGACCATGGAGACCTAATTTAGGAGTTATTCGTTTCTGGGACTAAAATATTAGTCCTATCACATAAAAAATCGTATCATTTAGAAGTACTGAATAAAGTTTAATTATAAAATTAATTGCAGAACCTCTAGACTAATTCGCGAGATAAATCTAATAACAATAATTAAACTATGATTAACAGATAGTCATTATAGCATCATTTAGTAAAATATAAATTAATTAGTATAAGACTGATCAAGATATTTATAAATAACAAGATTCTCTTTGATGTGATAAGGCTAAAATTTTAGACACAGAAAATGAACAACCCCTTAGCAGTCCTTGTCGTTGGAGCTTTCCCTTTTCCTTTGATTCTGAAAAGCCATGTCGTATTCTTACTACTTCCTTCGTCCCATTGAAAGAGTTACTATAGTATCTATGTCAGTCAAACTTTCTTACATTTGACAGATTTGTAGAATATATTAATAATATTTATATCTCTAAATAAGTTTATTATGAAAATAGATTCAATGATATATCTAATAATACTAATTATGTATGTAAATAAATATTTATAATTATATATCTTGTTGTCAAAGTTAAAAACATTTGACTCTTGAGAAATGATAATGATATTTTCAATGAGACAGAGGTAGTAGTAAGCTTCTCCGGCACCCGGCCTTGTCACAACTCCAACATTACTTTTTGCAACACCTCTACGTCAGGGATTTAGTCAGAACAATGCTTCCATGCCATTTCCTTCCGTACGTGGACCAGATATCGCAAGTCGGCAGCGCGTGGTGCCGTGTTTTTTGTGATGAAAATGTGGCGCCGTGTGTTGTTCAGCCATTCTGGTACACTCGTATGAGTTAGAGCCCACGGACTAAAGTGAGACGATTGCGGCAATCCAGTCGCTTATCTGAAGCGAAGCATAGCACGTAGCTCAGCGTGCGGATCACGGAACAAAGTACCTTTTTCTTAAGCGTGCTCTGGATGCACTGGAATGTGTTTGGTGTCTGTCATTAAGGAGCACTCGGAAATATCTCGTCTGTAGCTGCGACGCGACCCACCGGGCTGCCCACTCCACGGCAGTTAAAGATTCCACCTTTTCATTTACAGTTTCTTTAATGTGGAACACGAGCGCTAATATCAGCATCATGATCACACATAAATAAATCAGCAAATAAAACTTCCATACTGAAGCTTTTTGTTTTTTAGAACATTCGACACTGAAGTGGGCCGCCCAACGTCGAACACGGTCGTTTTGGACTTCCAGTTCTGGCATTAAGCCTCTGAAGTGGGCTAGCCACCCATCTGGGCTCAAACTGGGCCGAAATGACTTGCCTCTACAGTCACAGAACAAAAAAAAATCATTTGGCCAATTCAAATGAAAAACTCAAATATAAAACACAAAATGCGAAAAATCATTGATCTGGAGAAATTCAAACATAAAACTCTCATGAAATGAAAACATGAAACATAAAATGTGAAAAAATCATGCACACCGAGAAGACAGGCAATATGTCGTGTGCCGACTGCCAGGGGCACACGGTACAAGCACAAATACACACGGTACACAGCTCACGGTACCCTCATCGACGACACAAAAATTGTGTCGTATGTAATTTATCAGGCACACCCAACTGTACCGTGTGCCATCCTAACCCATGGCAAAAAAAGAGGAAGACGGGACGTTACCGTTCAAACGGATCGTGCCGTGTGTCGGACCGAAATTAGAATTGACCTCCAAAAAGAGGATAGTCTTGCAATTGCTCCAACATAAAACTCTCAAGAAATGAAAAATGAAACATAAAATGCGCAAAAGTCATGGTCCGATATTTTTCCGTGTCAAGGTTGATCTTCTCCCTTGTGGGCATGCTGGCACTGAATCCTTGGAACAAAAAAAGGAAAAGTCATCGACATTAATGTGGAAAAAGAGCACATGCATCATCAAATCGTGATGTCCGTGTCTTAGCAGTTGTCTGTCGATCCTCTGGGAAAATGAAGCTCAAAGATCTTGTTCGTCAACAGCACGCTACACCCAGCTGTAGGGTAACACTGACCATCCGTTGTAGCACGACCGTTCCCTTCCTCCTGCAACTCCTGTGTGCGGCGCTGTAACACGACAGTCGCAGCAGTCTGAAGTATACTTAGTCTCCGTTCCATTAAAAATATCGTTATGGTATCTGTGTTAGTCAAATTTTTTAAATTTTTACTAAATTTATAGAAAATATTAGTAATATTTGTATCTCCAAATAAGTTGATTATGAAAGTAGATTCAATTATCTATCTAATGATACTAATTATATTTAATAAATATTTATAATTTTTCATATATTTTTATTAAAGTTAAAAACATTTGACTTCTTGAAACGCGAGAACGATACTTTCAATATTACAGAGGTACCCGGGTGTTTTTGAACTGTGTGCCTGCCAGACTTGGAAGCCTCAATCTCTCGGAACGCCATCCATCTCTCAATCAATGATCACAGTGCGTTTGGAAGAAGAAAAAAAAGAAATGGCAGAACTAGAGGGCCGGGTTGCACGAGGTCGAGAAGGCGAGAGCGAGCTGGCCGGTCGGTGGTACGGGACGCGACGCGTCACGTCACCGACTGATATCGCGATCGGCACATAAACCAGCGGATTTGCTCGCGCTCCTCGTCTCCTTGAGCGACGCCTGCGCCGACTGAGCCGGGCGGAGCGAAGACCGCCGCGAAAGGGAAGCGGCACCAACCGCGCGGGATCGGCGCCAAGTGATTTTTTTTTTGGAAAAAAGGTTACTACCCTGCTTTTATAGAAAGCGAATAACCACAGGTTGATCATGATCCAATCACGTCGCGCCGATGCGCGAGCGGCGTAAGATTTGCGTCAGCGCGGCGGCCGCGCGCGGTCCAGTCCGAGCTGCTGCCGATGCAATGCAAATCCCAGGAGGACCATGCGTGGACGGTGAGATCGCCAAATAAGTGGAGCTACAGAGAAGCGATAGGGCTCACTGCCATTTCCGTTCCCCCGTGCGCGCACCGAGTATACCTGAGTATGCACGCACTAAAGCATGCACTGACCACACGAATAGGGCAGAGGGATTGATGTACCGCCCAGCCACGAGCAGCCATTTAGCCATTAACCAGAAAGAACGTTGTCTGGATCCTAAACAGCCTAGTGCTCATGACCTAAGACTAAGAGTATGGATTAGGTACGGACCATGATTTCTTGTTCCCCGCCTCCGACCATGTATGAACTACTAGTATACAATATGCACTCTGAGTCCAAACACGACAACAATTTCCAAGGAGTAAAAACACCACAGCAAATTACTGCCTCCGTCCATAGATTAAATATAATTGATTACGGATTTGATCAAATATCTAACTTTTATTACTGTCAATATAGTATATTGTACCGTTTGAGAAGGGCGAGCATGAGAAATTTTAAATGCCTGCAAAATATCTATCCAGTAATAATGAAACAAAGCTGCCTGTTTCAATCATCCGAATCATACATAGCTGTCCCCTTTTTGTATTAATATAGTCGGTCCCAAAATTAATTAGGAGTAGTTCACAACAATTATTGTATTTAATTTTGAGTTTTTACAGACTCATGAATTCATCATATAGCTAAAAAGCCTTGTGCTGACTTCCCAATGATGATTGTTATGCGAGAGGGAAAAGGTCGTCTAATCATACACATCATTGCCAGCCGATATATTTTTCTTTTCTTTGGCGAACAAAGATTAACCTCAAAATTGGGTTACAGTCATCTCACGAGATGTGCGACAGAAACTTAACTATTGTAAAAGGGAGAACCGTACGCGTATCGCATCTGAAGGACGATAACATGAATGATTATGTCTAGCTAATTCGTTGCGCTTGTCATGGTGACTTGGATCCTATCAGATCACTTGGATGGAGAGTCAAAAGAGGCCCATTTCAATCGAGGGCAGGGATCACAAACTTTGGCTTTGAGTTGGCTAGAATAAGACGCGTATCTTTAATTCTTCCTTTTGCCGATCCCAATCTGAAACATGTGCGTGACAACAACCTTGTCGTTTGATCCTGTCAAGTGCTGTGTCGTGTGGCATGCGTGTCCCAATTGATCCTCGCTATTAAAATTACTGCTTGACGACACGTCGTTCCAACTACTGTATTTTAGTTCAAGGTGGCGTGGATCCATGTGTGTGCATATGCAAGATCAATTCTCTTACCATTTTTTTTCAGCAAAAGAAGAAATTTCTCTGATATGTGTGTCAAAGTGTATGTTGGCTAGCTTTGTGGCATTATTCAGGCCACCCACTTGTCAAGACTTCCCTTCAAGGCTTCAAACAAATCATCAAGTAGCTAACTGCAAGAGCTGCCCTTTGAATTTTCCGCACGCGTGGTGAAATGGACCCATTTAAAAGCGACAGACAACTATAATGCAATGCCAAATATCCTAGATTGCAAAATATTAATAAGCAGTTCTGCATAAAATGTGATCAGAAAGAAGCACAAATTAAGCCAGTTCACGCTATTTATATAGGTCATTGCACGTCCACTTGCCTCGGGGACCAAATAGAGACACACACATACATTATCCACATGAGCGCAAGTGTAATGTTTTAAAAATCTTTTGTTGATTTGATTCAGATAACCTCGGCCATGACCTAATTAAGCTAGCTGATGTTTCCATATGGTCCAGGCTTAGAAATGCATGACATAGACCCCTAGCTAGATCGTAATTAATCTGAGATGGGGGTTTCGGTTTCTCAAAAAAAAAAAACATAAACATTTTCTGTTTATTGAATACAAAAGTTAGTTGTTTTCGGGTAGCTTATGCTACCGTTACAGAACCGTGAAAGAGAACAATCGGGAAGCTCCCGAGAGAGAAGCAAGCCTTTAATAATACAGCTTAGTATCAAGTAAAAGCGCTAGTGAGTCGAACAGGCAGTGCACCTGCCATTTTCGTCAAAAAAAAACATTTCTGTTTATGGAATGAATGGATCCATATGTTTCTTGACAGAAACTGAAATTGTACAGTACGTTTCCTCTAGTTTGTATCGAGAAACCCTATATAAAATGAGGGACATACAATGGCGGGCAACACCAAGCGACGTCAGGAGTACATCCCAACTTTGAGAGCTCCATGCATGCTAGGTTGATCTAGTACGATATGATTTCACTAGAGATTATTACTTTGATTTTTATGCTTCATTAACTGTTGCATGCATTCTAATTCCTATAATTAATTATTTTTGCTGGTACAGCAATTCCCTTATAAATGAATGCCAGCAAAAATGCACAAATCTTTGGAGCGATCCCATTGAAGAGGCACACCCCGTGCGCACCGCTATATATCATTAAGGAGATTATCTTCCTTTGTTACGGAGAACTGAACATATTGGTTATCTAAAAAAAGGAACTGAACATATTAGAGTTTTTGCTAACGATTTGACGCTGCACAAATCTAAAATTCAATGAGCAATCCTACAGCGCTATAGTAATAAGGGTGGGCAGGTGCCGCTGTGCGCAAATAAGTAGCTCTCGTATATAAGCTCGATGGTTAGCAAACAGCTTTCATTCTGACGGGCAGTACTGATCAAGGAGGGATCATAACACATGCATTTCTGTTATTCTGTACTAGCAACTTTCATCACAAAGAAACGAGAGGGGTGAGCCATTAGGTAACAGGGAGTCAGGGACGACGGAGCTGTTACTTATGGCTTATGACGACTTCCACGAGACGTCCATGTATAACTGCAAACAAAATCATGTGTCGGCCACAAACATTTCCAGCGTCACGTCACCACACTATCTTCATCATCTACAGTAACTTCATTTCTCACCTTGCCTAAAGGCCCGTTCGTTTCCACCCTCTAAAATTTATATACTGTCACATCAAAGAGAATCTTACTATTTAGTAGTACTTTTATTAATTTAATAACAAAACCTATGTCGCGACTCCCCTCTAATTTGCGAGACGAATCTAATGATCCTAATTAATCTATGTTTAGCTACAGTGATGCTACAGTAAACATCTTCTAATAACACCATAATTACCCTCGTTGGATTCGTCTCGTGAATTAGATAGGGGGTCTGCAATTAGTTTCGAGATTAGACTTTATTTAGTACTTCAAAATAATAAAATTCTCTTTGATTTGACCCCTCTAAAAATTATATAGCTGGAAACGAACAGGCCCTAAGCCCTATAAATCACCTATCATATACAGCGCGCCACACGGGTCTCTATTGACGGCACTGCACAAATACTAGGCTGATCGATCGATCGATGTACTGTTTACTGATGACCGATTGCGCATGTATGTAGCTGAATCTAATCTAACTACCTTCCATTAGGTCGGGTGAAGAGTCCAGCCACTTGGTCGACCGCGTCACCGTCGATCCGAGGTATCCAAGTCCAATTTGCATATTAAGGGTCGAAGCATCTTTATTTCTCTTCTATCTCCTTTCAATGGACTAAGGCCCTGTTCGTTTCCAGTCCTCTAAAATTTAGCACTCGTCACATCAAAGAGAATCTTACTTGTTTATGAATATTTCGATCAATTTAATAACAAAACCCTATTGACAGATTGGTGCTAATTTTCGATATGACTCTAAAGAGCTTAATTAATTTATATTTTGCTAAAGTGATGCTACAGTAACCGTCTTCTAATCATGACTTAATTAACCTCATTAGATTCGTCTCGTAAATTAGTCTAGGGACCTGTAATTTATTTTATAATTAAACTTTATTTAGTACTCTTAAATAGTAAGATTCTTTTTGATGTGACAGCTATAAATTTTAGACCCCTAGAAAACAAACACATCCTAAAGTTTGATCTTCACGAACAGGCTTGTAGCCTAGTGGTTACAAGAGCCTCACTAGCACCTCGGGCCTAGATTCAACTCTTCATGGGAGCGAATTTTCTAGGATTTAACGACATTGTGCTTTCAGTGATAGGCAAGGTTCCCTCGACAGCGAGGTGCCGGTGACGACTTTGTCAATCACGAGGATTTACCGGCTTACAGTGGCGAAGCTAGAGCAAAAGGAATAGATGTGCACACTACTCCATAATTGATTGGAACTACTCTATTTAGCTGTCAGTGGGTGCTTAGTAATGAAATTTGAGAAAAAAAATATAACACATGTATGAGGTGATGATGATTAACATGCCGTATAAAAAGTTCAAGTCCTAACTCGACTGCTTTTGGGATATGAAGATGACATATGTCATTTATTTTTCATCTTTCCTCCTTTTCTTTAGGAAACTTTAAATGCATAGGATTTGTACTATAATTTGTATCGTTATTTATTTTTATAGGAATATATATCATGTAGATAGAGAAAAATATGTTAATATATTGAAAATAGGCAATATATTTTTATAGACCATCTGATTCCAATCTAGGTTGTTGATTCAATGTATCAAGTTCCTTTTTTTATATAATACAAAGAAGAACCGTGTATCTTTGCATTAAGAAAAAATTTAGATCAATAATCTATAGAGAGCCAGTATGTTTTTGTGTTTATCCAACAATCCTACAAATATTGGTACATTCAGCACAAAAGAAAACTACTAGAGCACAACTAGGAAAATCCCTACTCACGCCGTATTATACTCCTCATGCTTTTCATGTCAGTTGTTGGCCACAACTGCGAGCTCTCTTTGATCCACTAGAACACATGTATTGCCATTAGGGTTGTATATTCAGTTATTAATACGGTTAAGAGAAACTTCTGTTAAAACTGCTAACCAATTTAGTACCAAAAAAATGGTGCACCATGGTCTCCACTCCTAAGTCCACTCTCAATGGGAGTTTCATAAGCATTAAATGAGATGCCACATCAGCTAAAGTGATGACATGGCAAGGTAATTAATATGAAAGAGATGAAATGAGTTTCATGGAGATGAAACTCATTTGACACTGTTTCATAGGAATGAAACTCTAATGAAACTCCCATTGAGAACAAAAAGTTTCATCATAACATATTTTGACCAATCCCATTGCAACAAATACATGTGAGTTTAATGCTACAGCTTGTCTATGAAATCGTGAGATGAAACCGTGCATTGAGAGTGACTATTTCATCCACCAAATCATATTTCCAAATCTGATGCGGCACTCTTGGTAAGTGTGAGATGAAACTATGCACTGAGACTGGCCTAATTGCCATGGCACCTTACCAGTTGAAGAGATGCCATATCATGATGAAAGAGGAAGAAAAAAGCAAACTAAGCCTAACTCAATTGGTTAGATTCTTTGTCGTGGAACCAACCCGTCCAGGTTCAAATCCAAAATTTTGACATGGGTTTGTATTTACATCTAATTATTATTTAAGTGGGAGACAACGTTCCCATCGACAGCGAGACACACGCAATAACTTCGTGAATCTCAAGATCAAGTCGACTCCTTTTTCGAAGGTGCTTATAAGGATGGCGTTTGTGTGCATGCGCGCGTGTGTGTAGGAGCAAGTACTTATGCATGTATAATAATGTCTGTGTATGTATTATGTTCAAATTTGAAAAAAAGTAAGAGAATAAATGGTAAACTTTTGTGAGGCTTTATTGTAATATGCATCATCTGCACACCGACATGACTCTGTTAATAAAACCTGGTGTTATGATAGATTCTAAATTAGTTACTATCCTTTGATTATTAAATTACTAAGTAATCTTTTGTCGTATATAACAGAGTTGTTGTGCGTGCAACAATGCTATCTTTAGGAAACCACATCTAAAAAAACTTAAATAGCATATTTAACAATAAATAATACGACATCTGTTTTAGAAATTAGCAGAGTATAGTAACCCTTAATTCCTTTCGACAAAAAATAATGACATGATACTTCAGTTACCATAGTTAATTTCGCCCATTTGTTTTAGAGCAGTCAGATTCTCTAATCATTTTTTTTACAAAAGAATCTAAGGGTCTGTTTGTTTCCTCTGTGCTAAAATTTTAGTTCCTAAAAGTTTAGTCCTGCTAAAGTTTAACACTAAAATTTTATCACTGGGGTGTTTGTTTACCGTGCTAAAGTTTAGTCCATTCCCTACAAAATGACCCTATTACCCTTATTTAATGCTTCCATCCCACCATGGCGGAGAGAGAAATGGAGGGGTAGGTGGTGTTCTAAGTGAGGAGCATGTGACTTTAGCATATTTTAACACCAAGTTTGGTGCTAAAGTTTTAACCATCTTTTAGCACTTGGTGCTAAAATTTAGCACCCTTCAACATATCTGGTCGTTTCCGATGCTAACACTTTAGCACAAGAAAACGAACGGTCCCTAATGCTAATATTTCAGCCTCTGAGAGACTGCTGCATATATATAGCAGTCAATTATTATAACCTTATCCTCAAACACAAGTAAAGCAGTCACATTCTGTAATTATTGTATGACCCAAGACCTATATATCGATGCTATAGTACTAAAACACGCGAAATGAACACCCATTAACAGGCAGCCAGCAGTCCGGTATGCGTGATGGAGATTAGTTGAAGTACCAGGTCACACATCTAATGGATTTTTAACACATGTCTGGGGTAGACCGGGCTAGTCAATACGACTCGTAATAAACAAGACATCATGATAATTGGGCAGCATCATTCATATATACATAAACGTGATTCAAGAGCCAATTGTAATAATGACAGCAAATGGGTGGTTGTTGGTTACCCCGGCTCTTTCAAGGTCATCCAGCATTTCTTAATCGCCTCACATTAACCGTGCTTTCACACGGTGAATCAATGTATTTCTAGATTCTGTTATTTGTTAATCTCTCGAGAACGGAAATTTTGTGTTTTGAAGGATAACATATTGCCCTGAGTCTGACCCTTTTGCTTTTAGGAGGAGCACGTATTAGTTTCCCCGTCCACTTCATCAGCATCATATGAGTCACATGTACAACTAACATGTGTATGCCCTTATTTCATTATTTTCTAATGAAATGAAAAATAGATGGAAACTAAGTGATGTAACATGAGTATATGACTGCAACTTAACTTCCTCTTAAAAAAGAAAAGAAGCGCATCAATACATGCAAAGAAATTGTGGTACCAGCTAACGTGATTATCATTGCACTGTACCATGATCAATTGATGACAGATATTCATTAAACTAGACTGCATGTTAGCTAAAACATCGCTCACGAAGAGGTTTCATCTCGAAGACACAACAACTCTGTGGAAGTCATATATACTTCAAAATTGGGGTAAAACGAGGTGTGTTGAGGTGTGATAAATTTTACACATGTCCAAATATGACTATGTATATATATATATATCATACATTCATACTATATGACTGTACTGTGTGGTTGCGAACAATAGACATGGGCATTTTGCTGACTTATTTAGCTGGAGTGCCACAAAATACTAGCTATAGCTAGGTCCAAAAGGACCCTTCTTTAGCCCACGTGGTTCAAAGAGAAAGAGAAGTCTAACCAAACAGGCTACTATACATGTAAGGAAAGACAGATAGGGAGGCAGCAACCCAATGCATATTGACGGTGCTTCACCTGCTCTCACCCTATCTTTTTCTTTATGCAAAACAAAGTACAGATGTAGACGTTCACCTATACTTACAAACATTTATCCCTATTAATGAACATGAGTGTGTATAAGTATTCCAGTAAACATCTCTAAGACACGCTATTGAGCTTGACAGATCTTTTGAGATCAATGTAGTCTCAACATGTTTTTTTGACTCAATTTCCACCTATTACTTAAAGAATATTTAACTAAAACTAAAATATCTCGAACCATATATGAGGATGTTCCACCATAAGAAATATAACTATATGAGCTTAGCTTACTGGGTTAACTGTAAAACGGATCTTCTAACCATACCAAAATAACTGAATTAATTGCGTGGTTAATTTGGTTTTCGATGCAGATTTTCTATTGTTGCTGTTTGATAGTCGTTTTTTTAAGGAACTTAGAATTTTTGTGTGGTTTCATATTGTACTAACCCGTCTTCTAACCATACAGATTTCTTAATTTAATTTCACCTAATTCTTCCTAGGCTGGTCGAGTTTTTATAGTCGAACTTTTGTGTGGTTTTCATGTTGTACTAACCGCACAACAGCAATAATCGAAGTTCTAGCCCGCAATACGTTACAGCACATACAAGCAAAGGAATGCAGAATATGGGTCAAATATACATACATTTTTAATTGGATTACACACCACAGGTTTGTAACTAACTCAAGATACTTGCCAATTGATAAATCCCTGTCATACCATATCAAAATTTGCTCTATGTAGAAAAACTATTAGTTAATGATCACTAGCCTAATCTAAGAAAAAATTAAAGGACAATGCGCTTATTTATGTTTGAACTAATAGGATCATTGTCTTAATTTATGAGCTGACATGAGTGGCACGCCGTTGGTAGAAAGCTGTTTAAATAATTTAATTAATCTAGGTAGAATGTGCCGTTCAACAAGCACACAACTTTCCACTCCACGTCATAAGCATGTTTCTCCCTCGTTTGTTTTTAACATAATAAAGCGGCGTTGTTCGTCCGGATGTGTGTGACCTATAGCTTGAATCATACTCCAATAGAGTATATGCATATATTGCGCTCCAAAATTAAAGCTGTGCATGATATAGCACAGTTGTTTTGCTGAAAAATGTTCTTCCACGGCATAAGAGAATGCTCTCTTGTCAGACACAACGTCACAGTACGTAACCAGTACGTACGAAACATATAAATTTCATCGGCGCTTAATTAATTGCCACCGTCCATCTGATTGTGAAATTCACCATAAAGTAGTATACACATGTTGTATCTGTATGGATAGCAGGAAGGACCGTGTAGTTAAATTAAGTTGAGCAGAGCATGAGCTCCGTCCACAAAACCCTAGCGTTATCTTGACACACTGATCATTTTCATATTCTGTCACTCTTATATTTTATTTCGAGCACGTGTTCAATTTACAATGTCGCTGTCAAGCTCTCAGCAGCACTACCTGCAATTTTATATTCAACTCCTCAATGATGATCACAAAGGCACCGTCTCCCTCCCTTATCCTTTATAAAGGGGGTAAAATATGGAACCATTCATCTCAGGACCAGCATGTACATATGCGACCATATATCGCATGCCACGCGTTCGTAATAAGTTCACTGCAGCAGGAGGGGCGTCCTGTTCCTGTCTTGGCACCAGAAGAAGCCAGCTATAGCTATAGCTCCCGACAGATGGCTAGCTGCTTCAACGGCGGCGCCGGCTGGCCGGAGCCCGTGGTGCGCGCGCAGGCCGTGTCCGACACCTGCGGCGACACGATCCCGGAGCGCTACGTCAAGCCTCCGTCCGAGCGGCCGTCGTCGCTTTCGCCCGACGGTGGTGGTGGTAGGCCTGGAGAAGAGCATCCCGGTCGTTGACCTGTCAATGCCGGACGCGGAGGAGACGTGGCGCGCCGTGGCGGCGGCGTGTCGCGAGTGGGGCTTCTTTCAGGCCGTGAACCATGGCGTGCGGCCGGAGCTACTGCGCCGCGCCCGCGCGTCGTGGCGGGGATTCTTCAGGCAGCCGGCGGAGGTGCGCGAGCGGTACGCGAACTCGCCGGCGACGTACGAGGGGTACGGCAGCCGCCTCGGCACCACCAAGGGTGGGCCCCTCGACTGGGGCGACTACTACTTCCTGCACCTCCTGCCGCCGGCCCTCAAGAGCCACGACAAGTGGCCCGCCCTTCCTCCCTCTCTGCGGTACAACACACACACATACTCACTGCTTGATCATATCCAAATCCAAGCATATATGCATATTTTTAGAGTTCTCTTTGCATATATACATATATATATATATATATATATATGCGAACCGTATATATAGAGATGCAACCTCATCAAATATATATATATGGGTCGTGCATGCAAGCAGGGATACGACAGAGGAGTACAGCGAGGAGGTGCTTGGTCTGGCTCGGCAGGTGATGCGGCTGCTGTCGAGAGGGCTGGGGCTGGAGGCCAGCAGGCTGCAGGAGGCGTTCGGCGGCGCCGGCGGCGAGGGGCGTGCTTGCGGGTCAACTTCTACCCCCGGTGCCCGCAGCCGGACCTGACGCTCGGCGTGGCGGCGCACTCGGACCCGGGCGGCATGACCATGCTGCTCGTGGACGACCACGTCAGGGGCCTGCAGGTCAGGAGGGCTGATGGCCACTGGATCACCGTCGATCCGGTGCCTCACGCCTTCATCGTCAACATCGGAGACCAAATCCAGGTACATGTGCTACAATATAATGGCTGTATATTTGTTTTCTTCTATGACTAAAAAGGGACTAGCTTTCGGTGTGGCAAAAAAATAAACGGAAGAGAGGCGAAATTTATAGGGCTTAGATTAGGAGTTGACTGCTACAGCCACACGATTGACCGGATATTACCAAACGTGACTGAAATTGGGATACGTGCAACCACCGGGAACCGCACGTGCACCTATCTCACCGCAGGATCGAATATATAAAGTAAAAGCAGGAAAAAAAGCAAGATAAGAAAGAAACGAGACGAAGAAATGAGGAACAAGGCTGTGCCAAATCTCGACACGTGCCCCCTGCAACGGCATCCGGCCGGGATAGAACGAGAGAAACCGCTACGCCAACTGAAAACAACAAAAGCGTCGCCGGACGAATCTGATTGGTTGTATCAGGACTCCGGACTATGGATAAAGCATGGAGCCTCTCATGAAAGATAGGGGTTTTCATTTTACGTGGAAAAACCTCAAATCTCAAATGTCTCGAAAAACTTGGGCCATTATTATTTTTCAACTAAAATCGAACACAAGCTCAGGCTCATCAAGCTATAGTAGTGCATAAAACGAGCTCATTTAACCTTTTTAAGAACAATGATCTTGTTGAGGACCAATATATGTTTGGTCACATCTTGCAATCTCATTTACTCCCTCCATTCTAGAAATGTTGACACTTAGGACATCACAAAATGAACTAACGTCAAGCTAATTTTGTTGTCTGAAACATCATCAATTTCAGAATATAGAGGAGTAAAAACTCTTTGTTATATTTTTATATAGTGCATAATTTTCTCATAAATCTCTCTAATTTACTGGTGGGCTTCAGCTCTACGGACACTATAGCAAGCATTGTATCTTTTTTTCGAAAAAAAGACGTAAGTGTTGCCATATTCATTAAGATAGAAGAGTAAGAATTACAATCTAATGTTACAATAACTAACATTCTAATATATATGTAGCTTTTCTCTCTTCACCGAAAATGCTCCTAAAGGCTACTGTAGCAAGGAGCCAAAAGCGTAGATGCCTTTCCCAAATGCGTCCTCAGCAGTTATCTGTGTACTGTGCTGTGAGGATATGCATAATGGACAAAGGTGACACAACCTCTAGGAGTACTTGGCTAGCACCTTCTCTCGTAGCCTAACTCAAGTTTGTGTTCACTAGCTAGAGACGTACAGTATCTTGTTAGTCCGATCGAGCATGTGTGCCCACTTGGATTCGCACTTGATGTGCCATTGCTATCACTGACCAGATGCCCCATCCGCGCCGGATCGGGCGCCTGCTGAGCCATTCGCTCGCCAAAAATGACAGCAGGCAAATAGTCCGTGCACGTGGGACTATATTTACCTGCCTCTCAAGTGAACCATCGACGAACACGATGGCTCATCCTTCCTATTAAGCTTTCGTCGTTGAATAGTCATCAGACTTACTTGTCGCGCTTCACTAATGACCAAGAATTAATGCTCATAAAGAGGCAAAGTAGTTAGTTGTATTGTATCTATCTTTTAATTGTATGTACCCTCAGATCGTCATGTGATTAATAAACTTAATTTTCTGTGATTGTCCCATATGCACGCACTGAGTTAAGATATGAGATACCTCAAGTTCTCGTCACTGATCCGATACAAAAACGCCAAAGTTAGCGGCCTAACTTTGTCGGTCGTTGCACTTTTGAAGTCCTAAACAAAATTAGGCATACATGATAGCCTAGGATTAATTAAAGTATATATGTGAATGAAGAATCCAGGTGTATCGATCGACTAATAAACTACGCGTGCCATCACGCAGGTTCTGAGCAACGCGATGTACAAGAGCGTGGAGCACCGGGTGACAGTGAGCGCGGCGGAGGACCGGCTGTCGATGGCCTTCTTCTACAACCCGCGGAGCGACCTTCCCCTCTCGCCCATGGCGGAGCTGGTGACCGCCGACCGCCCGGCGCTGTACCCGGAGATGACCTTCGACGAGTACCGGGTCTTCATCCGGCAGCGTGGCCTGGCCGGCAAGGCGCAGCTCGAATCCCTGCAGGCCACGGCCCAAAAGGCCGGCGGAAGCTCTCTCGTCGACGTCCCCCGTCCTGCTGGCCCAGATGCTGGCACGTCGTCCATTTGCTAGCACAACCCCAGCTGCTAGTAGGTTTCCAGCTAGCGAGCTGTGCATATCATCATTCGACCGATTTGGTAAATAAGTTGGTGTTTAATTTTCCGTGAAATCTTTTGTGAGACGCGCGCGCTGTGATGTAAATTCGTCCCACGGAACTGAAATTAAATGTCAGCCCATGTGGCCATGCGTATATATAGATCATGCATATAGAAGAGTTAGTATCCCTTTGTGTTAATAAACTAATTCATTCTCCGGCCGGATAAATTTTTTTACTGAACGACCTTTCCAAATAGTATACTACTTATAAGGTAAAAATTTGCTACATGTAAACAAGTATTATATCGGCCATGGCCATGCATGGTTCCTGTGAACTAGTAGGATGATGCTCGTTCATTTCACGAACAAAAAATAAGGGCCAAATTTTGTGCAACGTAACGGATGAGCCATATCTCTCTTGGATCGGTTGCTGCGCCATCTCTCTTTGTGTTTCCGGATATGATACAACTGTGTGCTTTCCAAAGTTGGAAGGGGACATGGCTACTGCAGATAGACAGTGAGACACAGAGAGGGAGAGGATCCTCTGACTTCATTGTCTCAACGTCAGATCGACGTCGCAACAAATCCACCGTTGGTGCGGATACGAACGACACAGGCTGCACAGCGAGAGAGCAGCAGTCATGGAGCTAACTCTGAAAACTCATCCTTCTTTCTCTTACTCAAAAATCCAAAAGATGACATGAGGAATCTCCAAAATTTACGAATATTTGAGAGGTTAAATAGGAGATATCAATGCATCCATTTTGATTATAAACACTCAAAGATATACTTTGGAGATTTGAATAAAATTTCTCAAAGTTGGCTAATGGTCATGCTATTTGACTGTAAACAAGCAGACTGGTGCATGCCGATTAGCACACTTTGGGAAATTTTATTTAAATCTCCAAAGCATAACTTTGAGTTTTTTACAATCAAAATGGATGCATTGATATCTCGTATTTAGCCTCTCAAGTATTCATAAAATTTGAAGATTCCAAATGTCATGTTTCGGATTTTTGAATAAGAGAAAGAAGAATGAGTTTTCAGAATTAGCTCCATGCCTGCTACTCTATGTATGCGCAGCTGATGCCGTTGGTATCCCAACAGACGGTGGATTTGTCGTGGATGTTGATCTGACGTTGAGACAATGAAGTCAGAGGATCCCGGTCCCACAGGGAGAGGGGCCATTGTTGCCGTGCAGTTGTGAACGTGGCTGACTGGCTCCGTATATGTAGTGGGGACTCTGGAATCTTCCAACTCTGCCGGCGTTGATTCAGCTCCTTCTTTTGCGCTGAATGGAGCTACGGATGCCAAAATCAGAGATGGGGGCGTCGTTTTCAGTGGATGCCTGAGCAGTGCCTGTCACTGGTGCTGACGGCGATCTTTTGGAGCAGGCACAACGCGTGCGTGATGGGCGACAAGGCAAGCCATCTTCCCGTTCGTTTTCCAAAGCCTTCTATGCGGTCATCTCCAACCCAAGCACTTGATAAGAGTGCTTTTTAGCAGCAAAAGATGGTTTTCCCTTTTAGATAGAATAATCTCGTACAAACAATACCACCACCTCATTTAGTTTTTCACTGTTTCAGAGAGGATACCAAGCTTTTATCCACGTGATTCAGTCATCCTCACCACTCGATTTTCTAAATATCATTGTGGATCAAGATTTAACGGTACGTTCCCAAGACGTCATTCTCGTCGTCGCCTCCTCTGATGCCATTGTCGTCTTCTTGCTTTTGTCATGCTTTTTTTCATCTCCATAATTAACCCTCGACCTTTTCTCAAAAAAATTAACCCTCGACCTTAACACCGGAAATTATAGGTCCTAAACCCAAAATACAAGCTCTAATCTGCCCACCGAATCTCATCAGAGATGGAGGGTTGAACAAAATCATATGTGACTCAGGTAATAAGAATTGCCCGAGTGAGATGTACCTTTTCATTTTCATAAACAGCACTGGTTGGTTAATTCGAATCAACTAGTACTATATAAGTATAGAAAATTTTGAGGGCGGTAGGTATTTTAGTATCCATGCATGCTTCATGGTCATCCATGGACCTGATATATCTCTTGGTTTAGTCTTGGTGCAGGTTTTTATTCTGTCATTTTCAAGTCTGCCGCATCAGCATCTTATTTAATAAAAATGAAACTCCAACTAGATGAAAAGTAGTTAAAAAAAACTCACTTATTTCACCGGTCAAGATATTCGTAAAGACTCACGTCACATTTCATATGACCAGCTAAATCCCTGTGTATAGTTAGCTTGTGAATTTTCTCTATTTATGTGAGAAAATCTTCTTAACAAATAGTCCGTGTTGCCATACCCCGTAAGTCAAGTTTTATTTTTTAGAAGTAGGTTTTTAAAGATGAGGAATGTACCAAATTTGTAATTCCTTGTCTAAGCCCTTTTCCACATTAATGCCGGGTACAGCTCTAGAACACACTCAAGTTTCTTTGACCCTACTTTTTGGATTCACCTGCATCACAAGCACGTGAACAAAAGCGACGTCGATGTTCATCTGCTCCCCCGACAACCCCGTTCCTACCGTCCTCTCATAATTCCCCTCGCCGTTATCAGATAGTACTAACCCCCACCGGCCTGAATGTGAAAAATCACGCCCACCCGATTCAGAAATTTGGGTGCCGCGAAATTTAGCTGCAATAAAGCAGTGCCTCCACATGGACGATGCTTTCGAGAGGTGGCACCGCTTGTGATTTTGATTGCTGAAACTGATCGCCGGTTCACATCGCGCGCGCGTGCGTCTACCTCGACTATTAGCAGCGGAACAGTCGAGAGTTGGAGACACGTGTTGAGGCGCAGTGCACTGACTGGTGTCTTTTGTAGCGCTTTGAGCTTTGACTACTCAGTAGGCCCTTTTCATTTAGGGATGTTTTGTTTATTTATTTTCTCCTTTTTATTCTAGAGGAGGCTAGTCGGTCGTAGTTAGTGCTGCTGCACCTGTCACTAGTCTAGCATAGTGTGTGGCCCAAGGAAAAGGCTGGGCCTGGTGTGGTGGCCTTGTCCGGCCCACACGAACACGATTCCGTATGCAGGCAGGTACAAACAGGACGATTCTCTTGCGACAAAGGTACACTCCACAGAAACAGCAATGGACAGTGGAATCCTCGTGCTTGAAAAATACAGCGGAAAGTGAGAAGATTTTTTTATTTTCTTAAGGAACCGGGGAGAGTGGACAGCTGACCTGACGAACGTGCAATAGGGTTTTGCTGACCTGACCACGTTGCTTGTCTGTGTGCAAGAATCTGCCTGCACGGCTGCACCCCAGCCGTGGGTGGGCCTGGGCAAGGCCGCCGCCATGTGTCCGTTACCTGGGCCTCCTCTGCTAAAATGCTAGTCCTGGCCCTTACTCATCGGCCTCAGCCCGTGAGGCCGTGAATACAACTGTGCATGCAGGAAAAAACTCACGATTTTATAAGTTTTCCTGTGCTAATACGCAAGCAAAGGAGAAAGAAACGCTCGTGTACAAGAGTACTATATATTTGGCGAACCAAGTGGTGTCGAGCTGGTGTATCTACGTACGATCTACCATATCAGAGAAGTCGGTCGCTGCCGTGTATCTACCACATCAGAGAAGTCCCCAAACTGAACTTTGATATAGTACAAGAAAAGAAAAAGATGGATCAAAGTGGCAGAGCCAAGACTGGAGGCACTGTCCATGGATCTACTTGACCACCCCGAGCAGCAGCAGGAGCTGGAGGAAGATGTAGGACACTCCCCCGATGGTGGCGTATTGCAGCTTGCTCTCGCCCTCCACGTCGGCAAAATCCCCGTCCACGCACTTGCTGAACCCACCGGCGAGCCACGCCAGGTTCTTGTACCCGTCGTCGTGGAGCATCCTCACGGCGATCAACGACCTTCAAATAAAAGCCGCAGTATATACATGCTTAGAGCTTTGTTATACAGCACACACGAGACCAATACACAAAGCCCGGCACGCGCTTTGTATCTGAAATCTGAATATACAATTACCTGAGGCCTTCGCCGCAGGCGACGAGGAGCTTGGCGTCCTTCCCTCGCCGGCGACGGCGGCGGCTACTTGGTCGACGAAGCGCTCGTTCATCTTCGTGAATGACTGGCCGGTCCAGAGCCCGATGTAGCCGAAGTGGACCCACTTCTTGAGCAGCGTCACGAGGCTCATGTCGTCATCTCCCACGAACAGCGGCACGTGCGCGGAACCACGCACTCCGGCGCGTGCGCGCTCCCACTCCGGCCGCACGTCCAGCAGCCGGAACCCATCCGCGGCAAGCAAGTCCTTGGCGTCACGCGGCCGCACGGGCCTCACCGTGCCCGACCGCACCAGCTCCTGAGCGTTACCAGCCCACGATGACGACGTCGCCTGCGCCCTGATGCGAGAGCCATAGCGAGACAGGCGCGGACTGGGGAGGCGGCAAAGCAGGTCGACGCCGCCGCGGCGACCCCCAGCGCCATGGCCACCGTTTTTTGCTTTGCTTACTGCTTGTTACTAGTGTCAGCTCAGCCCCCACCGTCAGTCGCGACCCCGAAACGATTACAGCTCACTCTTATCCACATGATATTTTCCGTTCAATCTATGCCGTTGGTAGCGCGGGCCACTACGGATCGTGGCCGAAGGATTCGTGCGAACAGATGAGGTGCCATGTGACCGGATTTCCAGCGCTCTGATTTGTGCCACATCGGATGCAAAACAGGAAGCGCCTAGCGAATCCGATCTCGGACTGCTGATTTATGATTAGCAAACAACGATCCACAACATAGCCTAGACGAACTCGAAGCCCATGAGGAGCTTGACGTTCCTGAACTTGAGCCCCTTCTGGTCGAAGAGCGGCACAGCGCGGATCCCCGGCCGCAGCTCCATCACAGGCAGCGCGGTCTGCCCGCCGAAGTCGTCATCGCTCACGTCCTGCTCGTGCACCTCCACGCGGAGGACAGCGATCTCCGGGACCGTCAGCGGGAAGACGAACTCCTCCTCCCACACGGGTACCCAGCTGTCCTCCACGGCCTTCGTCTTCCTCATTACCGAGTCTGATGGAACTCCGGCGATGCCAACCTGTTCGTTTGGTAAACCAAGGGCAAATTAGGAATGCCTCATGCTTCAGGTTCGTTTGCAATGCCAAAACTCGAGAAGTGCACAGACCTTTGTATAGAAATCTGGAGGTGAGTATGAATCGAAGTGTGTCTGATCGAAGTCCTTCTGCCAGCCATCGCCCATGTATACCTTCACCTGAAAATCAGTATCAGATATCAGTTAGCAAATTTCTGAGCTTCATAGAGGATAAACAAGCGTATAATTGTATATATACATTGATGTATCTCTCAAGAAAAGAAAGATAAAGATACAAGTACCTTCAATGTTGCCTTAACTGGTAAATCTGCCTTCGGATCAAACACCTTTCCATCTGGACAAGTTTGCATCAAGAAATCCGGTTTCTTCACGTAACCGCAGCCCCCGTTCGCTTTGTAAAAACCGTGCATTAACCAAAGTGCTCTTCCATATCCCTAGGAAACATTATTAGGTCTTCATGACATTAAGCAGCTACTATGGAAGTAAAAATTGTTAAGGCAAATAATTTTTTTAAAAAAAATCAAGTGTTTTACTGCCTTTGCAGCACACTAAACAATTAGACATTATGGTTTTCGAAAAATAAAGCGCTCTGAATCATGTACCAACCAAAAAATGACCTCGATAGAATTTATGGCAAATTGAATCCTGATCTAGTGAATTTAACTCGAGACTGTACATAGTTACATACAGTAATCAAATCGGCTAAATGCTTTCTTTTCTTTCAAAAGCCTTTAGGACAATTCATTAGGCAGAAAAAGTCGGTAAATTATAAGCACCAATGGTACCAAACGAAATAGTTACAAGCAGCTAAATAACAGAAAAATAGGTAAACAAACGGCCATCAACAAAAAGTGCATACGTTGCCCAAAAGAGAAGTTTACCTGCATATTGAATGCCACCATTTGAGCACCATGAACCCAACCAAGAAATGGATTGTAGTTGGATGAATCAAAGCGGGTTCCCTTTGGGTATATTCTCAATAGATTTCTATGTGTGAATCTGCTTGGATAACAGAAAGAGCTCTTAGGTAACTCGGAAGGAAAAGGAGATTTGAGGTAAGGAATCGATATGCTAAACAAACCTTACGATATTAGGACCATGACGTGCTGCCACCTTTGCAAGTTCTTGTTCACTCAAACTGAGGCGCCTAACTTTGTCCGGATCACTGTTTAAGGCATCCACAATAGCACCCTTTGGCTTCCCTGCTTTGATAGTAATGAGGTGTTTATACTCTGCTACCTTATGCTTGCCCATTTTATGCTCATCGTCATCTTCAGCACCTTTTTCACCGCACAATAGATCTTCACCATTCTGTTATAGCATCATTTAGAAAACTCTTGATGGGCAGAAACTGTGGACTAAGAAAACAACAAGGTAAAATCTAGTAGGAATTAAGATCAGTACCCTCTCGGCAACTTGCATCTCCTCCTGAATATCTGGGACTTCTATTCCCCATGCCGCTTCTTCACATTCTCCTTTCCTAAACTGAGGTTCAATTCCTCTGTCCTTCATAGTACCACCCTTTGATTCGAGGTACTCCTTAGGGGTTTTGTTGAGAGGATGACACGCCGCTTTAGAGCTTCAGGGGAAGGAAATTCTTGAAGATGCTTTGACTCAGGATAATAGAGCATGTCTCCGAATACTTCAAGGACCATCTAAAGAAAATTTCAGAAGTAGCTACAGTGGAATCACCTGCAACCATATATTGACTATTCAGGGAAGAATAAATTACCTTAGCAACTTTCGCCTGAAGATCAGGCGTTAGGTGGTCTTCTAATGTTATAATAACAGGATACGGAGATGCAACGAAGGCATACTCTTTGATGGATCTCAAGCATTTAATCAGTGATACTGGGGCAGTCAGTGTCCTGTTAAGAGTAAGAAACTTGGAATAAAATCACGGTATGGAATGTATCTGTAGTTTCAAGAGCCCAAATGAAGTTAACAGGCACGAAATGGCTTTATTAGATATAAGTGCACAAATGAAGCTCTAATAAAAAGGTATCTACAAAATCTCTTCAGAGAGAAATGTGCTAAGTTATACATTTTTTTGAGCAAAACGGGGGTTTTACCCACCTTATGTAGTTATGTTGCATCGAAATAGTGATTGGTACAAAAAGACCAAAACACTTTACAATAGGGCGGAAGCCGAGTCCAACAAATGTGCTAAGTCATGAAAGGAGATATGTACCTTCCGTGGAGAACGTCAATGTCATCTTTAGAAGAATTTGGCCATATGTCCAATTCAATTACACGAACACCTAATTGCAGTGCCTTGATGATGGGAAGATCACTGCAATCACTGCTGAGCTGATTCCCGGTCAGATATGAGTTGTGGCCCGTGTAAATGAAATAGTGGGACAGGGGTGCATTCATGTCTTGATGGACCTGGAAACAAAGTGGGCACCGTCAAACAATTTCGCATGGCATGTACGAGAGAATTAAAGTTCCAGATCAGTGACCGACTGATGTTTTCTTCGAATACAAATGGTGTCCAACATATTCAGTTAATTTACTGAAGGGCCCATGATAAAAGGTTCATCTATCAACTAAAATGGGAGGTGTTATGCTTCAAGATGCAGCATTAATTAAACAAGAGCAAAGTGATAACATTGAACTTGCATGAATTGCTAAAAACATCTATCTGACGTTAAGCAGGATGAAACAATTTGATTATGTGACGGCATGGGTGGTGGCGGCAAAGGCATAAGCAGAGCAGTTCGTAAATCCTATTCGTGATCCGCTGCTAATTAGCCACATAACTGAACCTGCGCACGAATGCGCCTCCGAATCAAGCGGCATTTGGGGATCAGCGCTCGAGCAGCTTCGGCAGGTGATAGATACCTGAGAGTGCTGGATTGGCGGGTTGAGGTCCTCGGAGAACAGCAGGTGCCTGAAATCGTCGATGGTGAGCGCGGGCCTCCCGAACCGCGGGGTGCGGCTGCGGTCCTGGAGGACCCGGTCGACGATCCGCTCGGCGTCCTTTCCGCCGCCGGCCGCCCCTGAGGCGGCGAGGTAGCGGCGGAGATCGTCAGCACCCATGTAGGGCGCGCCGGCGGCGTATCGGGAGAAGAGCGCGCGCACGTCATCGGGCGTGGACGCGTCCTCGAGCGCGAACCTGCGCGTGAAGAAGATGCAGCACCTGTACGTCCCCATCTCGGCCGCCGCAGCCGCCGCGGTCCCCGTGCCGTCGCCCTCGTCCCCGTCCCCGGCGGAGGTGTGTGGGGTGGGGAGGCGCGCGGGGAACCTTTTTCTCGGTTCGGCATTTCTCGCGTCGCGAGGTTTCAGGATGGCTAGCGATTCGTGCGGAGGGGAGGGAAGAGGGAGCCTGAGAATGCTTGCAAATTTGCAAGGGAGGGAGACGGTTATGTGATTCTTCCTCCACGCGGGCGCGCTGCCTTTGCAACCAAAGCGTGCATGCACGTTTGGCCAAGGTGGCAAAGGTGTTCGTTCGTCCAGGGCTTGACGGCTTCTTTTGAAGCCGATGAGGGTGGGAGCTCCGGAATGCGTGCACCCAGCACCGTCCCACGTCAGGATCAGGTGGTGAATCCCGTGTGCTTTCACCTGGTGTCGGCGGCGAGGCGCGTGGTTCGTTGTGCGTTGTAATAGAAATTTGTTGCGGCATCTCTCTCGCTGGCCCCAACTGTAATAGCAACACGGTTATCGGTACCTGTGAATTGCACTAATATCAGCCTACCATGTAGAGGTAAATTTCCAAAAACAACAATATAACACGTATTGCAGAAAGCTACAACTCCTTTATAAGTCTTAAAATTTACCCATTTTGTGCCTTACATACATGTAGAGGAAGACATCCAAAGACCAAGCTAAGATCATTACATACGATGGCGCTCAAGAGGCCGAAGAGGGTCACCTCAATACCACACTATCCGAGCATAAAACAAAAAAGTGGCAGCTCGGAAAGAAACGGCATGGAGAAATGACAACAGACGAACATCAGGCAACTGAATGACTAAACATGATATCAGACCACAAAGCTGACAATCTTGTTTAAGAACAAATAATGACTAGTCATGTGCAATAATCAGCGATTCCACAAGGCATTGGTTGACTTGTAATGTCGTACGTATTAAACTAGTTTTCCATTTATGAATTAGTAACTACCATATTACCAAAACGCTGAAAATTTTAATAACATAATAAATTTGCAACACTGAAAAAATAACAGTGAAACAGAAACAAAACTACGCACAGCTCCTGAAATGAAAGTCGTGGTGTGTAGACACAATCAATGGACCACGACCAGTCACTTCAAAAGGTCGATTCCCACCAATATTTTGACAGAAACTGACTCCATGTTTCCGGTGTCTGATCCTGACTTCCTTTCCTCTACCAAGATCTATACCGAGCCCCACCATGACCACCAGAACTAGGTCAACAGTAAAAGATCATTACAGAACATTTTCTTAACCAGCATATGTAGTTCTGCAATGTTCATCAGCACTCCACTCCATCTGCCAAACATGATCTGCAAAGGAGAAACATAGTTCATAAGTAGTACACAAACACAACCACACAGCTAGTAGAAAACCTTTTAAAAAGGTAACTGATTCGCACAATTTAGCATCTAGTCACTGCACATACCCAGGCTTATTTAAGCTATAGTGATCTATCAGTTGTTATAGAGGTACAAAAGAGAAACAATCCACTCTGTTATTTTTAAGGGAGCAGGTGCTCAGATAGATTCAAGCTATGTTCTTCATGACTTGTGTAAAAGAAACATTATTCCAACTACTGCTTAAATGAGTACATGAGTTTTTCTAACTATCACAACCAACAAAACCTTTTCACATCAAAGCATATCTAGTTAGCATGTCAAGCAAGTCATGTTCTAGCATGGGATCAAAATGGACAAAGCAATCAAAGGCTCCTTTAGCCAAAATAGCTGAACAGAAGAAAAATGTTATCATATTATTTATAGAAGCATGTCATGTGGGCTGAATCGCATATCAAGTATTTTTACCATGGAGATAAAAGTAGTTCACATAAATAAGGCCTATCGAAAGAATAATGTCAGGGCCCTGCCTGTAATTCTCAACTCTGAAGCATTAGTGCCATTCAACAGTTAAACATCACTGAGTTCATTTACATAACATGTCAACTTCTAGATATAATAATAGTACTTGGAGATATCCACTTCTTGAACATAAGAATTATGATCTCTCACATCGTGAAGATTACAATGTAACGGATAACCATCACACTAGTTCAAGTGATAATTTTAAGCAGGCCAGACAGTTTTACAGTTCAGATGAGAAATTTTATCTGAACAACTGAGAATAGACCAAGATTAGAAAACTGGGAAATAGCATCTAAATTGTTTCCAATAAATGAGGGAACATATCGTAGGGATTATAACAAACAGTCATAACCCAAGTCTGTAACTTCTAACACCTTGCTATTATTGCTACTACAAATTTCACTGCATATAACTGCAACAGCTTGGAGCTCTATCTTAGTAAGATATAACCCAAGTCTCCTATCAATTATCACTCGTTAGTCATAAATGGCAATGCCATTTTTTCAACTGTACAATCCAAGGTTATTCCTAGCACCTACTTATCCAATATCGGAAGTAAGGCAGAAGATGCTGGTGCTAAGTGCTAATGACAAGATGCTACAGAAGTTCCAAGATGCTAATTTGGCTATGTTTCCAAAAATAGCACATGCTGACAAGTTAAAATCACGGCAGAAACCACACCAAGACAATCAACTAACATTCAATCAAAATAGAGCAACAATGCTAGATTCATCTGTCCACAGGAGTTATATGAGCTTCCAAGGGTTTAAAACAGTGATAAATCTTAAGGCCACCTCTATGTTTGGTCACAATGATGCAGAATTATCAATTAAATCGTTAGTTCAAATTGCAGTTGCTAAATCTATAATTCTTTTATGTTCCTCTTTAATTCACAATATCACTTGTAGCACAGTTAAATTGGTTATATTACAGGCCTACACATATCATACTACAAAACTGGTCAAAACGAACTTCACATGAGCTCTAGAGGAAATCAGCAAGAATACATACCGTAGAAATAGGGTCAAAAGATGACTAGCAGCGAGAAGAGCATGTAGACGAGCCAGCAACCGTAGGCGATCAGGCCCCTATGCTCGTCACCACTGGATGCAAGCTCTGCTAGCAGCTTAGTGCAGACCCTGGCAGACCAAAGCACGAAACACATCCCCACTCCAAACATGAGCCCACCACCCCGCGGCAGGAATAGGGAGACCGCTGAGAAGATGACCATGGGGATCATGCAGTAGCCGACTAGGCTGACGCATCTGTAGAGGTCGAGGTCCCCACGGCGGCCGCCCGAGAGCATGGAGAAGACGAAGTAGAGGATGAGGGACGCGACGGTGACCCAGCCGAGCACGATCCCGAAGTGGAACTTCCCGGCTAGGAGCTGGAAGAGTCCGAAGGAGAGGAGGAAGAGGAACGGGCCGGAGAGGTCGGCGTCGGCGTGGAGGGAAGGGTCGGCGGAGCGGAGCGGGTGAAGGATGGAGATCGTCTTCCGCCAGATCTGGCGCGTGTTGATGCCGAGCTCCTCGAGGAGCGGCGGCTCGTCCTCGAATGATGTGCCCGATCCAACGCCGATGGGCCCCGCGTACAGGGGAGGCGCAGAGGAGGAGGCCGCGGCGGCGTTGACGTCGAAGGACATGAAGGGAAGCGGGTTTGCGGCGGAGGAGGTGGAGGGGCGGGGCGGCGCGAAGGCGGGCGGAGGGGAGGCCCCCATGCCAGGGGGCGGGTGGCGACGGTGTGTCGGGGTGGAGGGGGTAAAGACCACCGGCGGCACGGGGAACTCCTTCGCCATGGCGGCGGCGATGGCGGGCGGCGGCGGGCGGCGGCGAGGCTTTCAAGATCTAGGAAGCTGCGGGAGATCGGGAAGTTGGGAGTTGGGTTTTGGCCTTGGCGTGGAGGAGGGGATCGATGGAGGAATCGCGGTGCCCAACTGCGAGATGGGAGTTGGCTTCCTTCGCCTTTCGGTTTTCGTTTCCCTTCTTTATTTTCTTTTGGTTTGCGCGTTTCGTTGTTAAGCGGTGAATGTGCTGGAGATTGCTTAGAGCAACTCCAGTGAAGGCCCCAATACAAGCCCCAATCGCATTTTTTAGGGTCGAAATCAAAAATATCAACTCCAAGAGGGCCACAAAACCGGCTTCCATTTTACATGGGCTCCAAAACATCTCTCTCCGGCTCCTATTCCTAGGGGCCTCCAATCCCACTCCAAAATGCGGGACCCACTGTTTTCTTTTTCTTTTTCATTTTTTCCTATCATCTTTTTCACTTTTTTCAACCAGTCTTCTCCCCCAATCTGGTCGCGCGTCGCCGCTGCCACCCGACTCTAGCCGCATCGCCGCCGCGTAGAAGACGGCGGTGCGGCACGGACACGGCGAGGCGAGGAATTGAGTAGGCGACCTTTGCGGCGACGGGCCAAGCGTGGGCGCGGGCCAATCCGCATCCGGGCTCCGGGCAGAGCAGCGCATAGCCGCCGAGATCTGCATCTCATCCTCCGCCTCCGCCTGCGTCTGCATCTTCCTAGGCGGCGGAGGCGGGACCTCGGCCGGGTGCGTGTCGTCGTTTCTTGGTCCGGGTTGGCGAGCTGCTCCGCCATGGGCGCCGAGCTCCACGTCGGCCGGTAGCCGATCAAACTCGCTGCCAAGCTATAGTGAGGCGAGCCAAAAAATTCGATCGGTTTGAGCTCGACTTACGGCTTGGTCCGGGCGCAGCTGCCGGTCGAGGTCAAGCTAGAGGCGAGCTCGCCGGCCGGTCGAGCTCCGCACCAACATGGTCGGTACTCGCACGCACGGCGCACGCGCGGCGCGGGAGGGGCTCGGACGACGCCACGCGCCGATCGAGCTCGGCTCCGGGCGTGGTCGATAGGGCCGGTGGCGTGCGCGGTGGCGGGCGGGACTTGAGCGGCGGGTGCGCGGGGACGGTCGAGGCGCCGGCTCGCACTGTGCCATGGTGGCGAAGGAGCTTGTTTGGCTGACGTATCGGTCCCTCACCGGATGCGGGCTGATGCTTGTGAGCTTCCGTTGGAGTTGAAAATTATTTTTGGACTCCTAAACTTACAGGATGGCCCCAAAATTAGAGATGCGATCTCTGTTTTACTGGTCTGTCGCTGGAGTTGCTCTTACGGCTTACCCGGACGGAATCTAAATTTTCTCATCTTCTTTGAATTCTTGATTCTCCTTTCTAAAGAGAGGATAATAGTCGTTAGATGGGCCATTCGTTGGTATTATACCCATGTGACCGGGCTAAAAAAACGAGAGTGGGTTAGAAATGACTTAGGTATACTAGATTGTGCTAGTCCATGCTACGGTGCGTGTCATGCCTTATGTTGATCTTACACCCGTGGCATAGCCCATAACATAGTCCTCGAGTAGGTGGATCGGTAAAAGACTGATACTAATCCAACCTATTCAACCTGCTATGATTTTTTCACCGTAGCCCACTAGAGATCTTAGGGCATGTTTGGTTTGTTGCCACACTTTGCCACACCACAACTTAGTCACGCCACAAATTTTTAGGCAAGTGTTTGGTTCACTGCCACAAGCTGTGGTTTGCCACACTTTCTTACCATGTTACCCCATATGTCATAGACCCAGTTTCTTGCCAAAACTTGCTACAAGTGTGGCGCCTAATTTCTTTGCCACATTTTTTGTGGCTGCCACAATTTTACTAAGCTTAGGTGTGGTAAAGTATGGCTATGAACCAAACAGGCCCTTAGTCTTCTCCAATTCTCCTCTTCTCCTTACGCCACTGTCACCTCTCCTCTGCCAGCCAGCGCACGCCATGACGCCACTACCTCCACGGCTCCGCATGCCATCTTGCACCACCGCCCCTCCACAGCTTCTCGCTGACCGTCGCAACTTCTCTCCTTATTCTCTCCATCGCACCAATCGTCGGATCTCCATCGCCAACTCTAGCTCTGACGTCATCACCAGACCACCTTGACCACCACTAGACCGAGAGCACGCTACGATGTGACCCACGCGTGTCTAGCGGGTTCTGCTGAGGCGGGCCATTTCGGACCAAAATGCACACTGTGCACTATGCAAGACAATATATATTGTTCTAAAAAAAGCAAGACAATATATATGCATGATCTTATTGTAAAATGAGGCTATGAAGTTGGGCGTCCATAAATTAAATTAAGCTTTTCTATGTCAACACATACTCAGATTGTTTTGATGGCTAATCAAGTCAAGTTTGTCAATTAAATAAACAGATTTCCTTAGCAGTTAACAAATTTTTTGGCATTTGTCTCAATCACATTTTTAAATAATAAAAATATACTACTGGAGTAAACTAAAATAATTAAATCTTAGATGGCATGTTTTTATCTTTTTCATAGAATATTTTAACCACAAATGAATAAAAAATGTAGATAAAAATGATTTGTAATTATATGTGCCAAAAAAATGTTCCCTGAAAAAAACTTATTTCAGATTAGAATATTTTCATTGCCTCAATAATACATTTTTATTGTTTCAACAATAGATTTTTATTATTTCAAAAAATCTGGGTGAGACAAAGGTAAAGAAATCAATTAACTGCTAATGAGCACATTTTCAAAAGGTGAAAGAAATATATTTTTTATAAAAAAAATATATTGCCCTGAACTATTGACATGCTTTATTTTTAAAATATAAATACATGTTACAAAATAAAACGCAAAATTTCCATCACAAAAAGAGACTCCTAATCCTTAACCCTGACTTTTATATCATCAAACTAATGCTATGATGTAGGGTATTTTCCGTAATGAGCGGAAGATTATATCTAGTGACAGAGCTTGAACACACATTTTTTAAAATAATAAACATGTACTGTTGGAGTAATGAAAACTAAAATAAAATCTTAGATGGAATGTTTTTATTTTTTCATAGAATATTTTTTTAACGACAAATGAATAAAAATGTAGATAAAAAATGATTTATCATTCATATGTGCCAAAAAAAATGTTCCCTGAAAAAAAATTTATTTAAGATTAGGAATATTTTCATTGCCCCAATAATACATTTTGATTGTTCCAACAATAGATTTTTATTATTTCAAAAATCTGGATGAGACAAAGGTAAAAAAATCAATTAACTGCTAATGAGCACATTTTCAAAAGGTGAAAGACATATTTTTTTAAAAAAATATTTTTCCCTGAACTATTGACATGCTTTATTTTTATAATATAAATACATGTTACAAAATAAAAGGCTAATTTACCCTCACAAAAGGAGACCCCTAATCCTTAACCCTGACTTTTATTTCATCAAACTAATGCTATGATGTAGGGTATTTTTCGCAATGAGCAGAAGACTATATCTAGTGACAGAGCTCGAACATTTTACAAAATCTTGCTACATTTTTGTCCGACTAAGCCTTGAAATTAAGGGTTTCACTGCATTGTGATCAATAAGTGTACAATATATTAAAGTTTGTGGAAGAGTACACTTACTGACTTACTATATGTTTTTTTAAAAAAACTTACTGCCTCACTTAGTTGCTTACACTACAAAAAGAGAGAAAACACTTCTGGACAAACAATTATAGCAACATTAATCTCTCACGGGTAATTACTCACGAAATAGACAATCTAACTGCATAGCTCCTCTGCATAGTAAAGGTATATAGTTCTCCCAAGAAATGTTGCGTAATTAAAGAGTTTATAACAACTATGAAAAAGCTGTTGTGGGAGTGAGTTATAGCTCATGCTCCTAAATCAAGGGGAAACAGATCACCTACTGAACCAAATATAATGTTTGCAACAAATTCAATCGTGCGTATGATTGATGTATGGTTATATGTAAGTCCTGCTCAACCCACCGTTGTCGAGTCGCTGCTACCAGCACAACAGAACTCGTTGGGCAGCATGAACAGGCATTGCTCGCGCGCAAACAAGGATTGTGACCTGTGTGCACATGTTCCCCATAAACTTTTGAGAACTTTCAACATCTATTATTCATAAAATTATATTTATCATCTCACCACTGTTTATATGTTTTGTAAAAAGCAATTGTCAATTTGCCATGCCGCGTCACCTTTGGCAGAACCAGCAGTGGAGAAAATCTTAGCAACTGCCAAGTTTTCAAGTACATCCATAAATAAAATTATGTACACTAAGACGGGCAGAAGCTCGGAACCCTCGTTTTCAGAAAAAAAAGTTCCATTGCAGCCTCGCCCACCAGCACCCGGCCAGCACCCAACAGTGGTACACAGGCACCCAGCTACAGCCTGCAGTCCGCACAAAACGCAATGTCTACCACACAGTTTTACTAAACCTTCTGCATATATAATATAGCAAGTTAACGGCCAACCACCTTTCAGGGTTTAACGCAAGCCTAGACACTCAAACATGTTTGGCTGTCTGTCCAAATATGAGATAGAAATTAAAGGTGCCTATTTACATGGTGCCGTTTATTCATCACAGAGTTAACAACACCACTCGGTAGAACGCTAGGTTTGGTTATCCATCACTCTGAAGACAAACAGGGGACACTATAGAACCCTGAGCTTGGTAAGGAAGGCCGCACAGAAGTCCAGGAAAAGGAGCTGCGGCCCAGTAACTCTCTGCAAATCGAGCAGGTACTTGCTGTCCCTCGTCTTGTAAAGCTGAAGAAATTTCAGCAAACATGTCACAAAAAAACATACATAGTAAAGCACAAAAGAAATGTACTATCTGAAGTCCGGCAGACCCTCGGTTGGTCCACCATAATAAGAATTTATATAAGACGTCTGTGACCTCGGGAAAGTCATCTGCTTCTCGACACGAAAGCAGGGCAATGCTCCATTTTTGATAATTCGTCCTACCCTTATTTGCTTTGCTACTTGACTCGGAACAACGGTTCGGAGTTCGCCAGCACTCATTCCATGCAATGTAGTATTAAAAACGAAAAGGTCTTGTTGGATCAAAATGGCATCACAACTCATAGTTACATGCCAGAAAAATGCCAATATGTAGAAGAAATTTCCGTTAAAATTAGATAGGGAGAAGAACCTGAGCTACTTGGTGCAGGAAAAATAAGAGAAGATTTAAAACACATAATTGAAAAAAATGGAAAATAGGGAATGTATTACTCAGTCCTCATTCCAACAACTAGATTATAGTTAAGTTCCAATGTAAGACACTACCGAGTTAAATATCAAGAATAAATTCATGATAAACAAAATTAAGAGATGTGAAAAGTTATTAAATACCTGCATTTCAAATTTGATCACAGCAGGTAGCCTCCCATTTGCATCATCATTATCCATGATCACCGAGTCACCAAGAAAGCTGCTGTTGACATCTAACATGTCATAGACTTCAGGAGCCCCAGAACACCATCTGCATTTCATGTTGTAGTGTCCATTCTTCTTCCAGCAGACATTTAACTCCTGAAGTGCTTTTAGGACCTCAACCATTATCTCACGTGGGTGAGCACGAGACTGTTGGTTGAGTGATACATTACTATGATTGCTCGAATTTACAAAGAACGCAAAGCAAAATAAAATGAACAATAAGCCAACCTGAAGTCCAAGAGCCCATTTTCTTTCTACAGGATAATGTGGCCGCAATCCGTTGCTATGAACATCAGTGCTTCCTGGAACATAATGCCTTGTACTAGAACTAGTTGGGTCTGTTGAAGCTAACTGATTCAAATTCCTATCCTGGAGACACCATATATTCATTAGTGCTCTATAAAATAAGCCAGAGTTTTTTCTTGTGGGGTGACAAGGATTTTTTTTTTGACAGAGGGGGAAGGAATGTGATGTGAACTAACCGTTGCCTCTTGATAATCTGCCCCAAGATAGCCACTAGTTGCACGGAACCGATTGTCTAAGAGCAAATAATATGCAACAGTAGCCTATGAAATTCGCCCAACATTAGTTATAGAATCATCAAAACGAACAGAAGGCTCACATTGCTTGCTCATTAGCTCATACCTCATTTTGTTGTCTATTGCACAGTGATTCACACACATGGTCCTTGTTAAATCCCAAGTTAACAACATCTTGAAGTGTATCTTCATCAATCTTCCGAAATTTGGCCATGTGAAAACGTAATGACATTGTCATGAGAAGAAAAATAGTAGACTAGGTGGAGTAACATTGATTCAATAAATAATGCATTAAGATCCCTTTAAAATGTTTGTTCAATAAAATCTCAGAATGCCAGTTCTTGTCAATGAAATATGTTGCTGTTACTGAATTCAAACTACCAGCAGTAAGTCATTAGTTTGATATACAATTTTGTATTGATTTTGTTTGAATATTGTGTTAAAAAGATTGAAAATCATTATCCCTAGGAAGTAATTTTCCATGAAATACCAATGCCATTTTAATGCTAACAGCCTTGTTCATGTTAATGGGCAAAATTAGGAAGTTTTTAGTATAAGCATACCAAAACCATTTCCGTGCAAATACATTTTTTAGAGAAATTTTCCGTGTGAATACAGAACATACCATTTTGGCTTGCTGTACGGTATCTGGTGGAGGCACTGCCAAGTAACGAGGAAGGCGTATCTGGAACCACTGATGCTCTCGGATTTCACGAATGGTGATTCTCTTCATTGGATCAACAACAAGCATTCTTGGGATCAGGTCTCTGGCCAAAGCAGATAAATGACTTGGAAGAGTGTATATACCACCCTGAAATACACATAAAACCAAGGATCAAATCTCCAGGAAACAAAAATCATTACAAGATTAAAGTAGTCCACATAAGGGTATCCCACCTTAATTTTTTTGAACAGGTTCGGAATATTCTCGTCATCAAATGGAAGAGTACCACAAAGAAGAGCATAAAGGATCACCCCACAACTCCAAACATCAACCTCAGGTCCAGCATATTGTTTACCAGATATTACCTATTAAAGGAACACCCACCATGCATTTAGAATGAGCATGAGGATATAGGCTGACAGACTAACAGTACTATAAATAAATAAATAATTACCTCTGGAGCAGCATAGTTTGGACTCCCACAGCTAGTCTTCAAAAAGTGACCATCATGCATGACATTACTCAATCCAAAATCAGCAAGTTTTACATTATACTTTGAATCAAGTAACAAATTTTCTGGCTTCAGATCACGATGGACAACCATGTTCCTGTGGCAGTATTCAACGCCAGATAGGATCTGTTCAAAATATTTCAAGCACATAGGATAAGGAAAAGAACAGGGCTGAGACAAATCACAAACTTAGTCTCAACAAAATTAGAACGCTTTTAAAAGGCATAACTCCACCTCAAAAGATACACTGTTTCTATCTGTGATTAAAATTTTTGAACTACATGCCACTAGTGACACTAACACAACCTACACTTCAAGAAGAGGCACTAATTAATTTAACCGATCACCTCACTCTCAAGGCAAAGCAATTAACTCAGAAAGTTTTCAAGTCAGCATGTTTAATACCATTCACATTAAACAACTTTTGTGAATAAAACAAATGTATACTTCAATTCTCATTGATGGGAACAATGAGATAGAACAACTGATTAATAAAAAGCTATAATTACACAGAATAAAAGGGTCTACAAGCGAATAAATGAGTGAAGGGACACTTACCTGCTGGAAGATTCGGCGGGCTTCTGCTTCCTGTAATCTGCCTTTCTCAACGATGTAATCAAACAGCTCACCATACTTGCAATACTCCATAACAACATATATATCTGTTGGTGTGTAAATAACCTCATATAGACGGATGATATGGGGATGAATGAACAGCTTTAATATCTTGATTTCTCTCTTTGCTGAAAACAGGAATATAAGTAAGAAAAATAAGTCAAGCGCAGAGCATCAGCCTGATGCAACATCAAATACAGTATATTAACAAAAACTCCTTGCAAAAGAAAAGAAGAACTAACAAAAGGTTTTTAGTTTAAGAAGGAGTACCTTTCTCTTCCATCTCCATTTTTCTCATTTGGTGACAGTTAATGATCTTTATGGCAACCCTATGCCCTGTAAGCTTATGCTCTGCAATCTTCACCTTTCCAAATGTACCAATACCTAATGTTTTCCCCACAGTGTAGTTCCTCAATGCATCAGAGTGTCCTTTAGTGTTTCCATCCATTTTCAACCTGTCATCAATGAAAGAAGAGACGATGTATGTTAGGACAACCACAAATTGTTCAATACAAATACATATCAACGCCTGTATTTTCCAAGTTATTACTGGTTCCACAACATAAATAATCATACTCTATATAAGACAGTCAAGCATGCAATTTATGGGAAAGTAAGTATCACCATGCATTCACGCTGTCCTATACTCGCCTGAACCAAACCCTAAACAAGACTGACCCCTGTTCCCATAAAAGGTTATTTCCAGGCAGGGGCGGAGCTAGCGTGTATTCATCGGGGTCAGCCGACCCCCACGAGTTTCGGCTAAATTAATGAAAGGAGCAAGGATTTTCAGCTATTCCGGCAAGATTAGTGAAGAGCAGGGGCACAACCGACCCCGACGACCCTGACGATCTCGAGTCCTGGCTTCGCTCCTGTTTCCAGGTCTTCGCACTCCCACCAATACTGCAAACTTTACATGGTGCCTGGTCACCCCATCTTGTCCATCGATGGACGTAATAGGTGCTGTAGCAGTTAAGTGGGACCAAAATACACTACTAAAAGAGAGGAGGAATTTCTTGGTGGTGAAAGAGATAAGGAACTCATGGAATCCTAGCGGTTGAATTCTTCTATAAAATCTCCAAATATCATTGAGTACTAAAGAGCTGAGGCACAACTAGCTAGCTATCTAGATAAACTGATGTATAAATGGCAGGAGTTGATGTCAAGATACTTAGTACTATTAGCATATGTATTTGCACACACACAACACAGCGCGAGTTCTAAGTCACACCCACACATGAAATTGACCGTATTGAATCTGCAACATAGCAGAATCCGCAGCTCAGAATTAAAATGCAGGGAAGTGAGATCGAGTGACCGACCAATCGATAGACCAACTAGCCAAGCAAAATCAAACAACGAATCGAGGTTGACCTTCTTCCACGGCGTGAGAGGCTAGCCCCCAAAGGATCTGAGATAACGAATTCCGGTGATGGGTGCGTTGAAGTCGACCTTCACGGCCTTGCCCGAACAGCCCATCGAATCACCCCTCCGCAGAAACGGCGGCAGCACCAAGCATCGCTGAATTCCGCGACCCCATCCAAACAACCGAGACCATGGAACCACCACTAACCCCTTCCACCCCAGAAGATGCAACAGCTACCAGTCCCCATCGATCCGCGAGTACTTCTCCCAGCTTAAAACCACCCCAAGCCCCCGACCAATCCTTCCCCCAGCCCCAGTAAGAACCGCAGCCGGAGAGCTCGCATACATACCAGAAGGAAATCAGCAGCGCGGGCGGGCGGCTTACCTGCGACGGGTGGCCGGCCCCCGGCGGGGTCAACCGGCGCGCGGCGGCCAAGTCCGGGGAGGAGATGGGAAGGGCGCACGGCACCCCCACTTGCCGGTCACGAGTCGAGAGAGCGGGCGGAGGGAGGTTTTGGTGGTAAGGCGGAACGGCCGGTGGCTTTGGCAGGATTCCTCAGGACGGGGCGCTGCTTTAACCCGTGCCAGCTTTAGCTTAACCGGCTGGTTTACGGGCGTGGCGACGGCGTTTACCGGGGAAGATCGCCATCCCGCTGACGTGGCAGCTTCACTCGCTCCGTCGTTTGGCTCCTTGTGTCTCGTTGCCCCGCCCTTTATTTTCTTCTCCTCGTTGCGTTGCTTTTTCTGTGCCGTCCTCTCTCTCCGCAGACGTGTCCATCCGTTGCCGATTGGTCCGTCGTGCCCGGCGCGTCCGTTTGGGCAACGGCATCCGAGGAGAGGATGGATGGACGGTCGCGCGCGGTTCGTCGGGGGCGCCTCCGCTTTTCTTGGTGGCCGGTGTGAGTCATCATCGTCGTGGCGGGGTGGTCGACTTGGTCACGGAAGCTGACGCGGCGCTGATGCGGTGCCGCACCGGAGGATTTGTTTGTTTCCCGACGAGGAAACGTAATTACTCTCCCGTTGTTGGCTGCTGCATCGTGTTAATTGGCTCCCTGAAACCCTGACCCTGGGCGCGGTGCACATGCATGTTCCGCAGGTTTTCGTGTTGTTGCCAACTTGCCGCTCAGCCGGTCAGCTCATTAAATTAGCTTTCTTGTCAAAGAGAATAGCTAGTCGTTCTAGATGGAACCTAGGTTCAACATCGGCGACTTCCTTACCTTGTTTATTTACTCGGCACGTCACAGCTGTCGAGTTTTTTTTTCACTGAAGAAAATTATGGCTAGGTTAATTTTCTTTAACCCGGTTCTGGGTGTTGACGTACCAATCAGGGCAAAGACTTACCGCTGGCCGCTATTACTACTCGGCAGTACTGAAAAAGGGCGACGGATGCAAGGCGCGAATTCAACGGTGACCAAATTTTATAGGTGTTACATTAAAAGAATCTTACTATTTAAGTATACTAAATAAAGTTTAATTATAAAATAAATTACAGGTCCCTAGATCAATTTACTGAGACGAATCTACCATGATTAGAAGACAGATTACTGTAGCATCATTTTAGTAAAACCTAAATTAATTAAGCTTATTAGATTCATCTCGAAAATTAGTATCAATCAGTCGATAGGATTTTATCATTAAACTGATCAAAATATTTATAAATAGTAAAGTTCTTTTTGATATGAGCGTACTTAAATTTTAGAGAACGGAAAACGAACATGGCATAAGCAACCAACAATGGCAAGGCGAGCAGCGCACGGAATATAAATTGTTCCCGAAAAGGTACTAGTACAGCGCATCGAAGCGTCCATCCGTCGGCTGCTGCTGGTTTCGCGGTCCGTCGCCGTCTGCCAATCCCTGTCACCCGATCTCGGGACCTAGCCGGTCCATCCTCGCCGGCTCGGCCGTGCAAGCGACGCCTTCTCACCGCCACTTGCCCGCACACACCGGCACGCGTTGCTGTTCTGAGGTATCTTAGGTTTGTTTGTCTTTCACGTGGTAATATTCAGTCCCGGACGGGCTGCTCGATGCGGAGATGCCACGCGCTCTCTGCGACGTGCGCTCTTCAACGTTTCCAGGCGTCTAGAACGCAAACAGCCGAGGAAAGATATTTTTGGCCTTGAGTCGGCTGCGCTCGTCGCAAGTTCGGCTGCGCATGGAGGCCCGACGTGCGCGTTCGCGGCAGGAAAACGTACGGGCGCCGGCGTGTTTGGACTCTGCACCTGGCTGGCACGCTGCTCAATAGGCAACTGATCCCAAGGCCCTATCCGACAAACATCTTCGTCCCTAAAATGATCGCCATATTACCCTGTTCCGGCATATTGTGAAGCCTCGTCTGACGTACGAGATCGTCGCGTTCTCGTCCAAGACCAGGCGACTGGACCTCTACAGTGGCCAGGAGTATCCGGTGACAGGGAGAGGAGACGAGCTACAATGCGATGGTAATGTAGTCCCCTAGCAAGGCCATCGCGACCGGAGGGAACTCACTTGCCTGGATCGAGACCTCTGGCGACGTGTTCTGCTGTGCACTGAACCCGGTGCTGCGGCTGATCCAGTGGCCTGTATTGCCACCCCGTGGCCTGCTCATAGATGTGTTCTGTCCTCTTGCGACGCGGGATACCACGTTAAGCAACGGCGCGATCAGGTTCGTTGAGCTGAAGTCTCGTAAGGAAGACCGTATGAACAGGTCCAAGTATTCCTTGTATCGTTGGACGGCCACCATTTGGAAGAGGGAGACTAGTTCAATGTACTGGCAGCAACGTCTCCAGGTCGACACATCTAACATCTTGGACGCCGGTTCAAGCACCAACCATAAGCTGGACTTGAACAATGTGGTTACTAGTTCCCCCACACTTAGCTCGCAAAACGAGGACGTTGTGTACATCAAAGCCGAGCTTAACTCTGGCAACTCAGAAGCATCGCTCCTTGCTATTAACGCCAGAGACATGAGACTGGAAGGAGTGGAGCCGATCCGTTCCCAACGGCCCTTCTCTCCTTGTACTTTCTCCACCAGGTTCATCGATACGGCTCGATCAACCACCAAGTGAATTAGTTAGTCCGCATTGACAGCACTTTACATATAGAAGTGTACAAATGACAATCAATTGCAACATGCTTCGATTCCAAATGTTTCGACTGATTTCTGCCTTAAATAAAGAGAGACCACAATCCTGTCATGCTAAGCAAGCATTACAAGCAAGAACTCGAACAGTCTCACAAAGGTCATCTGAGCACGACGACCTTTGTTCACACAACACATTATTGTCTGGTTAACGAAAACCGAACACAGGAGCAGCAAGCACACCATACGATGCTGAACCCAAGACTGGATCAAACTAAGCGACCTGCAACCAATAAAGGAATCACATATACAAGCCCACATCAGTCCAACTGACAGAGTAACATCAAGCTACAGTAGCATAGCAGCCCTATTGCAGTTCAGTCGAGAATTCCAGCTGCAGTTGCTAGTGGATCTGCAAAGAATGTGACAAGGTTACGTGTCATTGTCATGGTAAAAATAAAAGTTTTGCACATGGAACTGATAAGTGATTAACACATACTCAGTTATCCACATGATGCCATCATACAGAATTACAGACATTTTGTTTCGATGATGGTCAAATTATAACTAGATACTATAGCAAGGAACAGATGCATTGCCAATAAATCCACATATTTCAAAGATCAGTAGGTTCGAGGTTACATTAGTAGTTTTTTTTCTCCAGCAAATATTTTTTTAACTAAAACTTCCAATGTTTCTAAGGCACCTATTGAAGAATTGCAGCAAGGGTGGTTGGGTGCATGGTAGTATATTAGAATTAAGCAACAAGATATTCAGAAGTTCTAGTCCTAAATTTTCTTTATCATAAAAGTAGCCATTGACGCAACCGAATAAATACTGGAAAAGGCCAAACTAGTGCAAATAACTGGTCAATTGTAGTTTCCCTGAATCAGTAAAAGTAGAAGTAACACACACCTCATTATTAATAGCATCTTCCACAGCTCCTTCCGACTCAAATTGGTCAACTGCAAGGCGCTCTCAATCAGATATCTACTGATCAAAATTCAATGTTGATGGAAAAAAGTGCGGGACATGTTAACTTACATAGAGAAAGATGCTCGGATCCCATGTCTTGAGTAACTTTGCTATCATGTTCAGCTACTCCAGCATTATCATTGTGCTCCCCATTAGAATGGACACCAGACGGAATTCGCTTTGAAGATTGCCCTCTAACGAAAACAGACTTCTTATGAGAAGGGCAACTGGATGTTAGCCTCTTTGATGACAAAGGAGACTTCTTGTCAAAGCAGCTGTCCAGTGAAAGCCGTCCTGAAGTCTGTACTCTAGATCCTCTCGGAGTTAACTTTTCAATGGAGGATGTACATTCCGATTGGACTATCCCACTGCTGAAGGAAACTTTTGTATCAACATTATTTTGTAGATCAGAGTTTGGCTCCTCTATCCTGCCCACTATTACAGCATTGCAGTCACTAAACTTCAAACTCTCGTCCAGTTTCTTCTCAAAAGATGGGTATTCCATGCTTTCCACACCAGGTTTGTCAACAATGGCTGCACCCACATCAACATGATCATTATCACAGTCACGTTCCACACCAGGTTTTTCAACAATGACCACACCCACATCAACACGATCCTCGTCACAGTCACGTTTTAAACACTCATCTTCTTTAAGTATAGTCGAGTCAAGAATTTTGTCGACCACATTTGCCAAAGGTGTATCTAACTTCTCAAAACCATCAGTGTCAAACTTTGGCTGGTTCACTAGCATGCCATGGGCAGTGAGAAGCTCATCGAACAAAGGGGCCACGGTGGCGGCACTCTCATGACGCACCGAGTAATTCCTGAGCTCACTTTGGATCCTGTGAATAGGCTGTCCACACCCAAAAAAAGCACTGTTATTTAACAGAACTATCTTGAGTGAACTGGTATTTTAAATAATAGGATAATCTGCAGATGATATGCTCATATCTCCTACCAACTTGCTATGCAATCAATACCCACTATACCATACCTGACATCCTTAAGGAGAGCAGTGGTATTGTTTAACATGTATATGTATATGCAGTTGTAATTCTGACATGAGCTTACCTGACCAGATGATATGTATATGTTTAGCATGTCTCTAAAAATAATAACAATGCCCTTTGGCGTTTGATGAGATCTTACCTGAGCTTGGCACTCAAATGCAAGGCGAAAGAATGCAGCAGCAACCCAATGCTTTCCAACAGATTCAGCAAGGCGAATCTGTGCAAGCCAGTACGAGGCCGACTCGAGCTGGTCAAGGGTGCAGCTGCTGCAATTCTGCGCACTAAAGAATGGCGTCTCGGCCACAACTTTTGATGGTCTCTCTGAGACTTTCACAGCTACCATGGGCGTATGCCCAGCCGCATCGTCAGCAGTGGCTTTCACCTTCTCCCTGCTTCCTGGGGCTGCTGACTCCGCAGCAGACACCTGGAAGCTCACTCGCTGCCCCTTCTTCTTGGTCTTCGCCTCCAGATCTGCACCTGGGGCAGTTTTCTTCAGGGGCTTCGCCACAGGCCTGGACGGCTTCGTCGTCCTGGTCGGATTCGGCGGCGACAGCTTTGAAGGCTTCAGCGCTACCGGTGGCGACATCTTGGAATGCTTCTGTAACGGCGGGGGTGAGACCCTCGCTGCCTTCTGTGGTGGGGGCGGCGACACCTTCGATTGCTTCTGCAGCTTCGGCGGCGGCTTCTCTGCCAGGACATTGCTGCTCCTGACGACGCCGAACGCGCGCCGTATCGGCCTAGAAAAAGCAGCGCACCTCACCTCCAAAGCAAAACGAGCCGGGCGCACGCAACAAATATAGAGCTAATTAAGTCATAGTGAATCCATACCGGGGCTGCGGACCGGCATTTGCGTTTCCGGTCGGCGACTTCCTGGCCATCCTTGTCGTGCGAGCGGCCGCGATCGACTTGGGCTTGGGCGCAGCGGCCTTCGCAGCGGCTGCGGCCGGCGCAGGAACAGCACGCCGCTTCCCTGCGCATCTCGATGGGTCATTCACTGACGAATCAAACCATGAGGAAGAAGGGACTGGAACACTGGGAAGAGAGGGAGAGAGATACGTGGCTCTTACCGGCGAATGGGGTGGGGTGGGTATCCATCGCCGCCTGTCCTCCTAGATGGATCGACGACGAGGAGATGGAGGGCGTCGTGGTCGTTGTGGGGGAAAGATGGGGAGTGGCCGTTGGGGACTTAGGGGTCTTGTGTTTGAAATTTTTTGAACCACACGCTCCCTGGAAAAAGACCAGAATGAGGTGTGCTTTCCATGGATTGGGCTTTAGTTGGGCCCTAGTAACTGCTACACCTGGACTTGTGGAGTGCTAACAGTAGTACACAAATACAGAAATATGGCACCAGAATTTGAATTATAAGATCATTCTCAGTGTGAGTTTCATAAGCATTAAATGAGGCGTCATATCAGCTAAAGTGGTGACATGACAAGGTAATTAATATGAAAGAGATGAAATGAGTTCCATGGGGGTATAAAACTCTAATGAAACTCCCATTGAGAACAAAAAGTTTCATCATAACATATTTTGACCAATCCTAATTTTAACAAATACATGTTAATTTAATGCTACAACTTGTCTATGAAATCATGAGATGAAACGTGCATTGAGAGTGACTATTTCATCCACCAAATCATATCTCCAAATCTGATGTGGCACTCTTGGTAAGTGTGAGATGAAACTATGCACTGAGACTCGCCTAAGAAAACAAATGCCGACACCAGAAAAGTTACGTCGCATGAGCAAAGGTTTTTGACGTCGCTGCGACCCTCCAATGCAAGGGGATCGGGATCGTCTAACTTCGACGTCTCAACGTTAGATCGACATTGGCAGCATATCTACCGTCCACGCAAAGACAAACGGTATCAGTGTACATCCGAGAGAGAGCTCGGATGGAGCTAACTCTAAAACTCATTCTTCTTACCCTTTTTCAAAAATTAAAAACCTAATATTAGGAATATCCAAAATTTGTAAATATTTGAGAGATTAAATACAAGATATCAATGCATCCATTTTGATTCTAAACACTCAAATATCTACTTTGCAGATTTAAATATAATTTCGCAAAGTTAGGTAATCAGCATGCTATTGACTGTAAAAAAGCTGACAGGTTAGCCAACTTTGAGAAATTCTATTTTAATCTTCAAAGTAGATTCTTGAGTGTTTATAAGCAAAATGGATGAATTGATATCTCGTATTTAATCTCTCAAACACTTGTGTTTTTTGAGATTCCTAATATCAGCTTCTCGATTTTTGAAAAAAGGAAAGGAGAATTAGTTTCACGGTTCAGCTCCCTACCTGTCTTCTCTCTTGCTGTGCCGCCGATGCCGTTAGTATTTTCGTCGACGGTGGATTTGTGCCAATGTCGATCTGACTTTGAGATGTAGAAGTCAGAGGATCCTGATCCCCTCCAAGGCTACCGTCTCGAGTCAAAAGAAGTAGCAAAGAGCATTCCCCACCGAAGTGAACCTTCATCGTGAAGCTTTGAAGTGGAGAGCCGTGGATATGTGTAGCAAAAGTAGAAACCACATACTCCCTCCGTTCTTAAATTATTGACGTTATTGATTTTTTTATTACGTTTGACTGTTCGTCTTATTTAAAATATTTTAAAAATTATCAAATATTTTATTATAATTCATTTTATCACTAAAGAAAGTTAAAACACCACTTATGATTTTACATATTTAAGAAAATATTTTGAATAAGATGAATAGTTAAACATAGCGAAAAAGCCAATGTCAACAATTTAAAAACAGAGAAGTATTTAAAGGGCAGCCCCACAGCCCCACTGGACAACCTCACCAGCACCCGCGAAGAAGACGACCAGATTCAGCCTCCAGACGTCCGGTTCGAGGAACTGGACCTCAGCGCAGCACCAATGTCTAGGACACCAATCATCGTCGCGACAGAACCGAAGTCGAACACATACAACCTCAATACACCACTGCCACCTAGAAATCTAAACCTAGACCTTACTACTATTAGGAACTAACCAAGAGGTCACCCTCACCTCACCTCGCTATGGCCAAAGGGCAGCCGGACTGTCGGAGGCAAGGAAGACCCCAACCTCCACTGAACACCGGTGGGGACCGAAGCTTTGCCCGCTCGCCTCTCTCAACTGTAGAGGACACGACCAAGGAGAGGATAAGATCATTCTATTCCAAATTCTAAACTTTGTGTAGTGATAGTCAATCAGCTGATTACAATGTTTCAATAAACATGTTTTTCATCTTTTATCTACCATGAATACTAACATCATTTTGCATATCTAGTCACAATATCTTACCTTGTGCTGCGCTATGTAGGTATAGACTATAGATACCCAAATGTAAGTCTTGTGACACTAAATCCTAAGCTACTCGTTAAGATTCCCATCAAAGAAAAAAATGACATTAAAACTAGTACATACTGATTAAAAAAAGAGTGTTAAGTGGTTCCTCGTGAATGAGAAAATGATATAGGGAGATTCAAAGCACAGAACCACGAGTCAAGCAAATCCGATTGTCAGAAATTGAATACAACTCGGGCATAACATTCAGCTGCCCTTCAAGGCTTGACCAAGTCTAACTGACGCTATAGGTTAGTTTCCAACATACCGGTGTTAGTTACAATGTAGAAACACCAGTAACTGAGCTGCTCACAGATTAAAACTCTGCAACCTACAAAACCATATTCTGAGGTATCTGACAGACAAGCCGCAGCGTTCCTTTCAGCTTTCCATGTCTGAATCAATAACCGACAAGAGGTCCAAGGCAGATGAACCAATATGGATTCCTCTAACCACACCGCCATAACCAACATTTATTTGGTGACACAGGAGCAGAATAGCATCCCACAGTGCTGTTCTTCCCTGGAAAACAAAAACAAATGTGAATAGCGTTACAATTGATAACTAAACAGTTGATACCAAAGCTTATCAATTAAGTATGTCCTAATGAATGTAATTTCATTATGTCATCATACTCAAATGTGTAAAATTCCGGAGAGGCCAATAGGTTTACTTACAAAAAGAAGTAAACATAAACTGAACTCTTGTTATCAAAAAAAAAACATAAACTGAACAAATCAACAGAATACTGAAGCCTCATATCTCATGTTTAGACTTTAGCTAGTGCAAAGTGCAAACGTATTCTAAGTTGCCAGATAAGGCCGATAGGGTCATTAAGTTTTCATACTGACAGGTGCAAAATTTCATAATAAACAGCATACTTGCAAGAGGTAGCATTGTTGCTACAGCCTATACTTTTAAACCACCATTTGTGTTTCAACACTTAAATGATACAACTCAAATCCTACACCAAACATGTCAAATAGAACCAGTTATTACTAGCCTTTCTTTTTAATTTGTTTTTTTTCATATATGTATATCCTTAACTCCCTCGACTTAACATTTCACAATGAACACTTTCAAAAGCAATCACACTAAAATCTATGATTTTTAATAGGAAGACAAGACAAATATGAACAATCACGATTATTTATAGAAGCAATCAGCTTGAAACAACAAAAGTCAAATCACCTGAAGAGAAAATTGCAGCTTCTTGTCCCAGTATAGAGCAAAAATTGGAGGATTCTGCTTGCCCACAGCTAATATAAGAGCCCCTGGGTGAATTATTGCTGGAACACCTGATATCAGAGCAACATACTTTTCTGGGAATCTCTCTTTTGGTGGAAGAACTCCCAGAAACAAGGGATTTTTGCTAGACTGGGCACCAGAGTAGGAGGTAGGATCGACATGAAGCATCCATTTTGGATGTTCAAGGAAAGCGGCAAACAGGTAAAGAACAAGGTGCGAGTCAGTAGGCAGCTCGCTGGTCCACTTTTTCTCTGATTTACCAAAGCCATTTCCATGACCCCTGTAATCATAATTCCTCAAGCATGTTCCTTCAGCAAGTTCTGCATTGCAATAGGATATAAGAATTTATCAGTACTAATTCAAACACCATAATCATTATGTTTTATGAACGCAGGTTTAAACGATATCATGCAACGAACGACACTATTGACTGTTACATAGAAACAAACTGAATACAAGATACTCACCTTGAATTCTCTGAACAGTGTAATCAGCACGAACACTACTCTGTGGCAACAAGCCCTTTATCAACTCTCCTTTCATCAGAGTGCTAAGCCTCTGATGCTCCGTAATTGCATCAATGCATGCTTGAATAGCTGGAAGCTGAGGGTTTAGTTGTGGCTGCTGTGGACTGCCAAAAGTTTGTGCTGCAAGATAAAATAATGACAACATATAAGAAATCTTGTGATGTGCATTGATGGAAACATACGAATACGTCAAAAAAGAAAGGACAGGATTATGTTTAGCAACATCAGAAACTCACCAACAGGGGCATCTCGAGAACGTAGGAGTGCAGAGCGTAACTGATTAAGAATGCCATCCTCATCAACTGTGACAGTAGGTTGCCAATCTTTAGATCCACCAAGAGGAGACAAGCTGACTGGTGTTGTTGTGCTTGGAGGATCACTTCCAACTTGGCTAACAGCAACTGAAGCCCCAACAGTAGCTGTTGTTTGCTTAACCTGCAACATAAGACATAGTACAAAAGTTCAAAAGGATGAACCAATGAATGGCTAGAGATATAGGTTCATGTCAAAATGAAAACAAAAAATATGAGCACCTGAATATGGCTCGTTTTGATTTTCTGGACAAGTGGGTTCATCACAACTGATGAGAACCACTGCCTGAGATTATCTCGCCACAGCTCAATCTCAGGATATACACCCAAATTTTCAAAAGCATCCACTGCTTGCTCTAAGGACATTGGAGGAGGAAGTTCACCTTCACCCTTTTTTGGCGGTGTGCTGTATTTCTGATGCGAGCCAGGAGACATCCTCACAGGCCTCAATGGTGTACTCCTTGTAGCACCGGAAGGGGTGGTTGATGTGGCGACTGAAACAGGGGTAGCAACACCAAAACTTGTACTAGTCGCTGGAGGCGTCGCAGTCTTAGTCTCTGAATTCGTGACCTCAATATTTTCATCCAAGCTAGCCAGAAACTGATCGAACATCGCCTCCGTCTGAATGCCCTTGGCACTGGCTGAGCTTTTCCTCGACCATGGAGTTGAAGGGGAAGACACAGACTTCTGCAATGGGGTGCAAGGAGACATTTGCACTGCCGTGTTCACTCTATCACCAACAGGGCTCAAATGGGTGGAGCCAATCCTTGATTGCCCTAAGGATCGAGGTGGTGTGTAACTGAATGAAGACTTCCTGATAGGCACAATGGGCTCTGATGGTGTTGATGGTTTAGCCTTGGGAGGCCTTTTAATCTGCTCACCCGTCCCAGCCCCTTCCGAACCTGCTTTGTTTAACCCAAGAAGCCCTCGTTGGCGTTCAGACAATACAACCTTGTCATCCTTGGTCAGTGTCTTTTTCCCGTTGTATAACATCAGAGCCCTGAAGAATGCCGGCAGTGTGAAAAGTGACACCAGACCCAGCGCTGCCTCCACCAACCTAAAGATTAAAACTGAAAGACATGAACAGGTTATTGTTTGCAAAGGCACCTTTGGAGAATGACAGTTCAATGTTCATCATTTATAAACACCCAAACTCCGCTGAATCGATCTAAAAATGCCAATATTTGCAAGCATTAGAAAGAATATTCAACTAAGGTATTTCTACAAGCACCTCCTGTGCAATGCAACCAGCTAGGCATGGTTGGCATTTTGACAAGCACCTCATGAACAAACATAACACGCTCAGCGCGAGATATCTCCAAAAACTCAACCCAGACAAGAAACCGGTGGACTTACTAGCAGCAACGGAGGAGACGCCTGCGCCGCCGGCGACTTTGGCGAGCTGTTGTTCCCTGGAACATCATCGAGACACAGAATCACGCACTGTTATGATCTGCTGTGGGGTTTAGGGTTTAGATAGAGACACAGAAGGGGACCAGAGCAAGACTTACCAGGAGGAGAGGATTAGGAGGGAGGAGGCAGAAGCCACGGGCAAGAACGCGAGGACGAGGAGCACCGGGACGGACGGGCGGGCGCTGCGGGAGGCGAGCGCGCGGGTGACGGACGGGTTCTGGTACACCGAGAACATGTCCCGCCCCTTACCGCCACCGCCGCCCGGGGAGGCGCCGCCGTGTTGGGACCCCATCGCTGCCTGAGAGATGCGCGGCGCAGGGAGGAGCAGGCGGACGAGAGAGTTACCTCATTTGAAATCGGGAAGGGGATGCCACAGTGTTCGAATTGAAGTCGCAATTTGGCAGAGCGGAGGAGACAGCGCCGGACACGAGGCCGTGGCCAGGAACCGGTAACGTTTCATAGTACTAGTAAAGTTTTTGAACTTGGGCTGGCATTCCGCATTCGGTAATCCCACAAGTTTTTGAAGTAGCATAAATAATGACCGGATCCATAAGTCATAGGGAAAAGAAGAAAACAACTATTGTATATAGATTGGATCAACGGTATAGATCGATGGTGTGGATAAGAAAAGAAATGAGGAATAAAAAAAGATGTTTATTCTTTAATAGGTAGATAGATGTAATGTACTAATGTGTAACGCTTGTTAAGTTTCCGATAAAACGACTAGTAGTTTGCAAGCTCACGTTGGAGTGGTGGGCCCTCTCATAGTCTCAGATATGCTTATATCAAAGGTTCATTTGATTTCGATCATGTGAATTTGAACAACAATGTAGATCCATATCAAAGGTTCGTTTGATTCCGATCCAATGGAATCTCAAACACACGACATTGCAATTGTTAGATATAAGATATTATAACACTAGTGTATGAACTAAGTAAACCCTAATATTTTTGTAACAAGTATAAAGTTCGGAGACAACACTTTTAAATAACTTACATATTACTTCAACTCTTTTTACAATGTATATGTATGAAAAATAAGGCAAGGCTACAAAACTGCAAATACATCTTCTTTGTATAAGGTGTTGAAATGATCGTATTGGGCCAACTAAATTGATTTCGTTGTATATTGGTACCAAGCGTATTTCAGTTTGTAGTATTTTGATCTTTCAAGTTGGAATTAGTGGACTGCTTGTTTCATGATTCCTTAGTCAATTTGGACTGATCGCATTCTCGTCACCAAAATCTTCACACTACCATTATTGGTCTTTTCCCTATCTTGGTACTTTGCCGAGGGCATGAGGGATTGAGGATTCATCTCTCTAGTAATTTTAGTAGTAGGTTGAATTTAGATTGAGGTTATCCATGTCAAGGTATTTGATGTTTGGGATTTGGTTCCCTCTTCTTCTATAGCAACAACAAGAGGGTAGCATGGATTTCGTCTTTCACGGCGGTTCCGTAAAGATGCTTGACGACGACGGTGACGTGTAACATGAAGAATTAGGTTTATGTAGGTGGCATCAACATATGGATGATATTGTCTTTGTGAAATCATTTTCCTTAGTTCCTTCTCCGTTTTAGATCTAACCGCAATGAAAAGCTATTGAAATAAGGTTTTGTTTTTCCTTTTTCTATAGTGGCAGAAGACTAAAGAAGAAATATATAAGAAAAAATATTTCTCTCAAGCCTGCCTACACAAATGTTTTCTTGACACTTGTTCTTAGCCTGTTAGCTGGGTATATCCCAGCTCGATCATCCAAACTTAGGCTGATCCCAACAGAGTATGCATAAGCATATGCAAATTGGATATGCATCTCCAATTGAAATTGTGCATCATCAAATTGTCTCCTAGAACAGGTATAGAAAGGGGCAATTTTCCTTCTCAGAGAGAGAGAAGATGCAAATATACACACCTCCTATCTTCAAATGCATTTGAGAAGTGGATATGCCTATGTTGTTAGAGTCACCATCATGCATATGCATTTTCTACTCCTGTATATGCTATGCAATTCTGAATTTACCTCTCAAAAATACCTCTTATTGTTGGAGTCAGTCTTAGTTGTAATCTGTTTGTATTTTAGATGTGGTCGTAATGCATATTAGTAATAATTCTTCTTTCGACTTTTTAGGCTGTATTTTTTAAAGTATTATCCGAAGGACAGTCTGAACCGTTCGATTATCTGTTCTGTTCTCGCTCTAGCCTTTTCCTTCTGACCTCTTCCGCCTACACGCGGCATCGCCTTCCTCTTCTAGCACATCCGTCCCGCTCCACGACGCATTCCTCCCATCTCCCAACACACGCGGAGGGCGCAAATCCCCGCGATCCCAACGCCAATCGGAGCCGGGAGCCGGCGCCGATCGATTCGAGTCAACTGCCGGACCCCCAATCTCGAGCCCTGCCGTGAGATCAACTCGTCCCCAAATCCTCCGCGACGCGTGCAGGGAGGAAGCGAGAGCGGCGACGATGTCGGGGGTGGGGAGTATCAGGAGATGGCGGAGTCAGTGCCGCCGGCTCTGAAGGCCATCACGCTGACCCACGTCCGGTACCGTCGCGGCGACCCGCTGGGCCTTTTCCTGGCGTGGGTCTCCCTCATCCCGGTCTTCATCAGCCTGGGCGGCTTCGTCTCCCACTTCCTCTTCCGCCGTGAGCTCCAGGGCATCTGCTTTGCTGCGGGACTCCTTGTCTCCCAGTTCCTCAACGAGCTCATCAAGCACTCCGTTGCGCAGTCCCGTCCGGCATACTGCGAGCTGCTCGAGGCCTGCGACTCACACGGCTGGCCCTCCAGCCACTCGCAGTACACGTTTTTCTTCGCCACCTATCTCTCGCTCCTCGTGCTACGCCGATCACCTGCGAGCCGGATTATGGCTGCCATGACTTGGCCTCTCGCGTTCCTCACCATGCTGTCCAGGGTGTACCTGGGGTACCACACCGTCGCACAGGTGAGAGACAGTGAATTTCGGATCCGATCTGGTAGGGGCGTAATATGACACATTTCGCACAGTATTCTGCCTTCATTTTTTGAAAATAAATTGAGAGAAGATTGAGCTCGAACCGCGCGTCCAAGGATAAAGGAAGTGGCAATCATTTTAGTACTTACAGGGAATTAGACTAATTTAAAAAATCATTAGTTTATATTGGGGCAAATATTGACTTCTTTGTGGTATGATTACCTTCAGACATAATCTGTACTATGGTTTCAGGTGAAATTTGCTGAGGTTGGGCTGTTGTCCATTGAGATGAAATTTGCTTGTGTGTTCATTTTGAAATAAGTAGCTCAATTGTACCAGCAATCAGCGGTACCACACTATTCACACACAAAAATTGAAAACTAATAAATAAACATCAAGAACCCAATATCTTTCCATCTTGAAGGAATGTTGTGAAACGGTAAGTTCCATTATCATCTAAAAGGGCAACCAACTTTAGTAAAATTTCAATTGATGAATTTGTTTCCTATTTCTCTAGACACAATCATGAATATAGTTACCTCATGAAGTGCATTCATCTGCATAAAAATTCCTTATTTGTTTATTTTTCTTAAATGGTCAATAACACGTGTATGTTGTATCAATATACTTCTCGATTTCAATATATGATTGGTGGTTTCTGCATAATCAACTTGTTATTCTGTCAGTTTCTGTCATCCATCGGTTGGTAGTACCCTGCTTATTTGGGGGAAAAGGTTATCTTTTTGGATAATTATCGTAACTGTGAAATTAACAATAAAAACCAATTTGATGTCATCAGGTTTTTGCTGGAGCAGTAGTGGGCCTTGTATTTGGTGCTATCTGGTACTGGATTGTCAACACCATGCTTGCTGAATACTTCCCAATGATCGAGGAGAGTGCAATTGGGAGGTGGCTGTATATCAAGGACACATCACATATTCCAGATGTACTCAAGTTTGAGTATGATAATGCAAGGGCAGCCAGGAAGAAAGTTGCTACTGATTGAGCATGTAAGTTGCAACATTCTAATTTCATTTTTCCTTGTTTGATTAAATAGTGCTGCTCAACATGATGTATTTGTTCAGGAAAAATCTAACTAACCTAGCATTTGGGATGTCTGAACATTTTGTTGACTTAACCACAAACACATTTCGTCCATATTTTCGCCATAGTTGAAATAAACGTTTAAACAACATATAACTATCCTCAAAATGTACCTTAATTTTATGAAGAAGCTTGTAATGCAAATTACTGTGACCTGATCATAATATAACGACCTCTTTAGCTCTGACCAAATTGGTGTTGTCCTATTTCAAAGTGATCTCGGGGCGTTCCAAACCACTAGAGATATTGATTATCTGGTAGAACTACCTCTAGGGATTCGAAACATGTCCAGCTAATGGTCCAGATAATAACTAATCTAGTCCCCAATTAACAATTACTTCATTAGCTCCAACTAATTGGAGATAATTGGTGGCAAATAACTATCTCTAGTGTTTGAAACACCCTAGATAAATTTTAGCTTGCTAACAGTTATGTAGCTTAACAACTATCTATTGGTTATTAGCTAGCTAAAAACTCTCTTCTGATTTTGAACACACCCCTAATCACTTAACCTCAGTTGTCATATCATTGCTAATATATTCTTGTGTATGCAGGTTGTGCTTCTGGATTACTTGTGTAGGGGATAAGGACAATATTTGCTTCGTTTAGTAGAAGAAATGCCTATTTGAATCATGGCATTTATCTGTGTGGATTTACTCCATTGCTCGTCTTCATTTTTGTTTTCTTTTGGTTGAAATAGTTTGATGGTAACCTTTACATTTGAAAAATGACCAGTGAACAATACGTCAGTTCATCTCTGCAGTATACAAATTCAATGTTTCATTCTTCTGTGTAAGATAACTGTTATTGCATTTTATAATGTGACGTCAGAACACAAAAATGCTGTATGCCCTTCATATTCTACGATGAAATTTCACAAACCCGACAGAGATTTTTTCTTATTTTATTTTGGTTTTTGGCTTCTTGATATATAGAAGAAGAGTGTTGAGTTAAAAAAAAAAACAGTGGAGGATAATACAAGCTCGTAGTTATGGGAAATCATCCGCATACTATGAAACTTTGTTCACCTCTGACAGCAATATCAAAATGCCAGAGATGAAAATAGCATCAAGCAAGAAGCAAGGCCTGTCCGGATGATAGTTGCATGTGTCCTTTAACTCATACGGGACAAAAATTACATCAGTTTCAGTAAGCTGCAGACGGTTCAAATGATATCAGGAACATCTCCGCATGCACACACCATCCGCTCCACTAAATTCCACTATGATCCTTGACTTGTAGCTGCAACATCAGCTCCACTAGAAGTGATATCAGGAACAATGCCAGAAGAGCCTTGTTTCCTTTCTGCCTGTAGTGATCGGCACAAAGATTCAAGCTTCTCCTTTTGATTTTTCAACTTATCTATTTGCTTCTTTGTTAGCTCACGCTGCAGAAACATCAAAAATTGGGTTGGAATTAAGCTAGAAAGGAAGAACTTCTATGTGGCGTAAGATAAGTAGCACAAGATCTGAGCATATACAAATTTTCTGGGTCATGTATCACAAAACCCTAGGTACTATTGCTGGTGTCACTTAACTCCAATTTTTTTGCAAGATTGATTTAGCAAACTCAAATCAATCGAAATATTATGAATTTAGCTTGGGAAATCCACTTTTATGAGTGAAGATTACAATACATCAAATTCCATCAAACAAATCAATCAGGGCTCATGTACCATGCAAGCACAGAGATAAGTCATATGCCATATTCAAAGTTATTTTGATACTGGTCAGATTTACTAAATAGCCAAAAAATCTGGAGTTGAATGACATAAGGAAAAATATCTTAGGGCTTTGTGACAATGGCAGTACAGCTTTAGGTTTTGCGAAATATATATTTTTGAAAAAAATCATATAGTTATCAAAAGCTATGGTCATAACACAGCATCCTGCTGCACATTACCTCTTCAATGAGCTTTACAAGAGCAATATCTGAATTCTCGCATTTTCCCTTCAAAAACTCATTTTCCTTCTTCAGAGTCTTTATCACCTTCACCATCTGAGGCAAAAGATCATCAGTCAGACATTTATGTCGGTTGACGAGCAGATTTTGAGTAATAAAGCAGATATAATATTAAGTAGAAACCACAACAAGCCGTAGAGCACACCTTTTCCATCTCCTGCTTATAAGTTTCAAAGACTTCATTGCTTTTTGACAGAGTTTCCTGAAAAGTTATAAAAGAATTTTAATTTGCTTCAGTTAAAACTGAAAATTTTAACTTAATTAAATTTTAAAATAAAAGATGGCGACTGAAGGCATTCGCCGTTGTCATCATTATCTAGTATGCTGTTGCTATCAGGAACCAGGAGAAGGGCATATCATCAAAACCCAAAAGTACCTGAAACTGCTGAAATCTCTCTCCATCAGCAGCTAGTTGTGATCGCAGATTCTTTTCAGTGGTGATAAGTTGAGAAACTTGCTCAGCATATAGCTGCATTTGAGTATGTTCTTTAGCAGCCTTCTCTTGATGTTGTTGAATTTTCAGATTAGCAAGCTCAAGTTCCAGCATCTTCTCTTTCAACTGTATGTATCACAAAATGTTTACCAATAGCACAACAAACAGCAAACAAAACTCATGAGAGCCATGACACATGCATACAAAATGATGGGGCTCAGAAATCTAAGGATAAATCACAATCAGCATACCTGGTGAGCATATTTTTGTTGAGTAAGGTCATACTGATCGGCAAGGTCTTTAATTTTGCTTCTTAACCTGTATATTAAAAAAAATATTGTCAATGTACCTGGCTAGAAAAATCAGAAGGGACTTTCACTAATGAAGTTGCCAATGAAAGTCATGAAGTTCAAAATATGCATAGGCTTAGTATCTTACATATTGTTCTCTTCCAGCTGAGCAATGCATTCATTTTTCTGCTCCTCTAGCTTGATGCTCACATCCTGTAAAGATGTTGTGATAATATGATAAATAAGATCTTGAAAATAGATATATAAAGAAAAATAAATTAAGAACACTAATTTGTATTCGTTTTAGATTATAACCATAATATGTATGTTGAGCTGCTGACCTTTATAGCATTATTAAATTTTTCAGACAGTTCCATGCGCATGTTCTGCCCCTCTGTTGACACCTTTTGACACTCGCCCTGAGATAAAGATGCTAAAAAGGTATCATAATTGAACAAATATGCAAAATCCGTATTAATTTATTGTTCAAACATTCCAAACATTACCTTAAGCATTTTGTTTTGACGCTGAAACTCCCTGCAAAGGGATTCTAGCTTTTCTTTGACTGCAATGGCTGCAAGACCCAGGCATGGATGATAAATGTTAACTAGATGAATCGAATGAGCACAAGTGTGCAGAACAGTTTGAATGCAACATAATCAAGATGTTAATGAGTTTTGGCAACACTGATTTATCTTCCCAAGTCAAGAGGTAAGAAGTTAATGTCACTTTGTAATTACATGGACAGTAAACAAAGTATAGGGACATGTATAACAAGTGTTATTAGCATGGTAAACTCACCTGCATCTCTTTCTGCCAGTGCTTGCTGGTATCCCTGGACAAGCTGCAACAGTTCTCTGTCCTTCTCCAATTTACTGCGCTTAACGCGTTTCGGCTCACTGTTCTCCTGCAAACCAAACAAATCAAACCCACTTTCCAGATACTTATTATTATTACAAATGCTGATATGAAACAAAGAAACAAGCCTATCAGTCTCAATAGTGACAACCTTTTGACCAATTGTAGATTCTCCTGGTTCTATGCCACTGTTGTCCTTCAAGGACCCTTTAGCATCTGCAATAAGAACACTAGAACAAGTTAAGCAAATACAAAGCTACATTTGGAGCTCGATCCACAATGATACATGCTAAAATCTACATTTACCCTGAATCATAGAAGGAAAGAACGCCCTCAAAAGTAACACATATCGGGAAGCTCAGTACTGAAAATGAAAAAAAATGTCCAGAGAGAGGTAAGGACGGATCACCTGCTGTGTCGCCGGCGGGCTCTTGCTGCTCGTGAGCGTGCTCCTGCTCCGCAGCGGCGTCCAGGACGACGGCCCCCAGGGCATCAGCAGCAGAGGAAGCATCCAGGACTTCTCCGGCGGCAACGGCAGAAGTGGGGAGAGAGGGAGCGCCTAGGGTTTCCCCGACATCAGAGACACTGGCCGCAGGGCGATCGACGGCGGTTCGCGGGGGAGCATCCATCACGGGGCCGGAGGAAGGAGGAGGGACCTGATCGGCAGTGGAGCTCTCAACGAAGCCGTCCGGGAGCGAGTCCGCCTCCGGGAGGCGCGTCGCCGGCGAGCTTTCCATTGCACGGCTGCCGCTTGCTTCCATTTTCTTTTTTTTTCACTATTTCTTTTTTTTTCGAATTCCCGTTTGGTCTGGGAGTTGGGGGGTTTTGGCCGACGTTCGCAAGAGACCCTGGATTTTGTATTGAGAAAGTTCCCTCTATGCTAAGAAAAAAACACGAGGCTTCTCTTTATGGTACTCTCTAATTTTAATTTCCTTAATGAAGCCAGATTTAAACTTTTGATTTCTTATACAGCCCTTCCGTCATTTTGGATCTATAAGAGCATCTCCAACAGTCTAGATAAAATTAATTCTATTTTTACCTTTTTAGCTAGTATGTAAAAAAGAAACTATCAAAAAATAATGATGGAAACCAACAGATTAGTTAAACTGACTCCAAATCTATTTTAAACTTGTCATATCATAGGTGGATCCTATTTTTACTTCATCCAAACCCACAACTTTCCGTGGGTGCCGCATATTCATCACGCCTGAACAAAAAGCGGGTGAATATTACTGTCGTATCCTTGCAGAAAAAAAGAGAAAAAGAATGCTACTGTGTCGTTCTCATATGGAGTCCTGGTCCATTTTTTCTTGAACACAAAACAAATATGGAGTTTGATCCATCAGGCCTCAATGAATCTCCGTATTCGTTTTCTTTTGCTTCTGTACAACAAACAACATAGAGTCCATGCATGCACGTACAATCCTGGAGTCTGTTCGATAATTCTATACTCTGTGTACTTCGCGGAATGTGGCTGCTACCGTGATGGAGAGCGAGATCGGCTAGGGAACGATGGCCGCGAAATGCAGGTTGAGGAGAACCTATTTTTGCTTCACGTTTAGCTAGTCTGTTGGAACAGTGCTTTGAGGAAAAAAGGCTATATTTAGAGAAAAATAACGCTTTAGCTAGGCTGGTGGAGATGCTCTAACGGTGTTAAGTAGAGATCAAAAAGACCGATTTACCCTTGAATAAAATAAACTTAATATTTTTGCTGCAAATATTGCTAACTATTACTTGCATGTCTTGTACAGTTAAAAATTCTGAATGCCAAAATAATGCTCCCATTTGAATAAAAATAATTTTCAATAAGCCGAGATACATAATTCTCTAATATTCGCTAAAAAGATACAGAGCAAAAAAGATTAAGTTTATTTCATTTAGAGGTAAAATAGTCTTTTTGCCCTCTACTTGACACCATTAGAGGTCAAAAGTTACGGAAGTTGAAATAGAGGTATAAGGAATCAAAAGTTGAAATCTAACCTCATAGGAAAATTCGAATTGGAGAGGACCATAGAGGAGAACCTCATCTTTTTTAGGGCCATAGAGGCAATTTTCTCTTTTGTATTGGTGGACACTGCCGAGTGCCGACTACCGTGTGCAGTATACATTTCCATTACACGGCATATTTGGAGTGAGCAAATAACATTTGGTTTAGAAATTTGAATGGATCTGCGTTCATTTTTTAATGGAATGAACAAAATAAAATGGAACATACTTTGTATTTGATTGGACGATTGTACATGAGATGCTACTGCGTAAGCCAAAAGCTTTTCACTCTGGCGTTAGTGTACAATAGAGATATTTCCTCAAAATAAACACAAAAGTACAATCCTCTGTGCATCAGCTGAGAAGATTTTACAAATTCAACAGACGACATGTTCAGCTGCAGAATGACGTTCTTCTCGGGTCTGTAGAATTTCTGGCAGGGGAGCCGTGATTTTCACCATCTGCAAAGTCGACATGAAGAGTACAGTCATCGTAAGGACTAACGAGTAACCTCAATAAAGAAATAACAGTAAAAGCTCCTTTTAATTTCTGGATGTACAGCTGTCCTTTTCAAAGTTAGGTGTATAGTTAAAAAACATTAAACTTTGTAGTAAAGATGCGTTTGGCACGGCTTATGTACAAAATGCTTATAGTGCTTATACTGCTTATAGTGCTTATTCTATCAAAACTTATAGTGCTTATGTAGCATAAGCAGTCAACCCGTTTGGCAAAACTGCTTATTCTCACACATAAGGACTATAAGCCACGTTTTGCTGCTTTGCCCAAATTACTTATATGTAGTACAAAATGGCAAAGTGCTTATAGGTGCTTATACCTCATAAGCACTTTGCAATTTTGTCGTTTGGCACTTCAAGCTGCTTATTGAGCATAAGCACTTTCAATAAGCAGTAACCGTGCCAAACGCACCCTAAGGGTGTGTTTGGCACGGCTTATGCACAAAGTGCTTATAGTGCTTATACTGCTTATAGTGCTTGTTCTATCAAAACTGCTTATAGTGCTTATGTAGCATAAGCAGTCAACCCGTTTGGCAAAACTGCTTATGCTTATTCATTAAAACTGCTTATTCTCACACATAAGCACTATAAGCTACGTTTTGCTGCTTTGCCTAAAGTGCTTATGTGTAGTACAAAATGACAAAGTGCTTATAGGTGCTTATATCTCATAAGCACTTTGCTATTTTGCCGTTTGGCACTTCAAACTGCTTATTGAGCATAAGCACTTTCAATAAGCAGCTCAATAAGCTGTGCCAAACGCACCCTAAGTCTGATGGCCACGCATCAGATTGGACACGCAGACAAGACCTCAATTTGGACTTTGTAGTAAAGTCCAAAAAATGCTCAATTTTCAAACGACATCTACCCTTTGGCCTTCGTTTGTTCAGGAATGCATTTTAGTTTTTACAAACATATAATACTTCTTCTATAAGGAATAAAACCTAACAATCTTCCTCTTTTCCTTGAGAGGTGCTACACATCAGTTCTTTTTATGGAAAAAATCAGTCTTCTATTTTTGTGATTTGACCTTTGGTTATGTCCTCTCTCTAGACCTCAGGTTGTATACTCCAGGTTAGTTCGCAAAACCATTGCTGTTCTAATGCACCTAATTTATTGGCAACAACACCGCATAATATGTGAATCCATTGCTTATTCAATGCACCTAATTTAGTTCTCAGGTTGTAAACCATTGCACAAGCCAGGTCGATTATTAGTGCAAAAAAAAATCAGATTTATCTAATCACCTTATTCGTTGTTGGATGGCAAAGAACCAGCCAATGCGCATGTAGGTGATACCCACAGTCTCCAGGAACGGGTTGTACGGGCTTCTCATAACCTCTAACAATGGTATAAACCATTAATTAAAGTAAATATGAGACTCAAATAGAGTTTCATGTGTAAACTTTTGAAATCGCATTAGGTGTACTATCCAAAGGGATAGCTCAACGAAAATGAGAGATGCAAGAATTACCCATCATGTGCAAAAGAACCATCTGTGCCACTAGATTCTGGCTCATCAAATTCGGGGTGCCCACCAATACCATAGAGAGGATCATCTGTTGGCCAATAGAGAGAAGATATATGAGATTTATTTCATAGAACTGTCCAAATCTGTGTTGAATTATAATGCTACTAGGGACTATCCCTTCATAAATAATGCTGGGGGTGGAGAGATTTCGTGTACTTCATCCAGCATAATGATTCAAATAAACAACTGAAAAAACCGACATAATTTTATAAAAGAGTGAGAACAAGACTTGCCTACAAGAGGGTGTCCAATGTATGCAAGGTGTATCCGTATTTGGTGGGGTCGTCCTGAATGAATTTCAACCTACATTGATTGAGAAAACGAAGCATCACAAATTCAAATGTTCAAGGCAAAAAAAGAAAATCTGGCATGATGCACATGCTCAATCAAAATGAAGATGACACTTTGCACATCTGAGAATATGCTGGAACAGACACAACACATTTTGCATAACCTCGACATTCAACACAAATACTACCTGGACCAGTGTTTGATTTTGGTGCGCAAGCCGCTCAAGAACACATACTTTGCTCAGTGCTAGCTTTCCTGAAAATTGATAGTGCGAGATAACATAATAAATCAACAGTTATGATATCACTCAACATCTGAGGATCATCTTACACAAATAGAACAGCATTACCTGAGGAACATGCTGCATAAAGCCCCTCTGCAACTCCAGGATAATGAACTAACCCTATGGGTTGGGTAACCACAATCTATAAGTGATTGGAGGAACAACAGACATCAAAATTAATAGATCAGAGTCAAACAGATAAGAATAGCTTGACAAACGAGTATTGGGAGAGGGGGATACCTCATCATTGTTAAGTATGCCAGTCACTAATGCTCGATAGAATTTTGAAATTTTTCGTTCTTTACTGAACTCTGTTTTATCCCTGTAAATTATCTCCCATCACTTGACTGAATCATGTTGTGAACATTTAAAGAGAGAAATTCTACACCTTTTACTTCCAGCATCAACCGTTCCTTCAGCAAAATAAGATGCAAGTCTTATTTTGGCGATCTTTGTCTTGGCACAGAGTAGGAGGCCTAAAGAAACAACATATAAGCAGCTGCTAACAAGATCAGGTTTATACCAGAATTAAAACAAGCAAAGCAAATAACTGAAGATCTATTGCTGAATATTGGATGCCCAGTATCTTTTTCAGCAACTTCCAAATGCAAACCTTTGTGCAACTCATCAGGCGGGAACTCACGAGTCATGACATAGCGGAATAATGGAAACAAAACAAGCATCCTAGATCGTCTGATTGAGGCTGACACCTACCACCTCATGCACGTATCAAAAAAGTCTAACTACTGTCATTACCAGCTTTCTAGTTCCCCATCATAGTATGATGACTTGATTTTACTAGTTGATTTGGGCATTAACACTTTGGACCTCAAGTGAGTCAGTGAATCAGAGTTTCAAAGGAAGACTGAATTGAAAATAAATAAACAAACCTGATGTTCCCCTTCCTAATCGATGTACAGGTACTGGATGCGACTGCACATTTTTTCTCTTTGAGCGGCTTGATGAGGTCATCTTCCAGTCTTTCGATTGAAGCTGAGCCAAAACAGTGCGCTGCTGGAAGAGTCCTTTAGGCAGAACTTGCAACCCAGAAGGCTTATTAAGGGCAACCTGACAAAATCTTTTCAGGCTAAGATTTATAGCTCCAAGTGAAAGTGCAAATTGGAATCATGTAAAATTACTGATTTTAACAAACACGGAGAAGACATAAAAGCATAATCCGTAACGGACACAAGATTGGCAAGTTCAAGCTAGCTGACAATTCACAAAACAACAAATTTAAAAACTTTAAAAAGCCATATCTCTCTGTTCTCAGAAAAAAGAAGTATATCAACAATATAGAGTTTGAGATTTGAATCGTGCTAACCAGCTACAGCTATATGGAAATTAGGTTAAAATTTACACAACAACCTTAGCCACACAAACTTCAAAACGTGACCCAGGTTTATGTGCATACCATGTCATCATCCTCATAAAGCACTTCCAGCAAATATGGTGCGGATGGCTCCTGCCATGGGAGGCGATGATATACCAACTTAGAACCATCCCTGCAAAATAAATTTAACAAAGGCACCTGTCTTATTATCATTGATTAATTACATATCATAATTACAAACCTAAGTGAAATGACCCAATGCAACTAAAGAGTGAAAAAGGAAACAACAGGTCAACAATGGAAGTAAGCTTGGTAGAAGAAGAAAGCTACCTCAGAGCCATATCTGGATCGGTGACAACTTCACCATCAACGGTTATCTGCAAATAACATGGAATCTTGATTCACATTCGCGTAAAATGTGTTAGAAAAGTAACAAAAATTCTTATTTTCCTACAGGATAAAGTCCATCTTACTCCCTCAAAGTATAGCTAAAGTCTGGATAAACCCCTAAATTATTTTTTAGTTTAGTTTAACCCTAAAATAGTGCAATTTGGTTCATTTTACCCCCTAACATAATTTATCTTTTTTGTTTCTTCACACATAAGTGGAGTCTTAGGATAAAATTTTATAGGGTGCTAAAACACATTGTAACCCATGTTAGAAAAATACATGATGAATTTTTTATCATTATTTTGATAGACAATGAAATTTAATAGTATATTGATATGGTAATACAAAAATATATGAAAAATATTGACAAAAATTCAAGATTATAATTTTGGACATGCAATGTGATACCAACTATCACCACATGAAATTTTAACTTAATAATTGACTTGTGGATGGAGAAACAAAAAAGATAAGTTCAATTAAGGGGTGAATTGAACTAAATAAACTGTTTTGGTGGGTAAACTGAACCAAATAGTAGTTTAGGAGGTTATCCAGGCGTTGGCTATACTCGAGGGGAGTAATTTGGACTTTCTCCTTTCCTATACATATTACATTTTATTTTTAAGAAAATTAATGCATAAAATTGGTACAGGCATGATCCCTTCTAAATAGACACCGATCACTATGTGTTGCCAAGTTCTCGTGGCTGGAACTGCTAGCAAAGACAGGTGAACTGCCAACAGACCCTGGTTCTTAAAACAATGTCAGGGGACGTTTTCTCCCCTTAGTTAGTTTTTCCCAATCAATATAGCTTAGGCACAGTATGATACAGATGACACCAACAGAAGACATGAGACTATAGTTTCACTAAATTTTACAAGTCCTACCTGGCCATTACGAATCCTCTGCATCCATCTGCAGAGAGAATAGTCTTCATTAAATTAATCAACAACTACCAGTTGACCCCGGGAATCAGGACGAAGCTTGGCCGTTAGGCACTTACCCGGGCAATGGCGCAGAGCTCTTGTAGTTAACAGAGTAGAAACCAATCAAGGTGGTGATATTGTCCACATCTGCTTGCAAGTGGAGAAATCATCAAGTACCAAACCATACGGAGGGAGGGAAGGAGACAGAAGGAGGCGAACCAGAGCATCGGAAAGTGTCGGCGTATGAGAGGCCTGCGTTGAACTCCGGCCATGGCGTCCCAAAGGAGTAAAGCGCCCGCGGATGGGCAACCTCATCGACCTCCGGAGTTTCCGCGGCGGCCATCGCGTTGGGGAAGAGGTTTAAGGGCACATAAGCAGGCTAGTCCTCCAAGTTTTATCATCTCTCTTCCCATGTCCTGGACATGGACTGAGGCCACAGTAACGGAGTGCACCGCCGCCGGATTTCACAAAATCTCAAATGCGACGGTGCTATTTTTTTATAAGGAGGAATAGATTCTATTCTCAACTGAATGATCATTTGTTCGCAACGAATGCGATGAATGAGGAATAGATTCTCAACTGAATGATCATTTGTTCGCAACGGAATGGACCAAAATTTTGATAATTTGTTCACAATCCGAAAGCTGGAGAAAAAAAAACAGGCACGCTCTTGCTTATTTGGCACATCGATACTTCAATAGAATGGATTGAGCACGGCTGCGGGAATCAAAACTCTTCCCATAATTTCATATTAAAACAATGGCTCATGTTCTAACCATCTTCTTAGTTGTATACATCTGTTACAATTTATTCACGTAATCTTGTGTCAGTAACTCAGTAACCATGTATCTCAAAAACCTCAAACAACAGAGGCGTGCTATGGCTTGTTGCTACAAACATTACATTGCTTCCTACCGTTCAAGGTTCTTCCCACCTAACTCGCTAAAAAGGCAGACTAGTGAAGCATAAAGTTCTGATGAAATCTGATAATGGACAATCTTTAACACAACTGGTGAAAAGAGAAATGTTCAACTCATGCTGACAACTGATGCCTATTACTTTTCATCACTTATTTTTCATTGGGTCTGGGAATCGGCTTGTAGTCGTAGCTGTTTATGTCAACCTTTTGCTGCAAAGCCTGCATAGGAGCACATCAATCAATCAAGCTATGGTAAATGGCAAACATCTCATTAAACCAGTCATTCTACATATATGTCTGCAACTATACCTTCAGTTCATCCTCTAAGGAGAGTTTCTTAGGTTTGTAGGCCCCTTCCACTGGCCCTGTTCGGCTTAAAGCTTTTGTTGTTTCGACAACCTCCCATTCCATATCCTCCTTTTCCTTTGTCACCTCTTTGCTGCAGACATAAAAATGAACAAACAACTTCAAAGGATGAAATGAAGGACCTTTAACACAGAATACTTACGATGATTAGGCAAGTGCAGAAAGGCTGAATGAGTTACCTGCCCTGTATAAGATGAGCAAGCCCGATTGCACCAAACACTGTCAAGGAAATGAGTGGCAGGCCATATCGAACAAATGGATTTTTTCTCCCCATCTTTTGAACTGTGAGGCTTGTTTGACAGACTTGGCTGTTGAGTCCACTTGATTGACATTCTGAGTTGTACTCATGACTAGGTTTGAGCTATGGATAATAAAGAAGAAAGTCAGCAGAAAGACTAATGACGGATGATATTAGGAACATAACCGAATGAGGATAATTTTTGGAGGGTTGATAAGTTTTGCTGTTAAAAAGTTTCCATTCTTTCATACTGTCATATACCAGCACATAGAAGACAAAATCTAGCGCCGCAAGTTTACATGAGAATCCATACACCTAAATTGTGCACTTATAAAGCAGCATAAACATCGAATTATGAATTGAAGTCAATTTTCAAACACAAGGAAAACATAGTATGTGATAGGACAAAAAGACAACAAATTCCCATAACATTACATTACAAACGTTTTAAATAACAAATTCCCAGGAAAGCATTGGAGTCTTATTCTTGTTTATGTGATTCTGCAGGAGGGGCATCAAGTAGAAGAAAATAACAATTCAGAGTGCACATGTGACAGAAGTTGAAATGTAAAAATGATTACATTTTACAGTCTAAATAAATAAAGATAACTCAATTAGACAGTAACTAGTTAACTACCACATTTGAAATGTAAGGCGGTTCAAAACCGAAGTACAAAAAAATCTACATGGTACTATGTTCAGCAAATGTAGTTCATTTTCCACCTTCATGCTTATCAGGCCAGGATGTGACATAAGTTATTGATTATAAGAAACAAGATTATCGATAACACCAGTAGCTACCTCACAGTACAAGAGAATGTGCCCTGATGCTTAAAATTTTAAGTCTTGTGCAACATATTCAGGACTACATGAGAAAGGAGCTCTATAGCACAGTGGCTCAATACCCACAATTCTAAAATGCCATATCTATAAGCTGAAGCCGGAAGGAATTGCCCGTTTCCGGCCGGCGTTGCAGCTGCCCGCGGCGGCCACGTCGGTGGCCCACGTCGGCCGTGGGTTGCCTGGGCCGGCACGGAGAGGTCTGGACGGCCCTGAAGCCGGAAGGAAGTGCTGCCCTCACAGCATTCTGGCCGACGTGGCCGCCCTCCACACGCGCCACGCCGGTGGCCCGCGTCGGCCGTGGGCCGCCTGGGCCGGCACGGAGAGGCCTGGATGGCCCGACGACGCCGGATCGGAGGCCACAACGGCGACGCGCTGCCGGGGGATAAGAGGGAGGCGGCAGCTCCGGGGGAGAGAGGGAGGGGCGACGCCGCCGCGCGCGCGGAAGTGAGGTCGCGGCGCCGTCGCCGCGCGCCGAGGAGAGGGGGCGGCCTGACGCAGACCGTCGATTCGCGGAGGCCTCCTTCGTTCTCGCCGGATCGGAGGCCACGGTGGCGACGCGCGGACGGGGGATAAGAGGGAGGGGGCAGCGCTGGGGGAGAGAGGGAGGGGTGGCGCCGCGAGCGCGGGAGGAGGAGGAGTGGCGCCGGTGGGGACCTACCTGCCGGGGAAGGACGGACGGCGCGGGCGGCGGGCCGTGGTTGAGGCGGCAGCGCCCCTGGGAGGCGGCCGGGTTGGCAGCGAGGCGAGTAGAGGCGGCGGCTCCGAGGAACCGCCAGGCCGGGACTCACTGGATTGAGGACGGCCGGGTTGGCGGCTCGGAACAGAGGCGCCGGCAAAAGCGAAAAAACGTAAAGCTGTTTTTACGTCTTCCCACGTACTGAAATGATATTTAATAAATATCATTTATTTAATAATACAATCATTTCATTGCTTCTCATCTTCTCGTGACGAACTCGTAAGAAACAATTTTCTGAGAATTGCTCTCATCATAGACTTCTTCAATATAATTAAATCATAGACATTTTATTGAATTTATAAAATCACGTAAAGAAGATTATCATATCAACTCATAAATTGTTCTTTATGAAACGAGAGGCGTCACGAGCAATAGGGTCGGGTAATGCCAGCGGTGCTTTTCTCCGTCCGGGAGGTCGCTTGCTCGGCATTGATGGTGATGTTGTCCGGCGCTTGGTCACTTACCAGTCCTTCCTCCCAACCCGTGAATAAATCCACCCTAAACTCAACTATAAAAAGAAAGAGGGAAGATTAGGAGAGAGACCTCAACTCTTACTCTCGAGGAGGGCTGCAGGTTTGTGCCGTGTTCTCGGCTCGAAAACGTCGGACAATAGGAGGAGTGGCCGAGCAGCGGTGGATGGAGGAACGATCAAAGGAGGAGGGAAGGCACCGGTGGCATCGAACCGTCCGCTTGCTTTCACGATCCGCCCACCTCTCGTTTGTCACTTCCATGGTTCCAGCTTACATTCCACGACTCACGAAAGAAAAATCTAAGGTTCACAGTGGCATATCGATCGTGAAAGAGAAATCGAAACGTATAAACGAGTTGTCTCGAAAAAAAGAAAAAACTTCCACAAAAAGGGAGTTGCTAGTTTTTAGTCGATCGAAAGCTTGGCGAGATTTCAATCATCCGGGTTTCGGGTTTTGGATTTTCTATTTTTTCAGACCCGTTAAGAGAAAATAATTCAAATAAATCACAAAACATATTTTTTCATAGAAATATATAAGATAAATTTTTAAAATGCATTTTTTTACTAAGACATAATCACTATAAATTTTTTAAACATCAATTCACATAAAACAATTTTAGACCCATTAACCGTATACGTCCTACTCTGCGTCAATCCATGACATGTCCTTCCTCACGTGCGTATGCGCATCCGCGTTTCCCGCGCTCCGCGTTAACGGCTGTGTGGCATGTATCGACCGAGAATTACATTCCTTTTTAGTCAGCCGTGAAATAGAAAAAACGAAAAAAAGACATGAGTTGATTTTACTCCTCCAAATAATGCACTTTTCCAAATTCCACCATGAACAAAATCTTGACTTACTTTACTTCCTCAAACAATTTAAGTTGGTAGAATTTATTCCCCGATGTAATTTCTCTTTTTACGAGTTGAGTTTAGTGCTCAAATTTTACACAACGATAGTTTTCATTGAACATTACGTTAAAAAAAGTATAATATATATCTTAACCATAGTTTTTATAGTTTAATAGAATTAAATATCATCTTAATTATATAGTTCTTAGAATTGTATACAAAATATTTAAGAAAAAATATAAAATATTTTTTTATATAGAAAATAGTACTATCTATCATCATGCAGGAGCTTCAAATTTAAATCGTATAAAAAATAAAAAGAAAAATTGTATAAGAAAGTAAATTGAGCTAACTTAAATTGTTTGAGAGAGTAATATAAACCAAGATTTTATTCAGAATGTAATTAAGACATAGTAGATTGTTAGGGAGTAAAATAGACTTTCCCTTAAAAAAAGCACAGTGCGGCAGGTGTCTTCCTCTGGTGCTTGTCTTTTCTCGTCCAAAGCTGCCAATGCAGACTTTACAAGCTCCAAGTCTATTTAAAGAAAAAAAGTTCCACAAAAAAAAATCGATTCTAGCGCTAAAAGATTGTATGTTCCACCATGAGGAATCGAATACTCCACGAAGCTAAAATAATTGTTCTAACATTTTTAAATGGATGTTCCTTTGAATATGAAGGGGATCCGATCAATAACTACAAGGATGGAAGAGTAGTTGTCATCGAAATAGAATGAGAGGATGAGATTTTTTGCACAGCATGGAGCAACTGAGGTATGATGTGGCGCTCGTGATTAGGCGCTAATGACATGTGGGTGTCATTTTGGAAGCGTCCTTACGGGCTTTGACATTATGATGTTTTTCAACCTCTTTTGTGGTGGTGGATCGAAGGATAAAAAATGAAGCTAGGTAAACACATTATGATAACGGTATCACTTTATGATAAATTAATCAAATATCAGAAGTGATCTATACTAAAGACTGCACCAAGCAGGTGTCATGCGCAACTTTGACGAGCATTTGTACATTGAAGTTCAAGTGAGCCGGCGCATCCAGTACTTGTGCAAAAGAAAGCAGCTCCTTCCACCTGTTCTCCGGTAAGCAGCGCTGTCTGATGGACGGCGAAGAAAGGCCCTCTGTCTGTGCGGTTGTGTGTTAAGTAGTGGTAATGTCTCGTATCTATATTGTTGATCCTGAAGCCGATCATGATCAGGCCAAGCTTGATATTTCTTGTTCCGGCTCTATAACATTGTTGGGTACCGCTGTTTCTTCAGCGACCTCTGGTACCAGTTCACTGGATTCTGGAACAGGGTTGATAGGGTTGATAGGGCCCTGGGGAACCCCAAAGAGGGTGGAGAATATCTGCCGGTGGCATTCGTCACAGAAACAGAAATATGAGAAGTGGCCTTCCTCGAAGAGCTTGTGCACTGTGGCTCCTGGAACCATACGACGGACGAACTCCGCCACCGATGGTGATACCACTCTGTCATCCATACCCTGTTAAGATACGAGAGTTCAGGAAGAGTGCAGCAAAATAGGCGTGCATAGCATATAATCTGACGAGATAATGAAAAACCAGGTCATAAAACGGCATATAAGCAGTTTATTGTGTCCAACGACAAGCTGACAACACAGTACTCAATATAGCATGTCCCATTCCCCTTTTGCTATGATAGTTTGAGATTTGTTTTCAGTTGAAACAAAACAAATTCCCGGTACGGCAGTGAGTTGCCAAATCATGTAAAATAAAGACAATTCTGACAATCTACACTTAGGACAATTCTGACTCTAAGCAATAATGCAAAATTGGAGATGAACAAAAAATACTGATGATCCACGTGCGAGGCAGCTAAGAAAAGCTTGTAGACAATTTCCTTAAATTTTTGCGCTATGTAACTATGCTTGGAATAATTGAAATATGTTTCTTCAGTACCTGCTAACTACTGCCATGAACATGTCAAATATATTCTTATCTTTGAATATTTTTCAGCAGAGTACAAACCTGCCATAAGTGTATTGGGCCCAGAAATCCAACCCACTCTCGTTCAACCTGATTGAACATAGACTTGATCAACTCAAAAAAGCCACGATCCTCCTTCTTCTGCGTTTGAATGTCAGATAAGCTGAATCCCCAGTCAGACACTTGCAGTACAGCTTCCTCTACAAATGGCTGTGCATCAGTTTGACGCACAGACTCTGCAACATTTCTTTCCCAGAATGCCTGGAACGTAGGACCTTCCAGCAAAGTTTTGTCCTGAGTAATGTACAGAATTTAATGCTTCGCATGAGAAAGGTTTATTGTTCTAACTTCATCAAAGGAGTGACAACAAGCCATAACCACTAACTAAATAATATCAAGCAGTCCATGGGCAAATCAAGTGCTAAAGCATTCATTCAACACACCAGTTTAAAGGATGGGTACTGCTATAGGTCCAACCTGAACGTCCTACTCATGTACAACTAAGTCATCATAGGAAATCAGACATTATCACTTGAAAACTTTAAACGCCTATCTAGGGTCGGAACAAAGTTGGACAACATGGTTGGACCTATAGCATTTTCTAAGGATGTTGTTGTTCCTTGTGGAAGTCATGCTGCATGGTTTTACACAGAAACATAGGTGCTCACATATTTTTCTGTTGGGAAACTAAAATTGTGTTTTTTTAACTACCATATAGTGGCGAAATTTGATAAATACAAGGTGTCACTGCATATGGTTCACCTATGTTTGGAAACAATGAGAATCATGATAGATAATCATATACATTAAAAAAATTGCTCTACAACAGGATGCCAATTTAGGATTTACACAGACTAGTACAATATGATGATATTAGCATACCTTCTTTCCCAATGACAGTGACAACCAATTCTCGGGTTGTCCTTGTTTTCCAGAAAGGAAGCTTCGCCGATAAAAAAGGGCAGCAGTGACGGAAACCTTCGTGCTAAAATGTGCATCAGTTTCCGTTTCGTTGACCAGTTCTCCCATGTTTTACGCCGCTCATCCTTGGTCATCTTGGAGTCATATGGATTTGCGATAGGTGCGAACATTGCTGCACCTGGATTCAGGATAACTCATACAATGAATCCAATCTAAAGTAATGGTCCGATGTAGTACTTAGCATGTTACGTTCATATCCTTAAAAAAAGAGGGGGGAGGGGAGTTTAGTTTGAAACAAACTATTATTCAGATGAAATGGGTGTTGGGTGGTAAACATGTAGCTTAAAATAGTCATTGCTATAAATGTAATATTACATACATTAAGGTAATGCTGAATTGTCTGATTCGATAAAACATGTTCATTCCATCCTCATCAAGACAAAAATAAGATAGATACTTGCCATCAAGAGTATCTGAAATACTGCTAATTCAGTCACAAACTTATGGAAAATGTAAGGTGAGATCAGCATTAGTGAAGCACTTCTAAAGTTAAGTCTTTGAAAGTTTAATAAGTATAAGCAAGGCCTGTCAGATCAACAGGTTAGAAAAAAAGCCCCTAGTATCAAATCATTTGCAACAACAACAAAAAAGCCTTTTATCCCAATCAAGTTGGGGTAGGCTAAGTCAAATCATTTGCAACAAAAATTCAAACCTAGAACAAACAGGATAAAACTATAGATATACTAATGCAATAAAATTTAAAAAGCAAATGAGATAGGTACCGGCTACTCTTTCAGGAATGTAACGAAGAGCACTCCAAGCATGCATGCCAGCTCCAGAATAGCCCACAACCCAGAACTTCTCTGGAATATCAAGGGCATTAGCCAAATGGAGCAAGTCCAGCGCGGAAGAATTGAGATTCCGGCCTGGATGAGGATCACTTTCACCAAAACCAGGAAGATCATAGGTTACAAGTCGCACTCCAAATTCTTCCAGAAGGGATGAACTGATTCCAGGGATTCCTACATTGTAAAGAGCAATTAGGATCAAACACAAAGCATGACACTGCCAACAGCTCAATACTATAGCCGAACACCATGTAATGATTGGTCCTACCTGCCAACCTTGACGAGAGAAAAGAATGAGGTGCGATCAGTGAGAATCTTGCCTTCTCAGCTGAAACTCCTTGTTCTTCATAAGCCAGATGCCTCCCATCAGGAAGCTGGATTCTATTAGCACTTGGGGGACTGATGTAAAGTTTCTTTGGAACCTCTACTGGAGTTTCATCGCCGCTCCCTACACCTAAAACTGCATGGAAAATAATCACATTAATTAAGTAGTCAAAGTAGTGCAATGACTCCAACATAATAAAAATGCTCTGTGGATAAATGGACTATGGTGCATTGACAAAATGGTTATGAAAAAGAAAAATGAGTCAATCAGATATAAGCATTTGAAGTGGCACTGCTGGACATCTACTTTCGTTGCATTGTGCTTGTATACAAAAAACTAGAAGTCCATAAAAATTATAATGTGGGGACAGCAAAATCCAAGTTGCTATATTGTCAATATATCTTCTAAAATGTGTTACAACACCTTACAATTCTAAAGCACGAAGCTTTATTTCATACGAAATAAAAGTGCTCACCAATAAAAATCAATGACTGAGTCAATATGACAGAAAATAGACAGACTTTGTTGACTCAATGTAAAACAATTGACTAGCCATGACAGTGGCAATTGTGTTGACTCAGTGGGTTAACAATAAACTCAGGATATATGCATACACTCGTGATGGACGTTCTTCTCGTGACCACAAGGTTACCCGAGCAACAAGGCATGGATCCCACAGTCTGAAAATGTATGGTCGCAATGTCACACTGATTAACCGATAACACACCGCTCCACAGAGAGAAAATATGCTCATAGTGCTCCCCCGAAATTCAAAACAAAACCTCCTTAATAACAGAAGAAAATACACGAGCATTCCCCCAATTTCTGATAATCAGTTAGATCCATCCTTCAACTGAACGAACACGGCAGGAAACGCAGATAGCATGTTGCGGGATGTCACCAACCGCCGTTACACGCCCAGCTGGAGGCAGAGACAGACGCGCACGGGGGATGCCGAGGCCGGGAAGAGCGGCGGATGCGGGATCAGCGGTTACCTAGGAGCGTGACGAATGCGACGGCGGCGACGACGACCCAGCACCTCACCGGGTCACGTTCCTCGGGGAGGTACTCGTTCATGAAGCTGAGGCGCTTCCCCGTGGCCGCCGCCTTCCGCCGGAGCCGCCGCGCGAGCTCGGTGTCCTCGGCGCTGGCGAGGCTCTGCGCGCCGACGTCCCACAGCCCGCGCCCCAGCTCCAGCAGCATCTCCGCCGTCGACTCCGCGAACCCCCTGACCTGCTGCGCCCACCCCTCCTCCGCCTTCACCCCTTCGTCCTCGCCGTACCACCCGGCCCCCACCGGCGCAACTTTCACCGCCGGCGGCGCCGCGTCCACGCCGGCGCCTGGTATGCCAGCGCCCGTGTCCACGAGCGTGGCCAGCTCCTCGTGCCACGTCATCGTTGTCGCCGCCGCCATCTGGCCGCCCGCGGCGCCGATCGCTTTGTGTGTACGCGCTCCCGTCGCGTGCTGGAGTTTGGAACGCGAGGAGGGGGAAAGGAGGACGTGGCCGAGTGGGGGAGACTGGGGAGTTGAAACGGAGGCGGAATGGCGAGACGGAGACGTTCGGCTGACTGGTGGTCCCCACTAAGCTGTGTGGGGCTAGCAGTTTCGGTGGGTCTCCCAGATGGTTGTTCTTGGGTTGCTGTCTTCCCCACGAGCGTGCACGGATCTAGGCCGTAGGATGTGTGGGGCGGTACGTACTGTGGTTCGCAACTGCCGTTTAATGGACGGGCAGATTGACAGAGATGCCAGTGCGCACCACTGCACCTGTACCCACGAAACCGTAATATACTCCTGTGGTAGTACTATGCATGCTGTATTGGTGATTACGAAAATTCAAAATTTAGTGGTCCAGCGAAATAACGTACAAACACTACTGTTCGCGTTCCTGTGAAATTGTAATTGTAAACGAAGAAACGTTAAACAAGTGATCGGCATTGGTACTTGGTAATATTGAAATTTCCTATTTATGGTGGAATAGCAAAAGTTAATTGACTACGTATAATTTTAAGCAGTTTTTTTGTGCTTGATGGCAGCAATTAAATAAACACATCGAGTGATACGATATGTTAGCCCATGATCAGGAACCATCTTTCTTAGGAGAAGAATGCATAATTGTATCAGACAAGTTTGTACGACATTCACCAAACTTTTGTTTTCATTGTTTTGCTTTTGCGTGAAGGTTAGTAGGAAGTTACTAGTGGAAATTTGTGATTCTAGAGTTATATATGGTACGGTTCCAATCATTTAGTTCCTGATTTACGTTAATATTTTATACAGTAGTTGTTACTTTCGGTGACAAGATGCTGATATAGGATGTCTATGATTACTAGTATGATGTAATGGTACAATGAAGAATGTTAATATGTTATAAAAAGATGTCATAATGTACATCAAGTCGTCAATGTTTTAGTAATTACATGTAGACATGAGGTCATGAGGATCAAGACGTTGTTAGCTTTTATGTGACAGTGCTAATTTCATCACATTATGGGACCATAAATGAGTAGCAGAAGTAGTGGTGTTTAGCATGCAGTACTATTTTACATTCTCTTTACAACAAAGCGTGCATACTAGTACAAACAAAATATGGTTAAAATAACGGGGTGCTAATACCAAAATATTATTATTAATGCAGCTAACATTTTTATATTGTAGTCGGTGACATTAGCATTCGTGTAACGTCGGCAGCGCCCTGCCTTCCTTTGCTAGTACTAGCTGCTTGGGTAGTGTTTTTCTACGTGGAGCAGTTGTCATCTGGCGTGTGGTGGTATGCGCGCGTCGGTGTAGCAGAATTGCAGCGGCGGCGCAACCCGACGAGCTAGCGGACGGTGGCGAGTCGCAACGGGTGGACCGGGGCCATCTTGTCTGGAACGGTCGAGAGCCCCACGGATATGCCCACCTGCCGCCGCCGCTGACCGGCCACAGCCGCTTCCGCGGTACAGGGGATCTGAGCCGCGCGCGCGTACGCGTTACGCTTCGGGCAGGTGGGCGCCTCGCCGCTTGATCCCGTGCGCCGTCCTTCGCACCGGGCGAACGGGGGCGGCGACACAGCACGTGGCGCGTCGGCAGGACACGCAGGGGGCATAAAATAGCTCGCCGGATCTCGCCGTGGACGGTGGGCTCGCGGTTCGCCCTTTTCCGCGTCTGGGATTGGGAATTTGGGATTTACTATTGAGGGCACCTTTTTTTCTCTTTGAGAATCAGAATTTATTGAGGGCACTGGAGCAGGACCTGCGATTCTGCGTGGGAGCGCGCTGTAACGAGCGGCCGCTTTAACTTTCCGACAGTAAACGGCGTGCGTGGCGGCCAATGGCGGCGCGGCGCGTGGCGGGTTAGCAACGGTTAGTGCGGCACCGTTGCGTGTGTTGATTGCGTGTCCGGCGTGGCGCCAGCGTCGTGGGATCGGCTGCTTCTGCCGTGTTCTTATCTTTCTTTGCCCTCGACAGAAAAAAAAGAAGAGAAAACTGTTCTTATCTTGTGTGGCGGCCAGAAATGGCAAGAAGTAGACCTCATGAGTGTCCTGTGTCCCAGAGTAGCGTTGAACGGGTTATGACGCTAAGCTGCAATCGGAGGACAACGGTCCATGATAGTGAAAGCCTGGAAGAGGGCAAAAAATTATTACTCCAGTATCGCACCATGAGCGAGCATCTTATCTTTATTCGCGTTGTTATCGCTTCTAGAAACAAGAGGTGAGCTGTACAGGACAAGTGGAAAGATCGTGAGCACATGGAACCTCCGAGTCCTTTTCGTTGCAGGGGATGCCAATGGAGGCATCATCATGGGGCCACTGATGAGTCATGTTGCATCGTTAGTTAGCTGGATGGTGGGCTCTTTTATAATTTTCGAAGGAAGTCCTGCTTGATTAGTTCGACGCCCGTCCAAATGCCCAGTGGACGGGAGCCATCATTGTTCCGGGATAAGACGATGGCACGCATGATGCAAAAGGGTTAATAACTATAGTAACCAGAACTCGGCGAACCGGCGGCGGCGACCGTGCCCCTCTGCGGTGTAAGGTTGACGGGAAAGCTGGGAGCGCGAGGCGTCGCGGAACATGCCCGTCCATGTGTTGGGTTGGGTTCGGTAGATAAAGCCAGGACCATTGATGATTCTTCCATGATCATGACCGGGTCGGTCGTATCGTAGCCGGCCGATTCGCGGAAACCAACCGTGCATATAAACTGGACGTCGTGATGCGAACAAGAATCATGTCGATACACATGGTGTGCTATGGTTAGACAGGACTGCGACCGCGGAGGAAAAAAGTTGGTAGGAGTATGAAGGGTTGTCTACCGGGAGCCCAGACTGCCAGTCAACAAGCTTTTGGTTCGTTCAGCTTTTTAGCCTCCCTATCCCGGCAAAAAAGACGGTGGATACGGGATCCGAGCCAGGCAATGGGCCGGCGATTCGCTGTGCCGACGCCATGGGAATCTGCCCCCCTGCTACGTTCCGTCGATGGCCAAGCGTCAAGGTTGGTGCCATCCTTCCGTCGCTTTCATCATATTATCCCTCCGCTCTTCATCTGCAGGGTGTGCTCGTGCTCCCGAACGCAGAACGGTGCCACTTGATCGGAGCGAATGCAGAAGCCACATGCGCCAGCAAGCACGCTGCCGCCGCAAGGATAGAGATTGACTAAATACGCATGGCGAAGCAGAAGAAGAACGATCCAGAGCCTCTGCCGTAGCCCGCGACTCTGCAGCCCCGGCGCCAGTCCGTGCCGCGGGGCGCGGGCAACGTGTTGGGGAACGACGGCGTAATGGACAAAGCTCACTCACCTGATCAAGAATCGCTTCTGCTGCCGTCTTGAGCAATTTACTTGAGCAGTTTACTTGGGCGTAATCGGTGCATCATTGGTGCAGCTAGACCAAATGTTCCATCCCCGGATCAAAACCTTGCCGGAGGTCCGAGCGCGCGTCAGAGCGACAACGTTAGATTGAGCTAAGTACTAACTAGGCCTGTTGCGGTCGCACGCCCGCCCCTATGTTTGTAATCAAGTAGTAACAGGGTCGTAGTAGCGATTTACGTGTTCGTCGCTGCGGTCTCTTTTGCCTCGTCGTCGCTACGTAGCGTAATTTCAGCATCTGACACGAATATATATGAAAAAAAATGGAGCCAAGGCGGACACATCTGTTCACGCTTGTGTTGCGTTTGAGTAACATAACGCTCGACTCTAGAAATATACGCTTATTGCAGCTTCTTCTCTCCTTCTGACATCACGCGATCAATATAACAGCATGCCAACTTTCTTTTTTAAACAATGAGTTTCAAAAAAGAAACTTATTAAAACAATAGCATCCCTATTAGGCCCATTTGGCCCGGACCGGACCAGCCCAACGACAACATCGAGTCATCCTCTCTGACCTGCACCCTTTCCTCTCTCCTCGCCGTTGCCGTCGCCTCGCCCTGAGTCCGTGCCGGCCATGGATCCAGCCACTCCCCGCCGTAGCGGACGCCTCTCGATCCGCCTCGTGGTGGTATCCATCGCCATCCTCCTGTCCCTCTCCGTGCGGTCGGGCGCCGAGGTCATCACCCTAACCGAGGAGACCTTCTCCGACAAGGTACTCCTCCTGCCCTCCTCGCCTCGGCTCTTTCCTCTTCACCCCGCATTGCAGTCAGAGATAATTAGTCTGAAAACCTTAGCAAAGCCTGTTATATATCGTTGATCGATCCAACGGCCAGCAACTTGTCGGGTCCGGGTGCTTTCGTTGTTTGGATGCGCTAGTCCTTCTCAGATCGCCATGCTCAATCATGGCGCTTTAGCAGTTGTATGCCAAATTGTTTTGTGAATTCACCTGGACGAGTGCATTCACTTGCCACTGGTTGGAACTATTTAACTGAGGGGCCCTAACTATGTCAGCTATTTACCTGATGATATTAGGTCAAATCTGTACTTTGTTGTTATTACTCTCGTGAGAATGTCAGTACTGACAAGCTGCGTAAATTATTGAAACAAAGGCAAGCATGTCAGGTTGTTCTAGATGCAAACTCCAGGCTGCTTGGGCCTGTTTTGGCCAAGGGGTTTTGATTGTGAGAAATTTCTCTGTTATTTAGATAAAGGAGAAGGACACAGTATGGTTTGTGAAATTCTGCGTTCCCTGGTGTAAACACTGGTAAGGCATACTTCTAGCAGCTAGATAGATTTTGGCGTCTAATGTAGTAGAAATATGTTGGCTGTCATGAAGCTGATCTGAACACATGTCATTTGCAGCAAGAACCTTGGGACACTTTGGGAGGACCTGGGAAAGGTAATGGAAGGCGAAGATGAAATTGAGATAGGGCAAGTGGACTGTGGTGTCAGCAAACCAGTATGCTCAAAGGTGGATATTCATTCCTACCCAACATTCAAAGCGTTTTATGAAGGCGAAGAAGTAGCGAAATATAAAGGTATATTTTACTTCACTGATCACCCTACTTTATTGCAGAAACGTCCTACTTAAACCATGTTTCTGCCTTCATATTTTGCTTCAAATCCATAGAAACTTTGGACACAAGGTTTCAGTCCATGCTCCCACCCATCGAGCATGTATAGCTAGTAGTTTATAGTAGAAATACTAGAAATAAATCTCAAAGTCTACAACCACTGTCCACTTTAAACAACATTATTGGGAATTAGAATTTTGAACCATTTCTTATCACAGAATCACTCACTTCCATGAACATTCCACATTTTAGATGAATAGGTCACATCTATGAAGAGTTTGATAAATTCATTATCATGGAGTGCATGGTGCTAGGCAAGAACCTTTTAATTGAATGACACAAAAGAAACTTTTATATTTCAAAGATAGTGAACTCCATGCTTACCGATCGTGTGATCATGATTATATTATCAAAAGGGCATCAGTTCGTATTCCTGAACTCCTTAGAGCCATGACCTGTTATGGAACTATGTTATTGAATATGGTTTGCAGAAGCTGTCTTTCTAGTGATTTTAGTTGTCATGGCATTGTCGTTTCCTTCTAAATACCTGATATATCATGTTTTAAGTTTTTGCTATCTTGTTACTAGCATAGTACATTAGAACTTATGCAGTTTTTTCTCCTGTTAAAATCCCTATTTTTATTGTAAGATCATCTAGCCAGAGACAATGTGACAATGTTGAAGTTTATACTGGTCTTTTGTATCTATCAATTTATTTCTCCTTTTTCTTTTTAGTTTTCTTATCTCTTTCTTTCCTGCCACTATTATGTATTAACTTCCAACATGCCATGTTCGATTCCTCTATGCAACTGCAGGACCCAGGGATGTGGAGTCACTGAAGAATTTTGTGTTGAACGAAGCTGAGAAAGCAGCGGAGGCGAAGCTAGTTGAGGCAGAGCTGTAGTGTTTGTGGCAAGAACATGCTCATAGACAAGCGGGGAACTCCAATTCTACTTTATGTATCGCTTAGTTTTCCTGCTCAAAATAGACTTGCAAACGAAACCGTTTCTTGAGATTTGTAAACCATATATAGAGGAGCTCAACATCGATAGCCTTCTCCCATGTTCCGTGTGCATTGTGCAATAACATGTCATCTTATTTATTCGACTAGCACAATTATTGGCAGCATATTGGATCTCATTAACTTTTCGATAGGGCGTTTGAGTACATTGTTGGATCACAAATGGTTGCCGAGACGTTGCAAATCATTACAGTTGCTTGCCAATCTCCATTATGTGTTCAATCGTCACTGTAGAGGCAGAGGGGGGACATCATCAAAGGCAATCGTTAGTGGCAAAATGGTGAGCAACTCAACATTTTCATGGATTAGATCTTTTCTGTTGAGGTTGTTAAACTCTTAATTCTTCAGTATTTGCTACTGCCTCTTTTGTTGTGTGTGATGTATTGGGTGACCTCAAATTGTAGAAACCGCTCTTTGATACGCATAGTGTGGCTCTTGACTGCGCAAAGACATCCCCTCCGCATCCCACCAGCTTTTGGGCGAAGGATACACCGGTAAAGAGGCGCATGCCTTAACAGCGTTTTGTAAATCCCATCTCATGACAAGAGCAATTTATATTTGTTTAAGTGAAATTCAGATGAGAAACAGCGATTGTAGACCTTTAATTTATTCATTATTTTAACTTCTGTGGGATATAGGGTTAGTTTGGTTGCTGCCCTCGTCCGATTTGCCTGAGCCTGAGCAACGTCTGGCCTCGACGATTCGGTGTTTGGTTTCTACCCTGTGTAGTGTTGCCTGACTCAGGCACGCTCGGACGCCTAAGCTCGTGCGTCTCGCTCTCATCCGTGCCTGAGCTCTCCTCCCTCCGTGCTTATTTATCATTATTGCATGGAAGTACTGAGCTCTCCTCCCTCCGTGCTTATTTATCATTATTGCATGGAAGCAGGAACACATGCTTGGTCATGGTCATGCCCGTATCTTAATTCTTAAATCCATCTACTATAGCAAGGTATAGCTCAATTCTTTGAGCTCACATCTGATTTACGCACTAGAGCTTGTTCTCAATTGAAAATAGAAACAGATTTGGCAGTTCAGCTCATCAGAATCCATTTTTTTCCCCACCATCGTTCTTTCCCCACGCCACAGCTCACAAGGCCAGCTGAGTCCTCGTGTATGATTAGGGAGGGGTTCGAGGATTTTCTCGACTGCGGTGAGAAGGCTCTTCTCCTTAGATAATGCCGTCGGGGTGGCTTCATTCCCGACAGAGTCGAGTTTTTTTCCCCCTTTTTGACCACAAGCTACAATTCGCAGCACAGACTATGAACTCAACCAAATTGATCATACCTCTATCTTCTAAGCCTGATAAATAATCCATTTTAGCTGTTTTGGGCATTAATCTGACTAGGCATAGCAGGAGGCTTTCGATCTAAGGCGGAAAACTTGCTGTCGATATGCTGGAATGGAGGATGGAGTGAAACAGAAAATATAAGTTTACATGTTTTCCTGGACAATACATGTTTTACAGCTATAAGCTTTCTTCTCAGACATAACTTGCAACCAAACTGCTCCATCTCATAGTGCCTGACCAGGCAATCGTACCATGCCTCACCAGGCACCGATTTTCGTCAGGCAACTCGGTGAGGGCAGCAACCAAACTAACCCAAAATATGGCAATCAAAACGCGGCGGTCCGGATAAGATCATGTTAGGCCAAGCTGACCACAACCACTCAAAATCCACCGCACCAGCAGTATAAATAATTCCAAAATACATTTTCCTGACGTAAATTCCATGGTTGATAGAACTGCACATCAGATAAAAAATCTATGATATATCTACTTGTATTAGACAGGAAAATGTTGGACCAGTGAGCTCAGATTAGGGCAAAACTATATTGCTTATCAGTTCTAAAAATGTTACCAAAAATGGCAAATTTAAACTTCCGAGAGTTAGTTAATCAGTTCTAAAAATGAGAGCAATTTTGAACTTCTGAGACAAGAATTTGAGGGAAGAATCACAGAAGTAACCAGACAACGAAAGCAACAATATCAACAGAGCAGCAGAAATAAATAATCCACCTGCAACTCTATGGCGGTAAACCACAATTTAAGTCTAAACATCCATACCACGACAGTAGTTTAAGAGGACAGAAAAAAGGTGCATAGCATCCCACATGACAAAACTTAAACATCCATTAAAAAAGCTAGATAATGACTTCCATCAAACGCCTCATTTCTTCTTGGCAGCAGCCTTGGTAACCTTAGCACCGGTGGGGTCCTTCTTTTCCACGCTCTTGATGACACCAACAGCGACCGTTTGCCTCATGTCACGAACAGCAAAACGACCAAGAGGAGGGTACTGAGAGAAGGTCTCCACAACCATGGGCTTGGTGGGAATCATCTTCACCATACCAGCATCACCGTTCTTCAGAAACTTGGGCTCCTTCTCGAGCTCCTTGCCAGACCGTCTGTCAATCTTGGTCAGGAGCTCAGCAAACTTGACAGCAATGTGGGAGGTGTGGCAGTCCAGCACCGGGGCGTAGCCATTGCCGATCTGACCAGGGTGGTTCATGATGATGACCTGGGAGGTGAAGCTAGCAGCCTCCTTGGCAGGGTCATCCTTGGAGTTGGAGGCAACATAACCACGCTTAATATCCTTCACGGCCACGTTCTTCACGTTGAACCCAACATTGTCACCAGGAAGGGCCTCCTGGAGAGCCTCATGGTGCATCTCCACAGACTTGACCTCAGTGGTCAGCCCGCTGGGACCGAAGGTCACAACCATACCAGGCTTGAGGACACCAGTCTCCACACGGCCCACAGGGACAGTTCCAATACCACCAATCTTGTACACATCCTGAAGGGGAAGACGGAGGGGCTTGTCTGAGGGCCTCTTCGGCTCGTTGATCTGGTCAAGAGCCTCCAGCAGAGTGGGGCCCTTGTACCAGTCAAGGTTGGTGGACCTCTCAATCATGTTGTCACCCTCGAATCCAGAGATGGGAACGAAGGGGATCTTGTCAGGGTTGTAGCCGACCTTCTTGAGGTATGAAGAGACTTCCTTCACAATCTCATCATAACGGGCCTTCGAGTACTTGGGAGTGGTGGCATCCATCTGTAAGAGACATAGATTAGTAATACAGTTCAACAGTTAAACCAATCTATGAAAAAAAGTTACAAAATACAATCATTTAGTAATACATGCATTTTTTCAAGTATCACATGTTGCACATTACACAGTAGCAGCATCTTTTAAAATATACATAAATTCATTACACTATACAGTAGCGGCAGTAATTTTTCAGCATTTTCCAATAGCAGCAGTTAAAAATTAAAAAGGGGAGCAATGATATTCGGTATGCTAAGGGTGCAACTAGTAGGCGCCAAACTTCGTAAATTTAGCATAGATGCTAACGAGCATGTCAGATAGTATAGTATAAGCAGATAAGACATTAAAGAGTATTAACATGGCATGCTCCATAATCAGACATTCACTTCATTTAACTGACAGCGCATTACAATTGAGCAACATAAATGAACATGAACAAGGAGATTTTCATATACCTTGTTGCAGCAGCAGATCATCTGTTTCACTCCGAGAGTGAAAGCAAGAAGAGCATGCTCACGGGTCTGGCCATCCTTGGAGATACCAGCCTCAAAACCACCAGTGGTGGAGTCGATGATAAGAACAGCACAGTCAGCCTGGGAGGTACCAGTAATCATGTTCTTGATGAAGTCACGGTGTCCAGGGGCATCAATGACCGTGCAGTAGTACTTGGTGGTCTCAAACTTCCACAGGGCAATGTCAATGGTGATACCTCTCTCACGCTCGGCCTTGAGCTTGTCAAGGACCCAGGCGTACTTGAAGGACCTCTTGTTCATTTCCGCAGCTTCTTTCTCGAACCGCTCAATCACACGCTTGTCAATTCCTCCAAGCTTGTAGATCAGGTGGCCAGTGGTAGTCGACTTGCCAGAGTCGACATGTCCAATGACCACAATGTTGATGTGACTCTTCTCCTTACCCATGGCTGCAGTGAGTTAAGAGCTGCCATAAACGGCAACACAATTAGTACAAACTAAAAATATGTAAGAGTTTACATTAGTGAACAGATGACCTAAGTAACAATACTTTTAAGAATTGAACTCAAGCACCACAATAACCAAACATTATTTGGAAACATAGAAACACAGTACAGTAACCAGATCGCCATTGTCTGAATTTGATGCAAGGAGCAAAATAATGTTTGGACTAACAGAAAGGTGAGCCTGGATCAGTAATGTACACAGCAAACACTGGTGGCAAGCGGCGGGAATCGAACCCATATGTTCTCCTGGCAAGAAGATGTTTTACCATTGACTTACGCTCACTACAATGAGCAGTGCTACGACAAAATTAGCAAAACAAGGACAGATAGACGATACTATTGGATCTACAAGATCTGTGTCGCTTCCTCGACATAGGCCAGACAAATATACTACAAACCTCAGACAAGTGTACGAAATTATATAAGCCCATCAAAGATGCATCTCGCACCTATCGTCCTATACAGCACGATATAGTTGCAACTGTTAGGTAACAAGTTACTGGAGGTAAAGATTACTCAACATATTTTGCTCTCTCTATATCTAGGAATAGTAAACTAAAAGAAGGAAATCCAGCGAGATGATTAAACACTCAGAAAAGACCCAGTTACAGGAAAACAGTTCATCATACGAAGTTACATCATGTAACAGATCAGGATCAAGCAGGGAAAACAGGACGAATCTAACCAGAATTGAAGGAAGCTCATGCAAATCTATGAGTAAATAGAGCTACTCGCAGGCGGGTTCAACAAAACAACATGCAACTCCAGCGATCTAAACCAAAAAATCAAGTAAACATGCGAGAACGGACAACGGATCTGGACGCTTACCTCGAGGGAGTAAAGGAGCGGCGGCGGCAGGGAAGAATACGGAGAGGGTTTTCGCCAGCCGAATGGTGCCTTATATGGGCGGCGGTCAAGCTAGGGTTCCCTCCGGTGTGTCTCATGGCCGTCGATATGAGATGATCTGCACCGTTGGATCTCAATCGTACGAATTGCCGTGTGACTCAGTAGTTTCGTTTTCGTGCGGGTCACGTTGGCGCAGCACAACCGCCATTGAGTTGTTATCTGAAAGGAAGCTCTTTAAAATAAATAAAATTTCTGCATAAATTATTTTAGGCGAATTTTTAAAAAAATACTTTTATTTTTTTACTTTTCCTCACCATTAACATGAAAAAATTGCTAATTATGTTACATTGAAGATCCAATCATAAAAAGGTACTTTTTCCATCCAACTTTAAAACGGAAAACAGAGGCTTTTTATTTCAGTTATTTAATGAAAAAAATACTTTATAAGTGTCAGAAATAAACAGACAGAATAAGTAAAGTATCTCAAATAAATATAAGGTATACTAACTGTACTGCTTAGTAGATTCTCGAGCAAACTATATCATATTAACTAGAAAAGGCCGGGCTTGCATTTCTACGACTTATATGACCCCATTTGGCTTTTTTAAGACTCAAAGGCAGAAAGGTATGCATACTGGTATACTCCTTCCGTTCTTTTTTTCTGACTGACGTTAGGACAAGAAGATTAGTTCAATTTTAAACTAAATTCCTTGTCCTAGCGTTTTTAAAAAATAATGGAGGGAGTAAGCATCTAGTTAACATTCAACAGAGTCAATTGGAACATGGATGATAGAGCACTTAGTGCAGTAATAGCATAGAGTTCGAAACTACTTGGAAATCATAGTCTAAAACTACAATGGGGAAGGATAACACGGACCATAGTAGTTTGATCAAAGCTATTTGGATCATAGTGTCCTAAACTAATGACTAATACAGGTTACTCCAACTTATTCAGACATTTTTTTCATCCAAATTTGCCCAAAACTTAGGGAATAGTCTACCACCTGATTGCACCTTGACCAGCCGATGCATTTCTTGAACCTCCAAAAAAGAGAATGTATAGTTGTCACAAAAGAACTTTCTCGTGTTAAAAGATTGAACTAGCATTTAAACATTATTGTGATATGGTGATTTATATAAATTTGAAATGATATCAAGTTTTGAAATAATGTCTAATTTGACATGAATTTTGTTGACCATATTTTAAAAACTATTCCAACAACATTTTTGCAACAATCCTGGCAGCATTTAACTGTTATTTACACAACATTTCATCAACAATATTGTGATACCGATGGTACTTTGGACTTATCATTTGTGGCTTTGTCTTATTTAGTGGTGGAAGATTAGAGTACCTTTGGATGACACCACTCGCACGTCTTAGATCATTTTCCTAAATGAGGTTGCTAAATCAAAATTGAGGATGTGATTAGTAAAAATCATTCTTCAACCATTTATAAATGAGGTTTGAAGATACAACAAGGCCCCCTAGTGGGTTTTGGTGATAAAAGACAAATAATAAAAAACATCTAATGTATTTTGGTGATAAATGACAAAGAATTAATAATATATAATGTGCTTTTAAGTAAACGTGCGAGTATATCAAAGTTTATTAACCCACGTTGTGAGATTGTTAGCCCCTCGTACAAAAGATAAAAGTGGGACTCAAAAGCAAGAGCTAAAGACTAGATTTATAGTTTTCTAAGTCTAGGTATGTCAAACTATCAAGAGGGGTGCAACGATCTTACATGCAAGGAAAATGTGCTCAAGAAATACTACAAAAAGCTTGGAAACCAAAATTACCAAAAAGAGCCAAGTCCAAATAGCGTAATCATGCACTTCACAACCGGAAGTTCCATCGCTAGGACGGAACTTCGAAAAAAACATAAGGTTTCGAACAACGGTTCCGTCACGGACAAAACTTTTGATCCGATGTTTGAACCGTGCTTATTTGGACGAGACAGAAGTTTCGTGGGCTCGACGGACTGGAAGTTCCGTCGACTCTAGAGAGTTTTTGACAACGAGTTCAGTCCGTAACGAAACTTTTGTCCTCACATTTCCAATGCCTATTTCGAGGGTGTGACGAAGTTCCGTCATTTCCTATCTTAATCTAACAACAATTCTTTTTGACCTACTCCTATATATACCATATCCCATCTCGGTTGGAAGCTTATTGGTGCTTTCTAAACTCTCCTGTCTTCCTTAAGATCTAGCTCTCACCTCCCCTCACTCAATCTCGAGATCCAAGCCCAATTGTGAGAGCCCCAACCTCAAATGCAAGCTTGAGAACATCAACCCAAACTTGAGCACATCTTCCACTTGGAAGCAATCTTGATTTCACTTATTACTCCGGAGATTTGTTCTCCTATATTGGTTAGGTGTCAAACCTAGAGCTCCTAAGTTTGTGGTGAGTCTTAGGAAGTTTGTGGAGGTTGTGATTCACCTCAGATAGAAAAAGAATCAAGAAGAAGAAGAAGAAAACCTAATTTAACTTGGTGGTCACTTGGAGAGGATTAGGGTTGAGAGAGACCTGGCTCTTTGTGAGTTTCTCAACGGAGACGTAGGAATCTCTTTGTGAGGGGTCCGAACTTCGGTGAAAAATCCCGTGTCTCTCTTGTGTTTTATTGCTTGTTCTTGCTTCTTTGATTATATTGTCCTATCTACTTGTTTGTGGTGTATCTATCAAATTCCTGCACGTTCAACACTTGTAGGAGGATAGGGAAAGGTTTTCATTCAAGCAAAATCATGAGATTCCCTCTCTTTCTCTTCTCCCTTGAATTTCCCTCTCGAGCCCCGATGGAAGTTCCGTCTCGGGCAATTCGATTTTGTGTGCTCGTGTTGTCTTTTGCAGGAACTAGTCACATTGCCTATTCACCCCCCCCTCTAGGCAACTTACAAAGTTGATACATTTGTCGATTCTCAATCTACAACCTACAGTTTGCTACATTTGGTTATCCGATTCACACCCCGAAAGGATATTTAAATTAGGAAAAAGTCCATTTTACTCTCTCAAGTATACTTAAAGTCCGAATAACCGCTTGAACTAACCTTTGGTTTGTTTTACTCCCCTTGTTTGCTATACTCGGTTCACTTTACACCTTTCATTTGTTTACTAATCCCATCTTGCTAATGTGGACGAGAATTACACCGGGATGGTCCTATTAGGCTGCCACGCATTATGTCCGACGTGGCATCGGTCGGATAACTCCTTGGAAACCCAAAAAAGGAAAAATACCTTGCGTCTTTTGCCTTCTTGCTTCTCTACTCGCCGGTACGGAGGCACTCAAGGCATTGATGTGAAGGTAGGCGACATCGACGGAATAATCAAAGTGGCCGGAGTCCGGTGAGATAGGTGCGAATCCTAGTGGCCAAGGCCTGCTATGGCATAGGTGTGACGACGGAGTCGCCGGATGCGACTCAGCCTTGGGAGGGGGCGTTCCGACCGAAGACGCCCTGTTCCACGTGGCGGAGCTTGACGAGTCAAGGAGCCGAACGGGACGACTTGCTCGAGCGGGTGTCGTATACTTGTCTTATGGGTATACACTTATCGAAGGAATGAATAATCGGAGACATAGTGACATATTAATGAAGATAAGAATGGTGGAGAGGGCTCACGTAGTAGTGCTCGATCGGTATGGAATAATAGAAGGTTCCATATATCGGGTATGGAAGCAAGGCGGACATAATGACCGACGTAATATGGCTTGATCAGCAAGTATGGAAGCAATATTAGCCTATTAGGACTCTGAATTAATAAGGAAAGCTTAGAGATAGAGCTTCCGAGTACGTAATTCATGTGACCGACTAGGACTCTACATATAACCCTATTTTCCCGGATATATAAGGCGGAGAAGGGACCCCTCGAAAAACTCTCTAACGACTCATAATTAGCAATTTGCTAAAGGCAATACATAACATACAGGACGTAGGGTATTACTTTCAATCGAGGGGCCTAAACATGTCTCAAATCTCGTGTTCTTATGTGTTTCGTGTGTTGCACCATCGAATTCCGACGACAAACTTCACCCGATGAATCCTTCTCGCCCGGCTTCGTAATCTGTTTCAGGTCCTTGGATATTGAGGCGGATTCCGACGACAAACTTCACCCGATGAATCCTTCTCGCAATCCGCCGCTGTCGTTAGAGCACGATCACCGGATGTGATCTTGGCTTCTACTTCGGATATTGACCGCTCCGACGCTGCCTATCTTATGGCGTGACCGATCGGACCGGACAAGTTTCCTTTTGGTCCGACTAATCGAGGCCAAGATCTTAACCACTACCGAGTCCGTAGCGATGATTGGCCCTTGTGAGCCCGGAAGCGACTTTGAGGAAGGCCTCCGCACTCTGTTCCAAGTCTTCATGTTTGGATCGGTCGTTGTCCAGCCTTGATCCCGCTAAAGCTGCGGCTGAAGCCGAGAGATTGGCCAAGCAAGCGGAAGATCAACGTCTACGTGAAGAAGCAGCGATGAACGTGGACAATGATGACGACCAACCGCCTCCGCTCGGAACATCGACGCCCTCCCCGGATACTAACGCTCCGGAACTAGTCGGACCGTAGCCCTTGGGACGGGAGTACTAGCCGGTAGCGGGGTTGGGGCAACCGACGAGGCAGCTAATGCGCCGGAAAGTTTGCTTTCGTACAACGATCGCCGCGACAACCGCGGCGGAAAAAAATCGTGGTCGTTCGAATAGGGCTCTTAACATGAACGCCCTAGAAGTTGAATTGAACCCTAAAGTAGCATAGCATTTGTATTGCTGGAAAATGCCAAAGTTCTCGCTAGTGATTCTTTTGGTTGAGCTAATATTATTGTTTTCCTACAAAAAACAAATTGTGAACAACGTGTTTTCTTATTGTGTATCAAATTGAATTTTAAGTCTATATTTTTTTCATGAGTATGTCTATTTGTAACACATGCTCTTTTATTAATCATTGTATCTGTTAGCAAACTGGTAGTTCTAACTTCCAATTGTAAGGGTAAGTATATCTTTGAGTTTTGTTTAAAGATGACCGAGATAGGCTAGGCATGTATATGTGGTTTAGTATAGTGGGTTAAAACAAAAGTCTTACGAGTGCACATTTGGACTTGCGAATTTTGGATATTACATTGGCTTTTGTTCTTGACTGAATCGTGTGCATGAGAAGAAATTGAAGTAGTGATATTTAGTACTTGTAATGCCCATTGTTTGTTTGAACAAATATGTTATGATATTATGTTGATATTGTGTGATAATTAATTTTATTAGTGTCTCAATTATTTATACAGGTGTATCACTGTTGGCTTTACCCTCTTTTTTAGTACTTGTGTTTGGCTCGAACACTAGAGACAAGGGTGACAAGTAATGATTTTTTTTTTTATGTTACATGGCCCTAATATTCTAAATGAAATATGTATTAAGTAAATGGTGGTAGTACTAATTAAGTAAATGAAATATGATAACTTTGTTATGCTCGTAGCAACCGCATTGTCACATTTTTAGTATGGATATTTAAACATGGTATCCAGAAATGTTTTTTACACTAGTGTATGATATCAAGGAAGAGGTCAGAAATTCTTGAAAGGATGACCCCACTTATAATGCAGTCTTCATTATAGATAGTCTATTGCAGAAGGAAGCTTCTATCTATTGGTATAACCATACAAAAATCGACCAGTATATACAATATACATTGATGGTTAGATTGTTCATGACACGGGCTCTATGTCATAACCATGACAATTAGTCATTCCTTTCATTGTTGTGTTAATCATTATTATATATTCTTCCAGGTTGCACACCAATAGTCACACATAAACATACCAATAAACTTAACTTATGGACTTCACCCAATTGCTATCCTTAATATCCCTATATTTGCACATGGACCCCAGGTTGCACACCAATAGTCACACATAAACATACCAATAAACTAAACTTATGGACTTCACCCAATTGCTATCCTTAATATCCCTATTCTCACATGGACCCGGGATGGTAGTACCTATGGATATTTAAACAACGTCCCCGTAAATATTTTTTTACACTAGTGTGTAACCATGGAGGAGGTCGAAAAAGAACGCCGGGAGGAAGAAGTCGAGAAAAACAAGCATTTTACTTTACAACACATAAAGTTCTCGAGTCTTCTTTTTTTTTTAGGGTAAGTTCTCGAGCCTTCTTAGAATTGAGTCCTAATCCTAAAGACAAGACTACGACGGATCAGCTAAACTGGAACAATACCACGGCGTGTGCGGATTAGTTGGAAATCTGTTACTCCGGTTTTTAATTCTGTCGTTCCGGACCAGCAAATTGACCTAGGAAACAAGCGGCAGCTCCTGTCCGAACGTCATCATTTCAGAAATGGAGGAGTAAAGTATTACCATATACAAACGTAATAAAATGAAACATAGAAGACATCCTAGAGCAAAAACAAAAGTAACAATATAAACGAACGGCGAATAAAAGTGACATGAATTACACAGGGAACAACGATCGAAGTCTTAATCTTGACAAGAGTTTTAAGTTTTAAGACCACAAATATAGCATCTCGGACAAAACTCATGCATTAAAACAGCTAGATAATAGGACTTCCATCAATCGCCTCATTTCTTCTTGGCAGCAGCCTTGGTAACCTTGGCACCGGTGGGGTCCTTCTTTTCCACGCTCTTGATGACACCAACGGCGACCGTTTGCCTCATGTCACGAACAGCAAAACGACCAAGAGGAGGGTACTGAGAGAAGGTCTCCACAACCATGGGCTTGGTGGGAATCATCTTCACCATACCGAGCATCACCGTTCTTCGAAACTTGGGCTCCTTCTCGAGCTCCTTGCCGGACCGTCCGTCAATCTTGGTCGGGAGCTCAGCAAACTTGACAGACAATGTGGGAGGTGTGGCGGTCCAGCGACCGGGGCATAGCCATTGCCGATCCGACCAGGGTGGTTCATGATGATGACCCGGGAGGTGAAGGCGGCAGCCTCCTTGGCAGGGTCATCCTTGGAGTTGGAGGCAACATAACCACGCTTAATATCCTTCACGGCCACGTTCTTCACGTTGAACCCAACATTGTCACCGGGAAGGGCCTCCTGGAGAGCCTCATGGTGCATCTCCACGGACTTGACCTCGGTGGTCAGCCCGCTGGGACCGAAGGTCACAACCATACCGAGCTTGAGGACACCGGTCTCCACACGGCCCACGGGGACGGTTCCAATACCACCAATCTTGTACACATCCTGAAGGGGAAGACGGAGGGGCTTGTCCGAGGGCCTCTTCGGCTCGTTGATCCGGTCAAGAGCCTCCAGCGAGTGGGGCCCTTGTACCGGTCAAGGTTGGTGGACCTCTCAATCATGTTGTCACCCTTGAACCCGGAGATGGGAACGAAGGGGATCTTGTCGGGGTTGTAGCCAACCTTCTTGAGGTATGAAGAGACTTCCTTCACAATCTCATCATAACGGGCCTTTGAGTACTTGGGAGTGGTGGCATCCATCTGTAAGAGACATAGATTAGTAATTCAGTTTAACATTCAAACCAATCTAAAAAAAAGTTACAAAATACGATATTTAGCTCAAGCAGAGGTTTACATGCATTTTTTTTGCAGTAGCAGCTCAAATATCAACTCATTGCACATTACACAGTAGCAGCATATATACATAAATTCATTTCGCTAGTAGCAGCAGCATGTTTTCAGTATTTTAAGATAGCAGCAGCAAAAGAAAAGCAGTGAATTCAAAAACATAGCTAAGATGCAACTGAAAGGTGTCACTAAGCCAAACTTTGTAAAATAGAGGCAGTCAAATAGAACTGAAAATCAGGCAAGGTTGAGCTTTGTTACCTGCCATAAAAGAGTACTAACATGTATGTTCAACACATTACAATGGAGCAACGTTAAAGAACATGGCCAATGAGATTTTTGCATACCTTGTTGCAGCAGCAGATCATCTGCTTCACTCCAAGAGTGAAAGCAAGAAGAGCATGCTCACGGGTCCGGCCATCCTTGGAGATACCAGCCTCAAAACCACCAGTGGTGGAGTCGATGATAAGAACAGCACAGTCAGCCTGGGAGGTACCAGTAATCATGTTCTTGATGAAGTCACGGTGTCCAGGGGCATCAATGACCGTGCAGTAGTACTTGGTGGTCTCAAACTTCCACAGGGCAATGTCAATGGTGATACCTCTCTCACGCTCGGCCTTGAGCTTGTCAAGGACCCAAGCGTACTTGAAGGACCTCTTGTTCATTTCCGCAGCTTCTTTCTCGAACCGCTCAATCACACGCTTGTCAATTCCTCCAAGCTTGTAGATCAGGTGGCCAGTGGTAGTCGACTTGCCGGAGTCGACATGTCCAATGACCACAATGTTGATGTGACTCTTCTCCTTACCCATGGCTGCGAGTGAGTTAAGTGCTGCCACCAATGGTAACACAATTAGTATAAACCAAAATGTATAACAGTCATAGTGAACGGATAAAGGTACCAAGGTAGCAATTCTTCTAGCAATTAACAATACCATAACTCCACAATAACCAAACTTACTATATGAAAATACAGAAACATGACAGATCGGACCACCGTTATCCGAACCGGATGCAAACAACAAACACTGTGTGCATCCAACGGAAAGATGGTGCTGACTCGAAGCGTACAACAGATCGGTGTGGCGAGCGGCGGGAATTGAACCCGTATCTTCTCCTGGGCAAGGAGATGTTTTACCATTGAACTACACTCGCAACATGACCCCATATGACAAAACCCTATCAAGTCAAAATTATAGGTTGTTGATCGAAATTTTAAATTCTTTTAGGTAACAAATCAGAACAGACATGACATCACCTGGATCTATATGTTACTGAAAATCAAACAAAGACATAAGATGTAAGAGTATGGAATTGATAACTTAGTGAAAGATGCAACACCTACAGGTAGAAAAGACAGTTACAACTAACGAGTAAAGAAGTCACTTGACTAGATTTAGCTCGACTACCACTAAAGGAATAGAAGGCTTAATGGTAACATGGAAACGAGGTGCCAAAGTAGGACTACAATCTAAGTAAATGACACTACAATATTAAGGTAATCTGGACAAACAGACCGTACTACAGCCTCAATATGGAAACCAGTTGATTTTATGAAGTTACACGAAACAAATCAAGATCGAGCGGAATGGAAGAATCGAATGTAAATCTACGAAGAAATAGCGCCATTCACAGCAGGTACATCCAAACAAAGACTTTAAAATTACTAAAACACCTGTGTGAACCAGGTATTTGTAGATGTCCTAAGTACCAAAGCTCTAATGAGTTAAAATTATAGGTCTGTGTACTTAATTTTTTTGTTGGAAAAGCAAGATAGACTAGGATCTACAAGATTTATGTCGCCTCCACGACATCGGACAAAACAAGTGCACGAAGTTATAATAAGCTCACCAAGGATAAAATCACTATACAGCCCGATAGTCGAGTTACAACGGTCGGTTAACAAGTTACTCGGAGACATAGATTACCTAAGCGGAATTTGCACTCGCTATACATGGGAACGATAAACTAAACTAAGGAAATCATGCGCCGAGATCAAAATACTCGGATTCTGGAAAAGAGAACGAGTTATAATTTCGATCTAGAAACCAGATATCTTACGAAGTTAAATGTTGCGAATCGGGATCGAGCGAGGAAGACGCGGCAAATCTAACCAGACCTCAAGGAAACTCAAATAAATCTAAGATAAATAGAACCAACGATATGAAGCATATCAAGAGCGGACAACAGATCCGGAGGATTACCTCGAAGGAGAAGAGGTAATCGAGCGGCGCAGCGGCGGCGGAAGGGAAGAATTGACGGGTTTTGCGAGCTGAATGATGCGGTGCCTTATATGGGAGGTGGTCAAGCTAGGGTTCCCTCCGGCAACCGAGAGCGTGTCCGATGGCCGTCGATATGAGATGATCTACACCGTTGGATCTCATCCATGCGAATTGCCGTGTGACACGTGACGTGAGTGCTAGATCTTTGGTGGTTTCGTATGGCTCACGTCTCTCCGCGGCGCAGCATAAAGGCCATTTCTTTAGAGTTTTATGAATCATTTTAAATAGAGAGGTAAATTTTGTAGGAAATTGGTTAAAATAACTTACTTTATTTATATTCCCGTATAAACTAATTTAGGCAAAAAAACTAAAAACATTGTGCTAGTTTCAAAGTTTTTTTATGCACCACTAACATGACAAAAATGCTACTCCCTCGGAGGTCCTAGTTTACTTGTCATCTTGAATATTTTTTTTCTAGAGTCGAACAGTTTTTAATTAAATTTGAAAATGTTGTTTGTCTAGTTCAAAGAATGTTCAATAAACAGATTATGGTTGAGGATAACAAGTAATTTAGGACAAATAGTAATTATCTTACATTGTAAATCCAATCATCATGCCTTTAGGGCAAAAAAAGTTTGCATCCAACTTCTAAAATGAAAATTAAAACTTAGGATCATTTAGTTCATTTGACTAACAAGATTAATCTATTAAGTGTTGGTGTAACTAGGATTAGTTCAATAGTACATGATTCTACATCACGTTGTAATCTACTAGTAGTTCAATATATTTCCGAACAAACTAGGTAGATTAATAAGAGGTCAAAAGGGTTGTAGTTTAGTGGTTACAAAAGTTTCGATGGTGTTGGGATCAATACTAGCGCCACTTTAGTAGGGACTAAACAATTAAACCCAGAGCCAAGTCACCCTTTACAAAGCGGCAAAGTTCATCGAGGCTTAAGGGTAGCAAGGCCAAAGGCCTACGAAGGAAACAAAGACCCGACAATCGTGCCAAGTGTGTCGATTCCCTATTCGCCCGACCACGGGGTAAGGGTCGTCGAGCGTGACAAGGTTTTGTCTTGCTCAACCTCCCCACGTTCTTGACCCCGCTGATGGGATCGGGTGAAGCTATATGATCCCCAACTCCCCAAAGTACGGACCAATAAATGACTTGTCATACCCCATCACCTCCCTATCCGGAACCATGATTTGAATGACCCGGTGAGGCATGCCTCATCATTAGCATGGCTATAGGGATCGGGTGCGGGGGGGGGGTCGACCTTAGAACCTTGATGCGCAGGATGCAATCATCACCGGACCGCCCGCGCTAGAGTTAGGTATGAGCTAACTCCCCGTAAGGATCATAAATGCAGCTCCTCCCACACGCAAACATGCACCACACCATGTTGTTAACCCCTACAAAGAGCCAATCCCGATGATAACCGCCAATGACGGGGCACACTCGAGCAGGTATACGGAGGACACACATGAGTACAAGGGCCTCACCACCACCACGACTAGATTTGCTCTTCCACACTTGGTTCCAATAGGACTACTACACGTCCATGGTCTTTGCTAGGAAGCAAGCAAGTAAGCCGCCTTTGAGTGAGCATCATTGGATTTCATGTACTTCAACATAGACCGAAACTTTCTTGGCACCACAAATGGGATGCATAACTACTACTTCTATCTCAACAAGCTTTTCAGGGCCACTTTGCTTCCTAAGGGTGGATATGCAGGTTTGCTCGAGGCCACATCCTTCGTGTCATGGACTTTATTGTGAATGAGATTTTCAATGCTTTTAAGAGTACCCGGAGGCAGCTGCCCTATGCACCCTATCTCATGAGGATGATTGAGCAGAGAGCGGGATTCTGTTTGAGAAGGAGTGCACCCATGAGCCTCTGAGGATCCGTGTTCGAAGCCACCCGAGTGTCGGGTCAGCCGAGCCCGGAGTCTCCACCACCGAGAGAGCAAGCATTGGCTAGAGAGGCAGTGAGGCGTGCAACACGGGAGGTGGGGGCGGGAGGACCTAGTGCCCCACCTCGTCGTTCTTCCGGGATTCCGAGGCACCTCAAGAAGATCTTCACTATGTGCAATGACATCTCCGTGAGACTCCACAAGAACGAGCAACGCATCAAGAAGCATGTCCACTGCTACAAGACCGACATGGCGACTCGGGGACTTCCAGATTCTCCAACAAGTTCTAAGGCAGAGGACGGTGCACCTCCTCCCGTGTACCGGTGGTCCGATGCTTAGGGAGAGGGCATTGACAGTGGAGACACACTTGTTGAGGAGGATAGTTACGACAAGTGAGGCTTCACCCTTTTCTCCCTATTTCTTTTCTTCTTACCCTTTTCGGTGCCTTGATAACAAAGGGGAGAGAAATAGAGGAAAAAGGATTCTATCTATCTCGTCTTGTAATAGGCTAGTGTTGGAATATGGACAAGTATTGTTTGAAAAACTCTTTGTGAACTCTTTATTGTAATAGGCTAGTTGAACCTTATGTTTCATTGCCTATGTTATGTGTCGGTGCTTGTTTACTCTCTTGTGTGCTTATTTATTGCTCTCTTGACATGTGGCTTGCATTGTTGTGGCTTGTGCCCCTTATGCTATCTTAATCACAAATAGTCACCCCACTTGTTCCAAAGTATAGGGGGAGCTCCTTCATATGTTTTTTTTGTGACTCATGCATATGTTCGGGGAAGCTCCGCTTTTTTTGTCTTTTTATTATGTGATAATCATTTTTAGTCAATTTGTCATCAATCACCAAAAAGGGGAGATCGAAGATGCACCAAGGATTGCCTAGTGGGTTTTGGTGAATAATAACAAATGATTAAAAGTTCTAATGATTCTTACAAGTGTGACGGTTTTAAAGTTAACAAGAATCATGTGCAAGGTTGTTGGCCCCTCAATAATAAAAGAAAAAGAAAGTCTAAAAAAGGATGATCAAGTCTAGTTTTTAATGTTTTTGAGTATAGGAAAGCCGTACTATCAAGAGGGGTGAATCAATCTTGTATGATACGGAATTTGAAATGCTCAACTAACATTTAAGCCTTGGTGAAATCCAAATCCGGACAAAGTCAAAGAGAGAAATCAAAAGTGACCAAATCGATCGCTAACGAAAGTTCCGTCGCCTATCTACCCAAAGCCAAATAATACGCGATCGAAGTTCCGTTGACGCCTCCTTTTACACTCTCGGTGGCTCTTTTTGTGGGTTGTCTATAAGTAGACCTCTCTCACTCGGTGAGAAAGGGGAGACTTCATTTGAAACCCTAGAAATCGCCACAAGCTCTCTTACTCTCTCCCACCTCTCAATCTTGAGATACCAATCCATTGGACATGAAACCAAATCAACCAAAGCTCCCAAGATTCAATCCCACACTTGAGCATCTTGATTCCGTCGCACACGAGCTTTCATTTACTTGTTACTCTTAGGGATTTGTCCTCTAGACGGATAGACGTCACCATTGAGCTCCCAATTTGTGGTAAGACTTGGGAACGGTTGTGAGGGCGTGATTCACCTCCGGAAGGAAAAGAATCAATAGGAAGAAGGAAAATAAAGTTTGACCTTTATGGTTGCTTGGTGAGGATTAGGGTTGAGAGAGACTCGACTCTTTGTGAGCTCCTCAACGGAGACGTAGGAACTTCTTTGTGAAGGATCCGAACTCCAGTGAAAAATCTTCGTGTCTCTCTTGTTCTTGTTCTTGTTTTTGCTCTTGTTTTAATTCTTCCTATATTTGCCCGATCTACTCGTGTGGTGTATTGTTTGTCAATTCCTGTAGGGTGCAAGCTATTCATCGTGTGTGCAACACTTCTATTCAAACAAGTTTTCAATTCTCGTCGTTAAATTCTGCAATTCGTTTAGAGATTTGGAAAGTCGAGGAAACCTCCGTGTCCCACGAAGTTCCGTGTTGACGAAGTTCCGTCAGTCGCTGATCGGTTTGCTTAAGTGTTGTGATTTTCAGGATTAATTTTAGATTGCCTATTCATCCCCCCCCCCTCCAGGCAACTTTCAACTACTATCCGTCAAAGACAACGGTCTCCTCTAGGTTTTCAAGTCTTGAAAGGAAATACAAAATTTAAACGAGATATTGAAAACCTACTCGAATAGAAGGATTGCAAACTCAACAAATAGCTCAAATCCTGTTGGGGTTAGCTTGGAACATGATAGATAAGGAGATCGGGTGTAATATGTAAAAAATAAGAAGAACAAATATATGCACGATATTTGTCAACGGAGTTCAAATCCATCACAAAGAAGTTCCTACGTCTCGGTTGAGGAGCTCACAAAGAGTCGAGTCTCTCTCAACCATAATCGATCGAGTTTGGTTTTCTTCTTCTTCTTGATTGCTTTGCTTCTAGAGGCGAATTACATCTTCACAAACGTTCCCAAGGTTCACCACAAGATTGGGAGCTCTAGAATGACGCCTAGCCATCCAGGGGACAAATCTCCAAGACTAACAAATGAATGAAAGCTTGTGTGTGAGGGAATCAAGATGTCGAAGTGTGGGATTAAATCTTGTAAGCTTGGATGCTTCGGTTTTCCTCTCTTTTTGATTTGGATGTGAGGAATGAGGGGGATGGGAGAGCAAGAGTGCGAGGCACGAAATCTAGGTTACGAAATAAAGTCTCCAACATCTCCCACGGGGTGGGAGAGGTCTATTTATAGTGAAGCCTTAAAAAGAGCCGTCGAGAACCGTTGGATGCGTAAAGTATCGAGTCGGAGAAGTTTCGTGAAATGCCCACGGACACTCCGTCAACCACTTTCTTAGCTTCTTTGAAATGCTCTATTTTTTGTTTCTTTAGTGGTTGTGATTTGATCCAAGATGTAACAACCCTATTGTATAAAAAATTGTATCAATGCATTTGAATTTGGAAAAAGAATCAAGTTTGGAAAAGCTTAACCGATTTTATTCGAATTTTCGCATCTTGGGTCGGATTCCCTACCAAACCGCTTCATTTCTCTTCGTCTACAACCCACTCGGCGATCGAGCCAGCCCAGTCGCAGCCCAGCCCACCGCTACGGTAGCTTCCCCTACCTTTTCCCCGTTGACTCACGCGCAACCGAGCACGAATGCCGAAAACGCCATGCGGCGTCGCCTCCCGTTGCCGCCTAGCACTCGGCTAGCCCTACCCGCCCCTACTGCCCTACTTAAGCTTCGCGTGAGCCGCCGCCTCTCCCCATCCCACCTTGCGCCGCCTCGGCGCAGAGAAACCCTACACTTGGTCGCCGCCTCACCCATCATTGCCATGGAAGACCTCCAAGCCGGTGAGTCTCGTTTGCACTAGAGTGTGCTTCGCTCGTCGCCGAGTCATCGTGTGCTGATCTCATCGCCGTTTGCGCAGTGTAGGAAGAGGCGAGCCGACCGAGTTCTTCATCGCCGGCTCCATCTTCGTCTCTCGTCGCCGTTGGTAGGTTTCTGCCGGGCTCTTCCCTTGTCTATGATTCGTCTTTGCATGCTCTATCTCTTGGCGCCGAACGCCTCTTTGTTTGGCCTTGGTAGCACGAGAACGCGGACGCCGTGGTCACCGTCCAACAACCCTTGTCGTCTCCCGTCGTCGCCGGCGTGCCTCCGTGCAGCTCATCGCCATCAAGCCCTCGCAACCCAAGCCAAGCCTCCCGGAATCTTCCCGGTGAGGTGCCAAACTTCTTCCGCATATTTTCCTCTTGATCCGAGCTCAAATTTCCCCACATCGTCGGGATTCCGCCGCCGATCCGTCATGGCCGCCGGTGGAAGAGGGGTGGTAGGCTTGTGTGTGCTAGTCCGTGAGCTCGGTGAGCCCCATGGTGTCGAGTAGAATCTTGCGCGCGCCTTGGATGGAAGTAAAGTTCGAGCCTTATGGAGTTTGTTGGAATCTCATGGCCGCCGCCGAGTCCTCGGCAGTCGCCTCGGGTCGGGAGTGGGCGCAATAGCTTCGTGGTGTTGCGCGCTACCTCCCGGTGCCCCAAACGCGAGTTTCGTTGCCGGTGGGATTTTCCCCTCTCGGCGTCGTCGTCGTTATTGCTTCGACGAGCTCCTCGCCGACCGTCGGAGGGGAGCTGGTCCACCCGGCACGGCCTCCTTGGTGCGTGCACTCGAGTAGAGCCGTCTCGGTAGTCTTGGTGAGGCTCGTGGCGAGCTGCATCGTCGGGAAGTGAGGATTCCAACGAGCCACGGGCCGTGCGCGGGCTCCGCGTGTATCCGATGATGCCGACGTCAAGGTGACTTCATCAAGGGCCCCACCAAGCTTGGATCGGTCCATGGGATGGATCTCTAGATTATAGATAGACTCGGTCCACGTGGACCGAAGAGAGAGAAGGAGTGGGACCGTGGTCCACGGGAGCAACATGGACCCAAGGGAATATTCCCGAGTTTAATCTTTTCTGGAATTTCTTGAATTTCCAACAATCCATTAATCTTGGAAATTCATATTTTTTACTAGAGTGTCGAGAAAAATAAGCGGTCGGTTGCGTTGAATTTTTAGCGACGTACTCTACGCATTGGTGTAGTTGTCGACCATGTTCTAGTAGTAGAATTTCTGTCCTTTTGATTCGATACCTATGTGTCTCGTTTTGCGTGCCTAACCCATACTCGCGCGATCCGTGGTTGACGAGAGGGCTTTGAGGAGTTCCCACCGGAGCAGCGAGTTGGAGGAGTTTTCACTAGAGCAGCCGTACGAGTACTGTCGGGGTAAAGGTTAACGCCGCCACGTGGCGGCAAGCGGACCAACTTAACAAAGGATTAGTGGAGCCACGTCGGCAAAAGAAGCCGGCCCACACCCATGCAATCGGACCGAAAGACGGCTCGACAAATCCCAAAGCTCGACCTCGGTGCCTTACTCGAGCAAGTCCGCCTCGCACGACCATGGCCGGCCCGCTTGAGGGGCTCCGTCCCGCACGACCTTGGTCGCTCGACCCCGCGCTCGACCTCGAGGTGCGACCTCGCGGCTCGACTACCAACCGCATTAACTCTCAACCACTCCCGCGCCCACGTGGGCGCTACTCGGAAATCATTGACGGGAGGTCCGAGCCCCATCCCTCCCGCCACCACCTGCTCCCGTCGGGCCACGCGGATGGGACGTGCCATCCCTGTTGTGTGACAAGAGTTGGCGTGGATTGAAGCCTCCGGGAGAAGCCATTACTCACCGACATACGGACGTACGATCCCCCATCACGCCGCGTCAAACGGGTGTAACTCGAGCTCGAGCTCGAGTAATACTCCGCCTCGCACGACCTTCACCAGCAAGCTCTAGGACCGGGTAAGTGAAAGTCGCCTAGAGGGGGGTGAATAGGCGATAATCCCGAAAATCACTTAATTTAACAAATTAAATACGCAGAAAGATTTGTCCGACTCAATGTCCGACTTTAGTAGGATAAGTCCGACTATGGACTAATATCCGACTAGAGTAGGACAAGTCCGACTCCCTCGAGTGAAAAGGGGATCGGGAGTCAAGATGGACAAATCCGCGGAATTTAAGCAACAAGCAAGCAGCTAGCAACACTAGAAAGCTAGGGCAACGAGAAGGCAAACAAGCAAGCCACCTATGCAAGTTAATCTAGGAATTTAAGCAAGAACACCCTAGAGCTATAGCACATCAATTGCAAGAAATAAGGGGAGACACAAAGACACACGATTTTTCGCCGAAGTTCAGCTCCACCAAGAAGCCTACGTCTCCGTTGAGGAGTCCACCAAGGACCGGGTTGCTCTCAACCCTAAACCTCGTCAAACCGCCACAAAGGCCGGTTTAAATCCACTAAATCAAAGCTCCACGAAGGGAGGGGCAATACAAACGACCCGAGTCTCAACCACAAGCTTGGGAGCTCGTCGGGTAACGCCTAACCGTCTAAGGGATGAATCCCCAAGAGTAACAAACACAACAAGTACCGGCGATGAGAAAGAATCAAGTGCTCTTGAGATGAAGATGAAGCTCAACGATTTTCTCCTCAATCTTCTCACAAATCCACCAAGGATTGGAGTGGGGAATCAAACTTGAAGAAGAGGAGAGCTTGAGTGAGTTTGGGAGTGTTTTTGAGAGTGTGGGAGGTGCCAACCGGCCAAAAGTGGACGAGGTCCACTTTTATAGCCGGGGCATCCAAAAGAGCCGTTGGCTCGGATCCGACTCGGACAAAGTCCGAGTGAGTCGGATAAGTCCGACTTCTAGGGTTTCGAGAAAGTGGTTTTGGCTCGGAGTCCGAGTAGTAAATCCGACATAACTCGGATATGTCCGAGTACATTGGAGAGTCGGATATGTCCGACGGAGTCGGACTATCCGACTCCTAGGGTTTCAATTGCGTGCCACGGTTCCGGAGTCCGACTCTCGTCCGACCGAGTCGGATAAGTCCGAGTCTATGTGTATTTTCTTTGGCTAGCTCTCCGGAGTCCGAGTCCAAAATCCGAGTGAGTCGGATATGTCCGACTCTATGTGTATTTTCTTTGGCTAGCTCTCCGGAGTCCGAGTCCAAAATCCGAGTGAGTTGGATATGTCCGACTCTATATGTTATTTTGTGTTTTGGAAGGAGTTTTGAGCACTTTCATTTTTCACACCTCACACTTGTGTGTCCCTCTTGATAGTACGGTGTTTCCTATACTCAAGACATAAATAAAACGCTTCATAGCTTGATCTTAAGCATGAGTGATCCATTTTCCAAATCTTCCACATATGAGTGAATGTGTCCACTTCCTTTTTGTGTTTCTTTGCTCTCAATTGTATTTTAGATAAGCACTGCGCACAAGCTCATTTAGAATATTAGTCCTTTTTAATTGTATTGACGTCAATCACTCAAAACCATAATTAGGGGCCTAGATGCACTTTCGATAAGTCTGTCTCCCTACCTCGACCATGCTCAAGCCATCATTGCGCCTGACGGGAAGGACGGGTATGGCCTGTCCAAATCCAACCACTCTGCGACGGCGCCATCCGCGGCTCCTCCAATCACGGAACACTCCATCCCGGTACTGCCGGCTAAAGAAACGATACGACCACCCGGTCAACCACGCCGAGCATACGGAGAGAAGGCCGACGGGACATCACCAGCACTCGACCGACCCCACGACTAAGCATCTCTCTCTCTCTCTCTCTTCTCTCTCTCTCTCTCTCTTGTAACACGAGCTCCACCCCCGTAACTATAAAGGGGCCTAGGCCTCCCCACGTGCACGAGACGGAAAAAACAGCCAAGCAACGGACGGAGAACGAAAACACTCTCACACATTCGCACACCCAACACGCCCACCTTCGCACGTGACTTGGAGCACGCTCCTCTCCCATCTCTTTTGTACTTTGCTTCCCATTTTGACCTCGAATGGGAGCATTACATAGGGAGCTTTCCCGAACCAGCCTAAATCCCTCGTGTCTTCCCTTGTGTACCATCCGGCCTAAAACGCGCGATCCTCGGGACAAATTCTACCGCCGGTGGTTCGAATACCGACAAGTACCCCGACCCTGCTCGGGACCCACGATTCCAAGGCAAGCCGCAATCTTTAACCATTTTTGCTCCTACCTAGTATTTATATAATATGACTCATGCATATGAACTATTACTTGCACTTGTAGTATTCCTATGCCATACTATGCTATCCTTGCCACTATTTACCATAGGATGGCCCATCGTTACTACTTGCATGCTTAGTGATGCTTAGGTGCTTAATTGAAACCCACATGATGTTTATACATGTTTTTGTGTTAAATAAATTGTAGATGTTTCTTAGGTGTTGTGTTTATGTTTTAGCAACCCATTAGGTGATTGCGGGGCGGGTGTAGGTGATTAGGTGAAGGGGAACTTTTGGAAAGTTCTTGCTTGGAGAGTGCCTGTTGCGGGCACGGTTGTGTAGGAACTTTGGGTTATGGAGTTCCTTTGTGGTGATACTTGTTGTTGTTGAGATTATGGTTTGAGTGGATGGATTGGTGACTCGCCTCGGTAGCTTGAGGATCGGTTCTTATGCGTATGCCTCTCTTGGCTTTACTAGCACATCACGAGACCCATATGGACGTGTGCTTGGATCATGATGCTTTGCGGAGGACTGGTTGACCCGCCGTGGTGTAGAGACAACGTTAGTGGGTTTTTGGAGCTTTGTCTCGATCCATTAGTAGAGGATACCTCACTTGGCCGGTGGTAGGCCTTTCACACCTTCAGGACCCTTTTTCCGTGTTGTGGTTGGAGGATCCTAGCCCCGAAGGATGTGCGCCACCGGTCGATACATTGTTGATTGATCTTGTGAGTGTTTCGTGCTTAGGCTACGACGGTAGTCCTAAGTTACAGTACCTCTTCACGTGGGTACATGTGCTTACTCTCTACAGAGATTATAATCTATATGTATAGCCTAGCCCAAGGATAAGGACGCTACCAAGAGAAATCCACTTGATTAATTTACTTCTTCTCCCCTCTAATAGGTGTTTTACTTCTAGCTTCGAGTTGTGGTTCTAGTGGAGGTATGCCACATTTAAAACTTGACCCTTGTAGGATTGTGTTGAATCCTGTGAGACCACTTGTAAAATTTGACTAATAATAAAACTTGAATCACATAGACTTCGAGAATAATTGCTCTAGGTGCTTAGCCCCTTGTCTATCCTTGAAATATCCAAGCATGCATTCATTGTTCCTAGGTAGTTGCGGCTTGTTGAGTACTCTACGTACTCACGGCTTTTCTACTTTGTTTTTCGGATATCGAGGCGGTGGATCCTATCGAGCCTACCGACGGTGTCGACGCAGAGGAGTGATAGTCTCGCCTACACTCGAGCTGCCTTTCGTGATGCTTCTTCCGTGTGTTTGATGGTTCGTTGTCTCACTAGCATTTTTACCATGTTCACCGTTGGCCCGCGAGCCACATTCTTGTACTCATTCGGATGATGCTACCAAGATTTGGGATGTTGTTGGATATTCTATATTATCTTGCCTTGTTTTGATCCTATCTTTATGGTTAATTTGTTACTAATTGTGGTTGATGTACGTGCCACCCTCCCGGGAGTGACATAGAGGTATAAAGGGCCTTAGTTTCACACTTGGTGAAATTTGGGTCCTCACACAAGACTTATCTTACTTGATCAAGATCATTCCTATCACAACAAGATTAATTCACCCCTCTTTATAGTACGGTTTTCCTAGACTCAAAAGATAAAAAAATAGCTTTGCAATTTCATTTGAGCCTTTCTTTTTCTTGCAATTTTGAGGGCCACTAACCATGCACATATGATTCTTATTGTCTTTAAACCTGTCACCGGGGTTTGAAATCCCGACCGGTTTCGGCTGGTTTCGCTGTTCGAGATCCTGTCCGGCGGTTTCACGGGATCCCGGATTTGAATTTTGAATTTTTTGAAAATTTGAAAGAATTTGATATGAAAATATCAAAAAAAAAACTAGATGAAAAGTCATGATTTATGGTGAAATCCAATCATAAAAATGATGATGTTTGACTTATGAGAAAAATGAAGTAAGATACAAGTTAAGAAAGAAATAAAAAAACCTTATCTGGTATTGAGTTCATGTTTATCTATCATAGTTTGTATTTGTCATCAAAGTATTAGTTCTGAACTTCATTTAGGGACTTGTAATTGAACTATGTGTGATGGATGTATGTTTTATGTCTTTATCATGCATTTGTGATGGATGAATGTTTTATGTGTCATGAATATGAGTAGAAATATTATGGAACTGTTATGTCAATTTTTTAGATAAATTCCACGCCTTTTTTCATGTTTTAACCTCTTCTTGAATTTTACAAATCAGTCACCGGGATTCCGGTAATCCCGTCCGGAATCCCGGTAATCCCGGTCGGAATCCCGGTAATCTCGGTCGGGATCCCGGTCCATCCCGTCTGGACTGCCAAAACGGAGTTCGTCCGGATTCCGGACTAGGATTACCGGTTTTCGTGGAAACCGACGTCCCGGTCTCGACCGGGATTACCGGGAGAAACAGGAATGTAAACCTTGCCTGTCACACTTGTAAAAATCATTAGAACTTTAATATTTTATTTATCATCTACTAGGGGATCCTAGTTGTATCTTCACCTATTATTGTTGCTGGTTTTGCCATATCTCTAGCTAGATTTGTTCCGAACAAAGTTAAATGCGTGACTCATGGGAACATCAACAAGTTCTGCCCTCTCACCATCAGTTTTGCCTTATCCCTCTTGCCGGGTTTTTTGCCAGTGTCAGATGCGTGCCTCCTTAGGACACAAACGAAAACATGCATGAGTTGAGATGGAGGTGGTGTCCGCTCACTTGAGGGTGCAAATCCCACGACAACTGCTATGGCCCTCCTTCGACCACCACCGTTCACTAAAGCGTCTTACTGTGTTTCCAATGTTCCTCGCTCTGTCCTTCGACATCGACTCCATTGTTGCCAACAACTTCAACCGCTATGGTACAACAATACAACCCGCATGCCATGGGTGTTCTTCCTCGAGAAGGTGTCATCAGCTGGCCCCGTGATGTATTTGTGTCTACCTTATGCGTCCCGGTGAGCTACTATAAAATCTTTCTTCACTAGAGGCAAGTTCTTACTCGGACAAGCTCCTCCTCGATCAACCTCAGCTAGTGGAGTGAGGCCCTTTCAGTGAAACTATGAATGTCAGTCTAACGACCAATGTAGTCTCACGACCATCGATATTCCTCCAACGTGTGTTCTCTTGTTATTATCTCTGTGTTCGGGCGCGGGTTTATATTCTTCTCCAGCAAAGATTCTGATCAACGGATCAAGATCCGCTACATTAGGTCCACGTTGGCGCTGTCAATGCAAAGAGGCACTATTGAACATTAGTCTTGATACGGATCGTCCATCAGCGAATGAACAGCTATTTCTTTTTCTTCCTGCTCTCGTCTTCAACACAAACTCCTCTGAGTGGGGCATCCAAGCATCAAACCTTTCCTGATAACAAACACATTGAGAGCTAGTATTCAACTTCCATGTTCATGGTAAAGCTGAAAGCCCCATATAGCTCATTGGAATTTTGCATAAGTGCTCAAGGAATTTTTTCATCTTCGCCTATATGATGAACTAGAAAAGCTGGCGCGCTCCCGCTGCGCCCGTGTTGCCTGTGCGTTCATTTTTGTGGGATCACATTAGTTTGTTAAAGAGATTTATTTTTCTATGCTATTCTTTGTTCAAAGGCTGTGACCTGGCCTTGGCCTTAGTGTGTGCAACAGGATGAAGAGATAGACACGTCTTCCCTCTGGCAGGACATGCAGATGTCGGTTCGTTGCTAGGCCAACTATTGGTTAAATAAATAAGAAAGAAGGAAACCTCCTACTTTTACCTCATTTCGATTCTATCCTGCTCACCAAAGCAAAAAAAGTGGACCTCTAAATAAAGCAAAGCCGGCCTTTCTCCCTTTCTCCGTCAATCTGTGTCTCTTCACCTCACGCACGGCAGGAACCACCTGCTCTCTTTCTCCGTTCTTTTGCTCCTTCTCAATCCAGCACTAGTTAGCTAAATGGACTACTTGTCTCTTCTCCCATCAAGATCTCTAGCTCACCCGTCGTGTGCCATGTGGTCACCAGCAAGGTTAGGTCTCTACTTCCTACACTTTTTCCAGAAACCAAAATTATCGAACAATAGATCCAGTGAGCCAAATCTATGGCCACAAGCTAAGAGGGAGGGGTTGATGCGGTGCGCACCGAGAGGGAGGAAGTAGGCCAAGAGGGAGAGCCATGGCTGAGAAGGGGACTTGACGGCGCCACATCGAGGACGACGCTCAGCAGCACCAGCGGAGCGGTCCTGGCGCAGGAAGAAGGCCGCATTCAGTTTGTCCATGCCCGCGGACAACGTACCGCCATGGTAGTCTGTCGCTTCTCGATTTCTTGACACCTTCACCGGGTTGAGCTCCGCACAGGCTGCCGCATAGGTGAAGCATGGAAAAGAGAAGCGATGCCCTTGCACGGGCTAAGCTCGTCAGAGGCCTGATCTAGGCCCGTGGCCCTCAAAGAGAAGCCCAGCTGGTGAAGAGAAAGGACATCAGTCCTTGGAGGAACCGTAGGCCGCGAAGGCGATGCCTGCTCACGGGCTACCGAGGCCCATATGCTGCTATAGACGCGGTCGATCGGGAGGATGACACGCCGTAAAAAATAGACGTGTTCCGCCTGTACTGTTCCACGTCGTCCAAAACGTTGTGGGGGTGGAAATCCAGGCGCTTTCAGCTTTAGACTATTTGTGTCTTAGGTGTTATCATGATATTCTTTTTCTCTCTTCCTATCTTAATGAATCACAGCCCTACTACACAGCGAACATTACTCCCTGCCAAGCAACATTGATAATTAAAGTGTTAAGGTACGGTGAGCTTCTCTGTATATTCTCATGCATTGTAGTCAGTTGTGGACATAGCAGAAACGTCTTATATAATTAGTTCAGGATTTAATACCCATTTTGAATTTGTGAGCCATGGAATGATTTTTGGTCAGAGTGTGAGACTTAATGCATACACATAACTTTACATATATAATCTCTAGAAATTTTAGCACCTACTATTCCCTACTGTTAATTAGATGTCAGCGCATCCTGAAAAAAAATGAAAGGTTACAATGTAAGATACATGATATCATTTTCTAATTATAATGTTATTATTCAGACATGCATCTGACAATTCATTTTTTAAAAGAAAAAATCATATGCTCTCAGTTTTGACACACGGGAAATGCTTGGTCAAAAGTCAAAACCAATAAGTTAAGTGCTTTTTTATTTACGTAGTTACTTTTTTTTCACATTGCATTGTGAACTCCCACAATTTCAGATCTTAGCTGTTGGAACGTAGCCATCAGGAGGCCTGAGAATGAAATACATGTGGCCATGTGGCCTTTTCATTGTGGTATAAATCCTGGAAATATCCTCTCAGCTTGCAAGTAGGTTGCCCTTTTGAGCATTGGATATTCTATTTCAAAACAGTGAAGCTTGCTGTTATTACAATGTAGCAACAGCTGCAGCAGTGAAACTATTTTTCTGCTCATTCTTCGTATTGATGATCTAGGAATTTATTGCTTAGCTTAGTGACAACTTGCAGAATTGTGACAATGTTCATTATGATGGGTATTATTATTCTGGGTGTCATTGGCAAATTGCGCAGAAAAGCTATTTATGTTAGTTCTTCTATTTACTCTTCATTTTTCTTTTGTACCAGTGGCCCTATGAAACTGTTCTGGCTTTTTGGCGCGATTCCAAGAACATGGGTCTAATTTTGTGGTTTGAATGTTATTAGGATAATATCCCTGACCATTTCTAGGAATTTAGGTGTAACTTTTATTTTAAAATGGGCTCTTGGCATCTGCTATAAGTTTTGAGTTCTTCAACCCATGAAGGGATAAAGAGCTTTGATTTCTAAGAGTTTTGGCATCTGCTATAAGCTTTGGTAGACTTAAAAAGCTGGCAGCAGCTTTCTGCAGCTAATAGTGCTTTTACTTCTGCTTCAATATTAACTGGTTTATAAATCATGAATTTTCTACTGGATCTGTTTGTAGTATGACACTGTAGTTACTGAATATACCTCTTTCCCATTGTTTTTTCTTCCTAACAGTTAGCGACGCGTGTGCATAGCATAGTTGTTCAGTCTATCTTCAGTTTGGTATTTGTAACGAATGCAAGTGCCAAGTGTTTCATTGGCTGCAAGTGTTTAAGATATTTGGGAGCATCTTAGTCTTAGAAGATCATGGAGATGGCTTGTGAGCATTGGAATGGGGTATCATTTATTATATTGATTTGTTAGACAATCTGTTGCTTAAATTAACTTGAGAGATAGAATTGTGGTTGTCATTCACTTTTTTCCCCTGCTCATCCCTGCCTCTCATAATTTTGTTTAAGTAATGAAATTGTGGTTCATTTCCTGATATTTGAGTTAGAGGTTCTTCATTACAGGTTGTCGACGCAATTGTGTGTGCTCTCGGAATGCTATATTTCCAAGATTAGCTCCAACCTTGAGCGAATGTTACAGAGCTGTCACCTATCATCATATGACATTCTTCTGAAAGTAATGCTGACCAGTTTGCCCTATGCGATGCTGGAGTTCCACAACTATATCGACCACTTATAGTTCAGATGCCTCTTAAACATTGACTACAGTCAGCTTTTTTTTTTGGGGGGTCCAAGATGCAAACAGTAATCACTGAGGCACCTGAATTCGAATGTATATTGACTATATGCAGCTGCTGGTAAATTCTACAATCGGTACAAAATACATTTTAGAGTGATATTATGAACCTGATTAAACACGTACTGATTTCAGAGGATATACATTAATCAAGGCAATGTGCTATTTTCAACAGAAGGGCAGCGTATCGTAATCACCCTCAACTGATGAGGTCTTACTGCTTATTCATTAACAGGAATGGTGTATATTCAAGGTAAACCATTTCTATTCTTCACTGGTAAAATTGAGGATTCCAGTTACATGTATTTCTGCTCATTTCTCTTATACCTTGGGGTCTTAATTTTCATCTCCAACTATAATTTGGACGCATACTGCTCATTCGTATATTTCATATGTGCTGCTAATTTAGACACTAAACAGATAAGTAAAAAACATTTTTCTTTCTTTATAATTCATTCTGTTGTCAGTAGATGCGCAAGCCTGCCTGTTGGTTCTCTGATGAAAGTGAAAGTATAGACCACCTTTCTTTCTTTGGATGTGTGATTGCTAAAATACAATCTGGATGTATACCAGAGCTGGAATCTGCAGAAAGACTAACAGTGTGTCGTGGCACAGCACACTCAAACGATCTGCTGATTTATTGATGATCACTGATGACTGATATGGAGTGTGCTGCTTGAAGGTGCAAAACGATAACTTCTTTCACCCGGAACACTGCCCGCCCCCCTCACTTAGCAAAGAGGATTCCAATCAGTTCAGTATTTTGTGACACTAATCAGATGTACAAAAACTCCTGATCCAAGAGAATCTAAAAAGATACATGCCACACATGCTGGCCTGATGATCATCTGTTGGACAGATTCTTACAAGATCGTGTGAATGTACACCAGATGGGAAAAAGGTATCATGGACCGCCCATTCATTTTTTTATCTACTCCTCTGTTCGAGAATTGAAGTCGTTTCGGACCGGATGATTGTACTAGCCGCAGATTAATTTGCTCGGTTCGAACGACATCTTCACCAGAACGGAGGGAGTATGTTCCCTACTCGAGTATTCTATTAATTCAGTTGTGTTGTAAATTACAGACAACCCGTACCGGTGCAACCATCATGCTTCAAGAGATGCTCTTAGCGCGTGACTTGCCTCCAACAACATATAAACATGATGTCAAGTCTCATGATACAATTCAGTTTGATGCAGCCACATATGGCTCAATTGTGGTTATGAACCGGAAAGAATATATGTACCAGCAGCCACAGAACATCACTGCTGATGAGGCTGCAAGTGTAAGATTACTCAGGGTATATGGATAGTCAGAAAGAAAAAAAAGTCTAAAATAGCAATGGTGCAGGCGTACAATTTCTCCCATGTGGCAATCTTGAAGTTCTCACTTCACTACTAATCAATTGTCGGCAAGCTTCAGTGACAAATCATATTGTAAAAGTAATGGGTGCCAACAGGTAAATCTAGAGGAATCTCAACCCAAGAGATGCTCAATGTACAAGAATGAAGGAAAGTAATAAGATAACCACACATGAAAGATAACCGTGGTGAGCTATTATCCCTTTTCCCTAGACAGGCCCACTAGCATACCGATAGGCGATATAGCATACCAAGGCATGTCTAGCCTTCTGATCGGCAACCTGCGACTTTAGGCAGGCCCATGGTGCAACCATTTGAACTAAATCCTCCTCCCTGTCACACAACTTGATCATCAGCCCTTCTCCATTCAGCTCCCTGACAACCGCATCTAAGATTTGCCTCCTATGAATGTAAACTCGCGGCCCCATCCCTGCCAACAACGAACAGAGGAGAGATCAAGAACAAGCAGAGAACCCATGTAAGCTATTGGGCAACCAAAAGAACAATCAGCTCACCATCAGGCACACCGGCTGATCGCGCGCGTGACACCATGTCAGGTTCTTCCACTCCACCGGACTGAGTGACCAGGAGACGACCAGAAAACAAGCAAGAACACTTCTGGGAGGTACCACCGGCCTTGAACCTTCTGCCTATCAGACAAACCAGGTAGAGGACAATAGTTACGGGCATATATAAAACAAATTTGATAGCAACCCCACAGCTCCGTGTACACCGGTTGCATCAATATGCATGAACTACGTCATGGATTCTACACACCAAAATAAGACACGTCGTCACAACAAAATGCCACTCGATAATTTGGTAGGCACAAATACTACCGATGCAAGAAATTACGGCTGCTTTATCCACTCGGTAATATTAGCCCACCTATCGACGCGCGCCGTGCTCCACTAGTACTCTACGTTAGAGAGGAGAAAGAAACAACTCGTGCATCTCATTTTTTGCTGGATAAAAGTGTGAAACAAACACAACCATTTGTTTGTAGATAAACGATCCAGATATGTGCTAATGCTCAACGGTGCATCTCTGCATTAAAGGTGGACTAATGCAAATGATCTTGAATCTGTGTTTGGATGTCTATGTAATGCTGTTTTAGTCAATTAGGTAGGATCGCGTGCCCTTTCCCGGGAAATTAAGTAAAAGGTGTCATGGCGCCCTTGCCTCGCTATGAATTCGTTTAGGCCTCTTTGGAATGCAGGAATTGAAAAATATAGGAATAGGAAAAATATAGAAATTGAGTTCGTCATCCATTGCAATCCTACAGGAATTGAAAACACAGGAAAAATTCCTAGCAATCGTTTGGTTGCAACACAGGAAAAACACACGAAATTGAAGAAAGAGATAGACTCATAGGAATTTTAAAGAGGTTGGACCTCTTGTTAATTTTCCTCCAAAACTTGTATGGAGGAAACCATTCCACGAGAATTTTGAAGGATTTGATAGGATTCAATACTGTGTTCCAAAGGCTCTCACATGAAAATTTTCTATAGGAATTGAATCCTACAAAAATCCTATGTTTTTCCTTATTTCCAAAGGAGGCCTTACTATGCTTCGTGGTAAGCACCCGTTCACTAGACTTTGGTTCCCTCCGCTTAGGGTCAATGCTGCCGCTTTCGCCGTCTTTCTCGCCGTCGACTTGTTTGCCTCTTCTGGTTTTTCTTGTCTTCTTAGTTTCTTTTTGGTGTAGACGTTTGCACATACTCCGACGTGCTTGTGCCGCGTGAGGTTGGTATCTCGGTGCTATAACCATGTCTAGTAAGTGTAGCGTGACGTGCGGGTGCCGCTGGGTTAGCCTTCGTAGAAGCTTCTGTCAGTTTTGGTTGAGATCCGACCCACCGGATACTATCGCAACCGACATAATGCTGTTGTGGACAGACTGCAACGACACGGGCCGTCGTCCCCGCCGGTGGCCGCGCCCCTGCATTGTCGAGGTGATTCATGGACCTAAATGGCACCCCTACGCAAGTTTAGGGATACAATTGTTGGCGTTGCAAGTTTGTGGACCTATGTGGTACTCTCGAACAAGTTCTAGGACCGCTATTGTATTTCACTCCTTCCTTTTTCATGCATCGCTCCAAACTCACACTGGGGAGGCCTTCAACGATGTGGAGCGGAGCCTTGGAAGAAAATAGACCCCATGACTAGCAAATGAGCATCGATCTACAAACAAGAACCAGAGACCATTGATCACCTTGTGCTCAGCTGCGTTTATAGTCAGGAATGTTGGTACAAACTACTCCGGTTCTTTGGTTGGTATGATATCCTACCTCAATTGGATGATAGTCTACTACTAGTAGACTGGTGGCTGCTAGCAAGGAAGCGGGTCGCTAAGGGGCTAAGGAAGGGCTTTGACTCATTGGCCATCCTCACGGTGTGGTCGTCGTGGAAGGAAAGGAACAATAGGGTCTTCGACAAGGTTGCAACCTTGCCGCATACAACCATTACAGTAATCATACATGAGCTTAAAGTTTGGAGCACGACAGACAATGTAGTCGTTGGGTCGCTACTAGCTGCTAATGGATAGATCAGTTGTAGGTAGTTTTCTGTTTGTAGAACGTGGGTCGCTTTTCTTTGTTTTTTGTAATACACAACCTATGTATTTCTGAACTGGCTAGGCCTTTCCATTTGGAAGGTCTAGCTCTCTCTTCTCCTACTTAATGAAAAGCGTGTCCAGACATGTTCTCGAAAAATCTACAAACGCATAGTGTTGGCCTCGCCTTCAACTATCAAAGGTAGTACCGACGCATTTTCTTAGCTTAAACCATAACTCTTTTGCATGAAAGAGAAGACCACAAACCAACTATAACGATGAGCAATGAACAAAATAATTTATATAGAAGTAGTACCGATGCATTTTCTAGCATCGTTCAATTATAAGCCGAGCAACACAATGGCCGGAGCGATGCCCTAATCTTCTCTCTTTTACATGCACCACTCCAAACTCCACACTATGGAGGACCTGAGCTTCCAAAGTTGTTAATTATTGCTAGACCCAATAGGACAAATGTCAAACAATCATTCACCTTGCATCCAATATGTAGAGAGTGCACATAATTCCTGATATATATAGAAAATTTGCATCCAGCCATGTCACCTTTACTTTTATTTGCCCTGATATTCGTTGTCAAACCCAAAGCCATAAATACAATAGAGTCCCCGCACATGTTTTCGAGCTTGAACAACGGAATACAAGAACTAGATGTTGAAGATGCATGATAATGCATTCATAAACCAATCGGTGACTAGTAAGGATGTCAATTTTAGTACCGGGTGTGGCAGGGCCGTCCCGGTAAAATCCGAGGCCCTATACGAAAATGTCAAATGAGGCCCTTCCTACGTGTCGGACTAGTAGAAGGCAGTGCTTGTGGTTACTTTATGATAAGTCTATCCATAGCTTCTTAATAAATTGATTTGGTTCCTCAATTCTTTGCTTTTTTCCTATGATTTTTGATGTTAAATAATATTTTCTAACCCGATTTACAAAAGACATGGTTAATAACTTTCTAAATAAATTTAAAATGGCAATAACAGATTGAAAAAGAATAAGCTAGTTTACTAATCAATGCATCTGATAATAAACTACAGTTTGAAAATAATAAAGAGAACTAATGATACTGACTCCACCTATGGCGGGTTGATGTTGAGTCTTGATTGTGCTCATGCTTGTGCTTGACGACGGATGAGAGTGAATCGATCTAAGCACTCTGGGATAGTACAGTCTCTACGAGTTTATTGAGTCAGACGGACTACATAACAGGCTATAACTACATGAACTACAATATTGTGGGTGGGGCGGGGGCGCTGAAAATTAGGGACCCTATGCCGTCGCACTGGTCGCACGCCCTCAAGGACGGGCCTAGGGTGTGGGGTCCCTCTGGGTCTGGCATGGATAGTATTACTCTATACGCACGGTGTAGAATAATTATTCTACGAACAATAGTAATTAATGATACAAAATACAAATTACTGAAGTTTACTTGATAAATATTTTTAGTAACTAATATTCTTTACGTACTTTCATTTTCAATATTCACCATCATAAAAAATGCTGAAATTTTATTCTAAATACAATTAGTTGAACCATAACACCCCAGTACCCCGAGTCTAGAAATTAGTAGAATAGCACTTTCTCACTCGTGAGGCTTATGGATACCGCAGGCGGATGCGGGTTTTCTGTTCCATCCGTAGGGCTCTGAATCTAGGTAAATATTTAACTATATATATATAATGTTCATGATCTTATTAATAAAACCCATCATCTACCAAAACCCTACGGAGAGAGAAGAATGTACACATACAAGAGCCACGTAGTAAATCATAGAGAAAATTCCTTTTATACCATCAGAACATATGTACTTTTGTATCTTATGAGTAATTCAAATTAGTGTTCCCAAAATACCATTATAGTTGGGCTTTGAAAATTATTATATATGGTCATTTCAGCTCATGTATGTTCAAAGAAGACAGATATTATACTATTATTATCCATCTTCATATATTGAGAACAAACAGGACACTTCCACCATCTTTGAACACTAGTAGATGCAAATAAAAGTGCCATGACCTACATAACATCCGAAACAATGAACGAAACAGAATTTTGGATGACGTAAAATATAAATTTTAATTGAAACGAATTTACTATCAGATAATCCACTTATCCTACCAAAGCGAAGAATAATAGCAGTGTGAGGCTGATCACTTGATTAGCTCATACAAAACCTCAGGTAGGCAAAGTCACCACGGTTGACCCAGCGAAACGGCAGCTCCGGATGAAAGGAGCACAGGGGTGAGAACTGAGAAGACGAAGAACAGGATTAAAAAATAGAAATATCTCCGACGTCCACTGTAGGTGCCGAAGAATACCGAAAAAAAAAACGGAACGAGACAACAATATAAACAACCCAGAGCGGAACGAACATAATAAACCACAAGTCTCAATGTCATCACAGCAGTTTAAGACAACACAAATATAGCGTCCCAGACAAAACTTAAACCTGCACTAAAACAGATAATAGGAGACTTCAATCAAACGCCTCATTTCTTCTTGGCAGCAGCCTTGGTAACCTTGGCACCGGTAGGGTCCTTCTTTTCCACGCTCTTGATGACACCAACGGCAACAGTTTGCCTCATGTCACGAACAGCAAAACGACCAAGAGGAGGGTACTGAGAGAAGGTCTCCACAACCATGGGCTTGGTGGGAATCATCTTCACCATACCAGCATCACCGTTCTTCAGAAACTTGGGCTCCTTCTCGAGCTCCTTGCCAGACCGTCTGTCAATCTTGGTCAGGAGCTCAGCAAACCTGACAGCAATGTGGGAGGTGTGGCAGTCCAGCACCGGGGCATAGCCATTGCCGATCTGACCAGGGTGGTTCATGATGATGACCTGGGAGGTGAAGCTGGCAGCCTCCTTGGCAGGGTCATCCTTGGAGTTGGAGGCAACATAACCACGCTTAATATCCTTCACGGCCACGTTCTTCACGTTGAACCCAACATTGTCACCAGGAAGGGCCTCCTGGAGAGCCTCGTGGTGCATCTCCACAGACTTGACCTCAGTGGTCAGCCCGCTGGGACCGAAGGTCACAACCATACCAGGCTTGAGGACACCGGTCTCCACACGGCCCACAGGGACAGTTCCAATACCACCAATCTTGTACACATCCTGAAGGGGAAGACGGAGGGGCTTGTCCGAGGGCCTCTTCGGCTCGTTGATCTGGTCAAGAGCCTCCAGCAGAGTGGGGCCCTTGTACCAGTCAAGGTTGGTGGACCTCTCAATCATGTTGTCACCCTCGAATCCGAGAGATGGGAACGAAGGGGATCTTGTCGGGGTTGTAGCCGACCTTCTTGAGGTATGAAGAGACTTCCTTCACAATCTCATCATAACGGGCCTTCGAGTACTTGGGAGTGGTGGCATCCATCTGTAAGAGACATAGATTAGTAATACAGTTCAACAGTTAAACCAATCTATGAAAAAAAAGTTACAAAATACAATCATTTAGTAATACATGCATTTTTTCAAGTATCACATGTTGCACATTACACAGTAGCAGCATCTTTTAAAATATACATAAATTCATTTCTCTATACAGTAGCGGCAGTAATTTTTCAGCATTTTCCAATAGCAGCAGTTAAAAATTAAAAAGGGGAGCAATGATATTCGGTATGCTAAGGGTGCAACTAGTAGGCGTCAAACTTCATAAATTTAGCATAGATGCTAACGAGCATGTCAGATAGTATATTATAAGCAGATAAGACCTCAAAGAGTATTAACATGACATGCTCCATAATCAGACATTCACATCATTTAACTGACAGCGCATTACAATTGAGCAACATAAATGAACATGAACAAGGAGATTTTCATATACCTTGTTGCAGCAGCAGATCATCTGTTTCACTCCGAGAGTGAAAGCAAGAAGAGCATGCTCACGGGTCTGGCCATCCTTGGAGATACCAGCCTCAAAACCACCAGTGGTGGAGTCGATGATAAGAACAGCACAGTCAGCCTGGGAGGTACCAGTAATCATGTTCTTGATGAAGTCACGGTGTCCAGGGGCATCAATGACCGTGCAGTAGTACTTGGTGGTCTCAAACTTCCACAGGGCAATGTCAATGGTGATACCTCTCTCACGCTCCGCCTTGAGCTTGTCAAGGACCCAGGCGTACTTGAAGGATCTCTTGTTCATTTCCGCAGCTTCTTTCTCGAACCGCTCAATCACACGCTTGTCGATTCCTCCAAGCTTGTAGATCAGGTGGCCAGTGGTAGTCGACTTGCCAGAGTCGACATGTCCAATGACCACAATGTTGATGTGACTTTTCTCCTTACCCATGGCTGCAGTGGGTTAAGAGCTGCCACCAATGGAAACAATTAGTATAAACCAAAATGCATAACAGTCGGTAGTGAACAGATAAAGGTACCAAGGTAGCAATTAACAAGATCATAAATCCACAACTATATGAAAACAGAAGCATGATATAGTGACCAGATCAGACCACCATTATCTGAACTGGATGCAAACAACAAACAGTGTGCATCCAACAGAAAGGTGATGCTGACTCAGAAGGGTACACAACAGACTGGTGTGGCGAGTGGCGGGAATCGAACCCGTATCTTCTCCTGGGCAAGGAGATGTTTTACCATTGAACTACACTCGCAACAATATGATTAAGATACCAAGATTGCAAAATTTCAAAGATATGAACAGGACACCACAATAACCAACCGGCGGGAATCAAACCCGTATCTAGAGTAGTCTTAACCATGAACTGCGCTAATTACATTGGACAACGATTGATGTGACATAATTATCAACTAACTTAATTTTTTAGGTTGTAAAGCAAGATGGAAAATATTATTGGATCCACAAAAATTGTGTCGCCTCAACATCAGACAAAACAAGTGCACAAAATTGTTAAAGTTCGTCAACGATAGAATCGCTAGACAGCTCGATGGCAACAGTTGCAACGGCAGTTAACAAGTTGCTGGAGACAGGGATTACCCAAGTAGAATTTGTTCTCGCTGTACTTGAATAGTAAACTAGACGAAGGAAATCATGCGACGACATCAAATACTCTGGAGTATGGAAAACACAACCAGTAATAATCTCGATCTACAAACCACATCTTACGTAGTTAGTACATGTAAGTATCAGGATCGAGGAGGGAAAACGCGGCAAATCTAACAAGAACACAACGAAACTTATGTAAAACTACCGAGGAAATAAAGCTACTGGCAGGCGGCTACAACCAAACGACATGCAATTCCAATGATCTTCAGATATCAAGCAAAGATGCAAGAAGGTACAACGGATCTGGAGGATTACCTCGAGAGAGTTGAGGTAATCGAGCAGGAGCGGCGGCGGCGTAGGCGGCGGAAGGGAAGAATGAGGTGAGAGGGGTTTCGCCAGCTGAATGGTGCCATATTTATATAGGAGGCGGTCAAACTAGGGTTCCCTCCGGGCAACCGAGAGCGTGTCGGATGGCCGTCGATGAGAGAGATCTGCACCGTTGGATCTCAGCCAAACGAATTTACGTGCGCGTCGATGAGAGATGATCTGCACCGTTGGATCTCAGCCAAACGAATTTACGTGTGACACGTGAGCGGCTAGATCTTTAGTGGTTTCCTATGGCTCACGTCTCTCCGCGGCGCAGCACAGAGGTGATTTCTTTACTTAAAAAAAGCAAGCGATTTCTTATGAGTTTTCTGAATCGCTTTAAATAGAGAATTCTTGTATATATAGTTTATTTTTATTACACAGTATAATTCAAACAAAACAAAGTCTAACAGATGTACTTAAATCATACTTGTATGAACCTCTTTGAATAGAATATTGTATTAGCAAATCCTCGAGATTGACGATGTAATCACTACACTTCCCTAGAGTGTCGCCTAGGCGTCTATCAATGAAAACACAGTATCATTCAATTATTGAAAATTCGCTCTCCTATGGAGTCAAACCCAGGTCATGAGGTGACTCTTATAACTGCTAGACTATAGTAAGTATTTTAGACAAATTCACGCAAAAAATTTGTGCCATTTCACTTTTCTACGTATCAGTAACATGACAAAAATGCTAATTATCTTACATTGCAAATCCAATCACTATGTGTTTCAAAAAAACTTTAGAATGTTTGTATCCAACTTATAAAATTGAAACTTAGGATTTTTATTCATTTATTTGATTAATAAGATTAACTTATTTGTGTCGGGCGTGACTACAACTTAGTTTAGTAGATTATTTTGAATAAATACCATATACACTAAATACTAACATTCTACATGATATATTATTATTTACTAGGTACATTAATTAGCAAAAGGATATATTAATACTTTTGCTGATGTACTCATCAATTATTGTTCTTCATTATCTTGATCACTATAAAATCATTCAGAGGTGCATTTTTAAATATTGTTTTAGTGAGAAGTGACATTCGATTTTGGTTATTATTGAACAATTCACGTTGATTTTGTTATTTAGATAGACAGTGTATGAGTAGTGTTGTTTTAAAAAGACAAATTTAAGGTGTACAATCAATTTAATTTCTTCATAAAAGTTGTGAGCCACATCTAGGGGTGGATGTCGAGTCGGCTCGGCTCGGCTCATTACTCGGACGAGCTAAAAACCTAAACCTAGCTTGGCTCGGCTCGATAATCAGCTCAAGCTAGCTCGTTAGGCTCGCGAACGAGGAATATAGAACAATTAAGACATTATATTTTTTAAATCTAAAATATTTTCTTATAAAATAGATAAGATATATGATTTATACTTAATAAAAAGTTAATAATGTAGATTAATTTAAAATATGTTTCTAAAAATTAATTCAATATATGATATTATATTGGTATTGAGCATTATTAATTCTCGGCTCGCTAATCCGACGAGCTAAAATATAAGCTTGGCTCCGCTCGGCTCGTTAAGAAACCAAGTCGAACTACTCTTGAGTCGAGTTGGGCCATGAGTTTCGAGCTTTTCGTCCGCCCTATCCACGTCTATCTTGAGTAACTCTCTCCCAATTAAAATTAGTGAAAATATGTTACCATAACTGCTCTGAATCTTGGTTTCGAGTCATCATCAATCGATTAACTAAATAAGCATATCTTACAAGGCGTGCTAGCCTGCCGGCACAAAAAGTATCATAATCTCTTTGGCAAGTTGGCACTACTTTGCTACCATCGTTTCAGCCTGCACCAAAAGGCAAAGCGCCCAAATTTCAACACTTCAAAGGGAACGGCCCACCATTCGTTCTCCTGAGTCCTGACGGCCAGTTCAAACAATGTTTCAGTTCATCTACCCGTTTTGCCTATTGGGCCTGCAGGGCTGCACCAGCTTCATGCCTTACGACCGCTCAGACGAAAAAAAGGTTAAACTAGTTTTCATGTATTCAGATAGCGTAAGCGTAGAATACCAAGATCAGAAATATACAAACTGTAGCGCTAAACTACAGCCTTTTCTTCTTCAGATCTGCGTCTGCCAGGGCCGAGAGGGCTGTTATATTTAGAAGCATGAAGAGGAACAAGCTCCACAGAAAACAGGAGAAATCAAGGCAATGCAAAGGTTTAATTTGATTTTTGCAATTCCTGGGCTCCAAGCGAGAAACAGATCGTACAATAGCTGCTACTTGAAATTCTCGCACCAGAGTGCTCCAGCGCAGATGCGTGTAGCCCGCTGCCCAGAAGAGCAAGTTACTTATTTCCCCCATCCTACAATCATATCCTTTATTTGTCCCCATTCAATTCAAGTTCCAGCATATACCTGAAATTTGAAACTTCATCCCATATCTACCCTTTTTCTGTTACTGTTAGTCTTTTGCGCTATATGGACCAAATTGCCCTTAAGGACATATCCCTTCATGGTCGAGGTCCTCAGCTTAAGTGCGCTGCTATATATATAAAAAAAGCTTAGTGCGCTCCTCTCCCTAACCAGACCTTTGCTGCTGTTCCGGTTATGAATAGGTCACCAAACATTAGTGATTGCTGCTAGATCGAGCTCAGGGAAAACAAGATCTTGTTCGTCAAATCGCCCATCATAATGCTACAAATCCATCTCTTACAAACAAGAAAATAAGGTCATGGAGACCCAATCGATATTCTTTGTCAAATCCCCGTTCGAATCGATCGACTCTCGGCTTCTTCCGACGAGCACGTGGGCGGCCACGGTGCGGACTCCGGCGAGCTCGATGGTTGTGGTGGCGGCACCCCACACCCGGCAAGCGCGCTGGCGGATAGTAGGCCTGGCTTCCGGCGAGCATGTGAGCGAGCTAGGGTGCAGCTACCGAGGAGCACACGACCGGACGCGGTACAGCCTTCGGCGAGCGCGCACGACAGGCGATGTGCCTTTTTCAGTTGGCTGCTTCGTAGGAGTAGTTCAATAGCGAATGGTTACGGAGGGTATTTTAGCTGTAACGGAGTGTTGATGGAAACCGGTCAGTCAATGCTCCATTTTTCAGTTTGACTAACAGAAAAGGGTATATAAGGGATGTAAATTTAAATTTTGGGTATGCACCAGAATGTTGACTAAACAGGGATAAATAAGGGATAAGATTGTAAAATGGGGAAAATAAGTAATTTGCTCCTCACAGAAAACCTAGCGTCAGGCTTCTACAAATTATAGCAGCATCACCGAAAAGATGGCTTGAATAAAACATTTCTAAAGACACACGCAAATTATCGTACAAACCAACAAGACTACGTTCCATGATAGTCGTTCAGGGCTGCCTGCTGAATGCTGGTTGCAGGTGAATCTTTGAAGCTTCGTCTATTCAACAACAGGAATCCCCACCACAGTTTTTTTTTCCTGATTCTTAGCATCGAGAATGACTATTTTGTTTGTCCAGTGCTGTGTTGTGGGGTGTTTGGAAACTAAGAAATGCAGTGTGTTTTCAAAGTTCATTCCAGAGAAGGGTGCCTTCGGTATGGAGGCAAATAGGTCTTCTACTGAAAAGGTGGCAAATTATGTGCCCGATCAGAAACCTGGAAGTGTTTGCTACATGGCTAAAGGAACAGAAGGACAGAACACGGAGACTAGAGAGATTGACCTGATGGTAGAATGGTGGACAATGAAGCCAAGTGAATTGATAAATGAAGACATGTCTAAGGTGTGGTGCTGAAGATACATGGTGAAGAAGAGCTGCTGGGCTACTGGAAGTTTTCTGCACGCTTGCATGCTAGTGAGGGCGCGGTGTGTGCGAATGTACTAGACTCTCCGTGTTGGTGACTTTACCTGGGTAGGTTTCTGTATGTGAACACCATTTCTTTTTTTATACAATGGGAAGATTGTATTACTCTCGGCTTTGGCTCTAAAAAAAGAGTTACAACCACCACCGGATAACCCGGTCATCATAAGACGTTTACAAAAGTCTACATGATTAAAAGAAAAGTAAATCATCTCTACACTTTATTTTGTTCTAGTGCAAACCGGCTTGAGGATCTTCAAGGCGACTCCTGAGAGAATCTAGAAAAATTGACCCCGATAAAAATTTGTCACCACCAACGCGACGACAATCCACATGAGAGGCGATGCCAAGTCGGTGAGGAGAATAACCGACACATACATGCCCTATAATATGTGTAAAAGACAACAGATCGGATCCCGCACAAATGGCGAGGATAAGTCACCCGTGAACAGATTAGATCCATTGTCGACTAGTTCAAAGAATCTTCCATCCATATTAGTACGTGTAGTAGAACACATTGGTCATCGTTGTCGTACAAACATCGACATATACTTATCACCGATCTTACATAAAAAAAGGGCATAGATTGCCCCTGCAGGAGTAGACATGAAAGGATCTCGAGAACAATCACGAAGATCCACAGCCGATCTGGACAAACTTGGCCGGAGGAGACTAGATCATCTTCGGGTAGGGAGGAACCACCCGTCGGTGCGATGTGAGATCCAGGCGTCGTTGCGAGAAGCTGCACGTCAACAAGCGACCCAGTGGTGGCCGAGGCCACCTCGACGGGTCGCCAGCGAGCGATGGGACCCCCTCCACATAGATCTGCGCACGCAGGCACCAGATCCGTGGATGGGGCAGACGAACTTGCCTCCTCTAGCCGGAAGCGAAAGGGGAGGGCGTGGGAGCGCGGGAGCCGTAGGGGGTCGAGCGAGAGACGCCCTGCCACCGCCATCCTTGAGGCCGCACGTTTTTTTTCAGCGGTCCTCTCTAGCGGCGGCGAGGGGAAGCAGGTGGGAGGGGGTTGCGGCGGCGAGGCCTAGGGTTCGCCCGAGCCGCCCTAGGAGGATGGTGCGGGCGTAAGCACGCAAGTGTTTCATGTGAACACCAGTTGGGTGCATCATTGCTACAAGTCGATGAATGTTTTCTGTTTGATTTTATCAGTATGAACTTGGAGAATCCTTTCCCCTTTAACTCTAAACTATTTTGTTTGCAGCACGATGGCGTGGCCCAACTGCAATTAAGGTACCCCAAGTTCTTAACGAATGGCTCCGGGACAAGCAACAAGATCACATCTTTCTGTGTTTATGGAGCATATTTGCACAACTCTCCCCAAGCACGATACGAGTTTATATCCATCAAAAAATGAGTTTTTTTATGGTGCTTGGAAGGAACCGGTGGTTCATTTCCCACTTAATGTTACCCACCGACCATCGTTGATCTTACACAAACTGTTTAGGACTTATACAACTCACAGACAGCGGGTCGTCTGCACAATCTCGAATTTATCATACAGTAAAGACAACTCATATAATCTACAGATAGAGAATTTGTCTCTAAACTGTTTAAATCTACAGATAGAGAATTTGTCTCTAAACTGTTTAATGCTTTACATGAGATAAATTATTGTCTTGCTGGTGACGTAAAACCACGGTTCTAGAAATCATAGAAACTAGCAGCTAGCGCCTGTTCTTTTTTTTCCCTATTTCCTCGGTCCTCAGCCTCACGGACGGAGGAACAGAGAGCTCCTCCTAACTCGGAGCTTTTTCCACTTCTCACGCAAATGGAGGGCTCGAGCACCGGAGCACCACCCGCGGAGGAGCTCGTGAGGCTGCCCATTAGAGGAGCTCGCACGGCTCACTGTCGACCTCGAGCTCGCCCATCGTGAAGCTCACGTAAGGTCAACGCGTGGCCTGCTCTTGAGCGGCTCCTTCCCTCACTCCTAATCCGCCAGTGACCTCTCATCGCGCTGGTGTGGCTCCTCTCCGAGCCGGAACTAATGCAGAGCATGGGCCAATGGAATATTCAGGCGTGAGCACGAGCGTGAGCGCAGGTACGGACATGTAGAATCCAGGCCTCTAGCGCTTGGAAAAGACGATCTTGTACAACTGTCGGTCGCATGTCTGCTTGGAGTTGGGGAACGGGACAGAGGCGTCATGTGTATAACGAGGCAACGTGGAGGCCGTCGCTATGGTCAAGCGCGGGATAAAATTGCAAAGATGTCGGTACACAGACGGAGTAAATCGACCGGTTGTACATGCCCTTAGGCCTCCAAATACTGACTCATCTTTCACAGTTCCACCTCGTGAGCCATTCTCAAATAGGAGAAAGTCACCGCATCTCAACCATCAACCACGCCGACAGTTGCAAACTTCATAGTCGCCATCACAGCCTCGGTTACGCTCCCACACTTTCTCTCGCAATTCGCCTCACCCGCACATCTCTGGCTGCAGGTAACCGTACGTACCCCCATGGCATAAGCTCCATGCTGAAGCCAAGCCGGTGTTGCCCTTTGACCAGTCGAGGCCACTTGACAAACACCATGCTTTTTTTCTTTTGAAAATTAGCAAGGATAAGTTTACACACGCATACAAAACACAAGATAAAACAGAGTTACAGGAAACAAAGAACAAACACCATGCTTTCTAACTGAATTAAAATCTTTCTGGTATAGACCGTAGTACCATACATTCACACGATACAGTCTGAGGTGGCACTCGCATGTCTTGCACTCTTGGCCCTGTTCGTTTCCGGGCCTCTGAAATTTAACTTTGTCACATCAAAGAGAATCTTATTATTTATGAATATTTTGATCAATTTAATGATAAAACCTTTTTGATAGACTGGTGTTAATTTTCGAGATGAATCTAATGAGCTTAATTAATTTATATTTTACTAAAGTGATGCTACAAGTAACCGTCTTCTAATCATGACTTAATTAACCTCATCAGATTCGTCTCATGAATTAGTTTAGGGACATGTAATTTATTTTATAATTAAACTTTATTTAGTACTTCTAAATAGTAAGATTCTTTTTGATGTGACAGCTATAAAGTTTAGACCCCAGGATCACAGATCGCTCGTAAGCTACCTCGTTGGATGTACCATCAATGCAGCCGCCTGAAGAAGCAGCAAAAGAATTATTAAGTCAGTCTCAGTGCATAGTTTCATCTCACACTTTTCAAGAGTGGCATCAGATTTGGAGATATGATTTGTTGATGAAATATTCATTCTCAATGCATAGTTTCATTTCACGATTTCATAGACAAGTTGTAGCATTAAATTAACATATATTTGTTGCAATGAGATTGGTCAAAATATATTACGATGAAACTTTATGTTCTCAATGAAAGTTTCATTTAGAGTTTCATACATATGAAACAGTCCCATGAAACTCATTTCGTCTCTTTCATATTAATTACCGTGTCATATCATCGCTTTAGATGATGTAGCGCCTCATTTAATGCTTATAAAAGAGTGACCTTAATGATTCATCGATAAACATCATCTGAGGTTACTAATCTACTCTTTTCCTAATTATAAAAAATGAAAATAATAAGTGTTTGACTCACTGAAGTGTGGTACTGGTCCACAACTTAAAGTAACTTTTAGTAGGTACCTTATTAATTTTAACCATTACATCTGACCAAATGAACAATTACTATGAATCTCAAGCATCATAACAAATCTCTTGAAAAATGCACCGCCTTCAGGTAGATTTTAAAGAAAAAAAGACAACAATGTGTATCTTAACTGTTAATCTGATTTTTAGCTTTCCTTCTATTCGTTACATCCTTGGGGACACTTCAAGGGGGCATTATGTATTCACCTAAACCCTCTTGAAATAAAAAAAAGAGGAAAAAAGAAAAAATATACATATATCACAATTTTGTAAAAAAAGAATAGTGGAAAATTGTACATTATGATGGAGGGGCGGTTGTTGATCCAACCCTGGTGTGAAATCCAAAATTTTTTCCTTCTTTGCAGGTATTAGGAACATCAACGGCTTCTAGGTGTAACCATGCATGTACAATGTACACCTCTCCTCCGTCATGTCCATTCTCTTCTGTAGCCGACATGCACATGTTTTTTTTTCTTTTTTGAAAATAAGGCATGAGCACTGGATAACCCGTTTATTCTATCTCCTCTTGTTCCCTTTAGATGGTTGTGACGAGGAAGGAGGCACCGCCGCATCGACATGCCACACCATGACCTCTGAACAATCGGAAGGGATGCCCTTCACCTTGCTAAAATCTTCCAGAGCCACTTGTTGTACGAACTTCATTGAGTCCTGAAAACAGTTGTACCCAAGCAGGTCAGGACAACTGGTTCACCAAACACTAGTATATATAGCTAATAACCTTGGATTTCACAAGCAAGAAAATCCTGATGTTTTCCCTACGTTGCACCGGAGCAATAAGCACTGAGAGAACAGAGTCTCTAACAAACTTGAATGATTGATCACCATAACAAAGGGTTGCTTTAGTGGTTGAACTCAAGAAAGATAAACAGTGTTGCACACCTAAAAGAAACTCAAGTTTTTATTAAATATAGGCAATGTACTGCTACTACTAACCAAACCACCGACTGATTTTTGCCTAGCGCTGCAATGAGACTTCATCATGGCTGTACCAGTCCTACTCAGCCTTGGGCCCCTCCTCCTCCCACCAAATCATCTCCCCAGCACAAAGTATTAAAATAAAACCACGATTTGTCATCTGCAATGCCCTTTCTAGATCCTCTCGGATTCGATCGACCCGTTTTGTCGATTGCTCCAACAGCACTGTGCTGTGGCTACCGACACCCACACCGTCAGTTCGCTAGAAGAAAACCAGCAACTAATTTCATGATCAAAACGAGGAAGAACCTTGATCTTTCTTTAAGGCGGAAATTAGGGGAGTTGGGACAGGTGACAAGGATGGAAAATTTGACCCGGGAAAGCTAGGACAGATGGGCCACGACACATGGCCATTTTCTCCCGTCCTTCGCTACCTGCTGTACCACATGCACCAGCATGATCGACGCGCTATCTAGCTAGCTGACAGCCGAAACGCCGCTTTCATGGCGGAAATGCCTCTTTCAATGTGACAGAAACCGGTGCTCCCGCGACGACGCAAGCGCGCAGGCATCACGGAGCCGAGCGAAAGGTGACGCGGCCGCTTGCTATTCTGATATACCAAGACGATTGGACACACGAATACACGACGGCACTGCCGTATACTAGTACAAAGTGAAGAGTGATGAGGTGACTGACCTGGGACTTGTCGGGCTCGGAGGTCGGGTAACGTCCCCAGCGCTCAGGGTCCCAGAGCACGGAGCTGTTGAAGGCGAAGCCGTGGACGTCCACCTCGCGCGGCCGCGCCGTGGAGGCCTCCGCCGCGGTGCCGTTGCTGAAGTCCTGGGAGAACCAGCCGGTGACCGCGGACGAGCTGCACACGGGGCCCCGGACGACGACCTTCCTCTCGTCGCGCGACATCGTTGCCACCGGCCACGCACCGAACGCGCTGAAAAGGAACCAAAGCGTAAGATTCTCGCAACAGAAAACCTTGACCGAACATTCAATCCAAGTTAAAAATGTGCCCCGAAAATGGTTAAAATTAAATGCTGATGTGGTGAATATTAGACTGTCGGTGTCACATTCGGTGCCGTGAGAACGGATTAAAACGAGGTGGGCGTATCTGCCAATTACTGGAGGCTGAAAACTGAAATTGAACGGTGCAAGTCGAATCAGAAGCAGCGATTAGGTGAAGTTGCAATGCCGATAGGACACAATTTGGTGGCTTGCGAGCGCAAAAGGTGGTTAGCAGCATGATTGCTGGCACTGGCAGGCTTTGAAGCAAAGCAAACTCTGAGTCCAGGGAAGAGTGAAGTTTGGTTAATTTGTGACCGGCGAACCCACTGGAACAAGTACACCGCCGAACAAACGTACGAACGAAAAACCAGCGCAATCGATCGTTATTATTGCTCGGCGTCCGTACCGCGACGCAACCCGGAAACGGCAAAAATTTCCCGCAAGTTGCAGCACGTCGACTTCGCGCTCCGTGATCCGATCCAGTTCTCACCAGCACGAGCTGAATCGCCACCATTTCTTTCAGATTGCCCTATCGGATCGGGAGGAGGAGGAGGCTCTGCTCTCTCGGGTCCTCTGAAGAAAAGGGACTCCCCTCCGTTAGTTGAGCGGTGGCAATCACCCTTGCCGACACATTTGGGCATCTCCTACGCTACCACAGCGCCCTACCAGCAGATGCCTCCACCGCCCGTGATCGTGACCGTGCAACGTCGTAACACTGCGGCACAGCATCGGAAGTAGCAGCAGTAGTAAAACCGAAGCACGCGAGAAGACAAGGGGAAGAAGGAGAGCGCTGTAGCTGCCACGCTGGCTTGGCTCCGCTCCAGCCTGCATGTCTCGTTTCTGCCTGCCTTTTCGTCCTCGTCGCCGAGATCTGAATCCTCAAGTACAGCGCGGCTGCAGGGGTGGCGGGCATGGAAAGCGAGCGGAAATGGAAAGGTAAAAAAGAGGGCCCTTGAATGGCGGGCGAAGGCGACCTCCGCACATGGCTCCGATTCTCACCGCCGATTAAACAAGGTCACCAGGTGGTGCGTGAGCTGTAGCAGTCGGGGGCAGGCAACCTGCCAAAGCCGCTTGCAACTAGCGCTGCGCTTTGGGCGCTAGCGCCATGGCGTCCGCGTGCGCTGAGCTTGCCCGCATCAGGGACGATTGGCGCTTTGCTCTAATTGTTTCCGGTTCGTTAAACCAAGTGGCACTTGGATTCGGGAAAAGAAAGGGCAGATCGAATTTCCACTTTGGCAACCACGGAGAGGAGGAGACGGGTACCTGATCTCCCGGAGCTGGTCGAAGAATCGCAGGTCGAAGACGTCGCCGAGCCCGGCGAAGTGGACGACGCCGGCGAGGCGGTGGTGCTCGACGTGCCCGAGCGCCACGTTGCGCTGGTGGTGGCGCTCCTTGCCGGCGGCCACGTCGGCGGCCGTGAAGTTGTCCTTGTACGCCAGGTGGCGGTACATGAGCCCCGTGGCGCGCAGCAGGCGCGCGGTGGCCGGCACGTCGGGCGCCGCCTCCACCACCACCCACAGCAGCGGCGGCGGCACCTGCCGCAGCGTGTGGGCCATCCTCGTCAGCGCCGCCGCGCGCTCGCGCGCCGGCGCGGAATCCGTCGTGGTCACCACCACCAGCAGCGGCCGCGGGGACGCCGCCGCGGCGGGGCCCGCGCCCTGCGCCAGCAGGCTGCGGTTCGTCATCATGGCGCCGCCCAGCGCGCGGACCACGTGGCTGCTGCCGACGGCGCCGCCCGCGGTGGTCACGGCGGCGGAGGTCCAGTCGGAGACGGAGGAGGGCGCGAAGCCGGTGAAGAAGCCCATGACGAAGCAGAGGCTGGAATGCAGCAGCGCCTTCTTCCACAGCTGCGACCCGCCCTGCTTCTTGCCCCGCGCGCCGGCGTGGTCCATGGACAGCCCCATCACAGAAATTATCCTTGGTGAACTCGCGGAACCTAACTAGCTAGCTTAGAGGTAGGCAGCAGCCGCAGCGGCAGGCGGTGGTGGGGAGGCAAGCAAATTTGGCCGTGGTGGTGGTTTAAAAAGGGCGGGAGGTGGCGAGCAGAGGGAGGTAGGAGGAGAAGCCATACATAAGCGAGCGACGGCGTCGAGTTGGTGTCACGCTTTTTTATTAATTATTTTCGCGTCTTCCTTTTTGCGGGACGCAGCAATCATTAGGTGGCGTGCTAGCTAGTGACGCACTAATGCTTAACACTGAACCAACCAAGCGTATGTCTCATCAGCGTGTATTAGACAGGCGTTCGTAGCGTGGCCCGCCGCGTGGTGTTTCAGAGGTCTCTTCATCGTCGTTAGTGGGATGCTATGTACCACACGTCCTCTTCTGGAAATCCTCCACTGTTTATCGTCCGTCCAAAAAAATCCAATGCTCGTGCTTTGCTAATGAGGGAAAACTCTTAGGATAATGCCATGCTTAGCACTACCATCTTTCCTTGTTTATCTGCTACTACACCTGGCCAGATTCTATGGCGGCGCGTGTTAATCAGCATCATAAGTAGGATTTCTTTTTTCATTAAGCGTGACTCACATTTCTTGGTGAACGTCATCCAGTGAACATCACAACTTCTTACACACCAAAATTCAACCGGTGCGAAGTTGATCCATTGAACAAGGCATCTAATGAGTGATAATCAAGCTGTGTTTGCTTGCTTTAAGGTACTGGTAGTCATCAATTTTTGCTCGAGGCCACTACCAGAAACCTACTTCCTTATAGTATTTCTTTCGGCAGCACCATTTGCTACTCTGTTCTACTAACGTTTTTGAAAAAATAACAGGAAGTATACATGACTAAAACGTGACCTCAGTCTGAGCTACCGTCAATCGTGAAGTACACAGTCCCCGGCATACTGTTTGACTGACATGGTGTACTGCCATTCTCATCACTTCGCCACTCCACGCACGTGTAATCTGTTGCCTCTAGAGGAGTAGAGAAGAACCCGGAGCATGCGCGCGCGCTCTCGCTTGGTGATCGCGTGATACGGTGGCGCTGGCCGCCGGTGGTGGGCAGCAGGTGCCGGCCGGTTGGGTGGTGGGATCCTTGCGAGGAGCAGGATCGCGAAGCACTAGCGACCTTCTTCCCCACTCGGTGGTTGCGGTTGGGTTCGGGGCGATCTTCTTTTATTGTTCGGGTGGGTTCCAGTTGTTGTTTGATGCCGTGTCATCGCCTGCCTCTGACCGACGCAAGCTGACCGTGTTTTGTTTGGTCGTTTCTCCCCTGAACCCCGGGGCGGAGGCTTCTTGTTCCGCTGGGGTGGAGTGGAAGAAGCAGCAGCAGCAGGGCCTCGTGAACGGTGAGGTCGTGTTCTCTGTCCCGACGTTCCAGGCTGATTGGTGGCTACCGAACGGTAGGGGGACCCCGGATGGCTATTATTGATGACACGTGCTGTTAAAAATTACGGGCTCCGTCACGAGATGCGACGGTGCACGCAATAGTTTTTGGAGCTTTCATTGTGCGAGGCACAGATGAGCGTCAGTTCCATTCAAATACTGGGATTTCAGAAGCAGAGCAACAAGTGTGCTCGTCGTGATGCGTCATCGATTTGCCGCTCACGGGCAACAGCTCTGGTGTAAAAGAAACACACACACTTTACTCCGTACTAGCACTACTCTTTAGCACCATAAAGGCCTAGCAGACCTCCCTACTCCACAGTGATGGCGTAGCACCCAGCAGAATCTCATTTTCGATCGTTGCGTCTTGCAGATGAAGCAACGAGGCGTTCGTTAGGATGGAACCCGTCACCCAAGTCCCCGGAACAGGGAAACGGAACCAACCAAAGCGAACAAAACCGACACGATTTTCAGACGAATTCTCTCACTCGGGGCCCTGCCGCGGCAGCTTCGTCCGTTCGTTTAGCCCCCGTCCATCACCGGCTTTGCCACCTGCGCGCTGCGCGAGGTCAAATCCCTCTGAAAAGCACATGGAACGCACCAACCGGGTTCGTCCTCCCCCCGCCGGAGAAACCAATCATGAGTGATCCTCCAGGGCCCGGCCATGCACGTTCAGTTCAGCGGAACGTAGCCATCGCCTACTGCAGTCTTGTCCTCCCGTTCTGTCGGTCGCGGGTGAGGGAGCCCGCGATGACGCAACACCGAGTCGTTGAGTACTCTATTGTTTTTCCTTTTCGAAAAAAGCCGGTATGTATGTTGGTACTAGTAGAATACTAGTAGCTAGTCATACTAGTACCAATTAATTGACCCGGCCGGGATTTGTTTTTTCTCAAAGACCCCAGCGAGAAAAGCCGGGGCTAAGCTAATCTTCCTTGGATCGCAATACAAGCGTGACGCATGAGCTGCAGCTGTTGCCTGTTGGTAGCATTTTCATATTTGTCCTAGCTATGAGGTTTCGTGCTGTTGGAGCACCGACGCGCGAGAGGAGGGTTGGTTCGTTGGGGTGGGATGCAAGTAAATTAACAATTTAAGCACACGCAAACGCCGCAGGTGCTTGGAGGACTTCATTAAATAAAATCGCCGCTTTCTTCCGAGCTACTAGCCAATCACCAGCCAGCCACACGGTCAGTCTCAACTCGCATGCTTCCAAGCATCCGCGCGCCCAACTAACGCTGCACACCGCACAGTTCGCGCGCGTCGACGCGTATGCGTGTTTGTACAGCTGCACATGTGTCACCGGCTGCAGTGACCCGAGTTTCGTTGGTGTCTTCTTTTTCTTCTCTCTTACTACTATAAATTATTAGGTATATGATCGTTGGCGTTTTCTGGGAAGAGAAGAAAACTGAACCGCGGCGGTGGCCATTTGTCCGTGCAAATGCAAACGGGGTCGGCCGCGCTTGACTTTTGCTTTTGATGTGGTCATGTGAACGGCGGCGAGGAATTCCGCGGCGCGCCCTGCTGTTAGCGCCGCCGTTGGGCTGTCGATTTGCCGGGGCTTTTGTTTTGCCCCGTGCGAGTGACGCCGTGGCGGTCGTCGTACCGCTGCTAGTTAATACTGCAAGCGGGGGCTAGATTAGTGTTGGGTTAGGTGCTCACCTCACCGGCCGCGGCCGGGCTCGATCGGTAACGTTTTACCTACTGGGTGTTACGGAGCCGCTGTTGGGGACTGCGGAGATTGAGAAATTGTTACGGGCTTCATTGGCATTGCGTCAAAACTAATCGATTTCGTTCACCTGCCGGCCGGTCTATTTTAAAGAACGAGTGAGTCACGATATAGCTCATAGTAAAGCTGTGGATCAGTCAGACAGTCACCTTGATATGCACACACATGATGTTCCAACAAATGGGGGACCCGCCGCCTCGTAAGCTTTATTCTGTCTCTGCTCAGCCATTCTTTCGTTCGGCAAAATATATTGGTTAAAAAGCGCGGCACTTGTCTCGTGGAGCAGCAAGATAATGTGGCGGCAGTAAGTTATTTCGACTTGCACGTGATGAAGAGCGAGGGCATATTCCTACAAGTAGAAAGTTGTAAGTTTGGGATTTGCAAATGCGACAGTTGCTGCTTAAAGGTGCGGAGTGATGGGCTATCCTTTTAAACCTAGGCCCAGCCCACTTATAAATCTCGACCGCGTCGCCGCTGGCTCCCTACTTCTCCGGGCTACAGTGCTGGCCCAAGATGCTAGGGAAGTGCAAATGTTGCCCGGTCCCTCTCAAAAATTCAACCCACTTTACTCATGGCGCATTTTGCTGTCCTTCCGTTTTGACTTTGCGAGCTGAATTCAGGTTTGACTTACGCATCCATAGTGCTAAATGCGAAGACGTAGCAAAGATAGCATGTAGTAGTATCTTCTTGCCGAATGCGCATTAGTGATCAGTCACCTTCAGTTGCAGCAGAGTGGACTCCAGCGATATTCCTCGAAGGAGCTCCATTGATACACACAACAAGGAAAGGTTTGAGATACATCTTCGTGGACCACGCATTGGTTGACAAAAAATGTGAGCCGGATAAGGTAAGAGTCTTTCGGTGCCATGGAACTCCAGACTCTCATCAGTTCTACACTCTTCGGGAGCTCCCAGGTTCAGAATTCAGATATGCTGTGTTTGCTCCACCGGATCAACGGACTGGTTCGTGCAAGTTTCGTGCTGTCGCACACTCAGGCAGTGTTCAATGCCAAGATGGAGAGAACTATGGCTTGAAAGTGGAGGTTGGTGCCGCCGTCGCTGATGCTTCATGTGGTCTTAGTAATATGCGCTGTTCGGCAGCAGATTAGCCAAGGGGAGAGATAGATGCCAACGGAGCCAAAAGCGCTTAGGGCATGTTTACTTGTTTAGTATTAGTTTGTCAGTAATTATTACATGCATTGTGCTATATAAAGTGGAACAAGATCTCGATCAAGTAGCTTTAGGGCGGATGGGCCTTACAATAAAGTTGCACGAGGCTCGCATGAGGAGAGCCTGACGGCCTGACCTTTTACCGCTTTTGACCCGGTGGGCACTGCATGTTTTCTCCTCCTACAAAAAGCTGACACGTTCATTTGTTCCGGATATCAAACTTTTGTCCAGCATTTCAAAATTATAAATGCACGTCCTTTTAAATGGGGTGTTGGGTTCCTTTAGTGTCCTTAAAATTTAGTGGCAAAATTTTATTGGGGACAAAAGTTTAGCACACTAGTACAATTTAGTGTGGGGTGTTCGTTTCCCGGCACTAAAAATAGCACAAATACGTGAATTACCTTTTTTTAGTGGAAGGCAGAGATATTATTCATCAGATAAAATATTTACATCTTTAATAAATTATTTGTATCCATGAGTTGAGACACCTTTAGTGCCTATTGAGGCACTAAAGTTTTAAGACCACTAAAGGCTTTTAGCACTAAATTTTAGTGCCATGTTCAGAGACCAAGACAGTAAAGTTCAGTGGCTAAAGAGCTTTAGTGACTTTGTGTGTGGTGTGTGTGTGTGTGTCAAAATTTTAATATATGCTCCATGCTCATCTTTTATGATCATCACCTAAAAGATAAGGGAGGTTAGTGCGTACTTTGTTTATTTTTTATTTTTTCAAAAATAGAAGAAAAACGTTGTCATTCCTTAAGAAAGGACTAAAAACAATTACAGCCTAAAAATACAAGCTAAAAACCAACATGAAAGCTAGTTCTGAATTGAGGTCATCACCGCGCTAAGAAAAGAAAAAGAGTAAAAGACCTAGAAACTAGAGAAGCTAGCTGACATCAAGGAAGTCTCCCTACAAAATCAATTTCTCTTGTTTTCGAAGTATTCAAAGCTGCTATGCTTTCATCTAGAATGCACCATCTCATGATCTGAAACAAAGAACTTGATAATAACAACAAGGCAATTCCAACCTGCAACACTTTTTTCACTTTTCTGATCTTTTATCAATGAGTATCTTCTTTTTCTTCTTCACTCTCTTTGAGGTTTGTGAACTAGTTTGACAAAACTATCACAAAACAACATATTTAAGAAGTCGTTTCATAAAACTATATATTTTTTTATCCGTGTGCATCATAAAACTACATGTGTACTGTATTAAATCATAAAACTACAAGTTATGTGAAGAATTTTTCACCATACTACGGATTTAACGAGTGAACTTATCACAAAATATTTTGTCAAACTAGTTGTGGTTTCACTAAATATTTTTGATAGCTACAATATTGCTCATATTTGAAAGCTTCTTATAGGTGTCCAGGAATGGTTGCACGGTCCAATCACCCAACGACATGCACATCCTCCTTAATGAAGATTCATTTTCTTGTGAATATCTGGAACCTTAGGGTCCATTTGGGACAAAGGATTTTCATAGGAAATCCTACAGGAAGTGTTCCTATGAAACGGAAATGTGGTGCAACGTTTGGAATGAAGGAAAGAACCATTCCTTTCCGGAGGAAAGGAAACATTGCATGCACATTTCACGGGAATGAAATAATCCACTCAGACCCAATGGAAAGAATCTTCGCTCTGTCTCTTCACGTTTGTCTCTCCCACCTCAGGAGCAAATAAGGTCATCAAGGCAGAACATTAGTTGCACAGGAATGATTCCTTAATTGCAACGGCTTAAGGCACCAATTTGAGCAAGGTGCAAATCTTACAGGAATACTCACTTTGCCAGATTTTGCATTAGATCTCGTTACTCCGGCATTTCTCCATCAATTTTCCTATTTTCCAAGGTCTAATGCTGCTTCTAGCCATGGGGATTAGAAGTCCAAAGAGCAACAATGGCGTTTCAGTTAATCTGCCTTTTTCCTCCCCGTGAAGGAGTGAATGGAGAAGAAGAGGGCAGTGTCCCATTGACAGGTGGGCCTTGCAAGATATTTGCATCAAATTGCTAGTCACACACAGTGATGCTACACATCAGTATACTTACAAATTCATTATTTGGCTCTAATACCTTTTTCTATTTCCCAATTCCTATGTTATAAATTCCTGTAGCCCAAACATCTAGAGTTCTTAATTCCTTTGTTTTTCATTCCTGCGGTTTTCTCATTTTTCTCATTTCTGTGTTTTTTCCGTTCCTGTGTTTTTTGTTTTTCCTATGTTTTTTATTCCTTCATTCCAAACAGGCCTTAAAGGCTGGCCTCAAAGTTTTGCATTTAAACTTCAATTTTCAGTTAGAGTGCCCTCCTTACCCACAACAGTATGTTAACATTGTTTTTTCTTTTAATTGGTGCATACTGATTTGTATCAGCTGGTCGATGACAAACAGACGGCGACGTTCTGAACGCAGTATGATTACAGAAAGGAGTACAAGAGCATGACGTTCAGTGAAGACCTAACCAATGTTGGTGGCTGTAGATTAGATCATATTTGTTAGAATTTCCACAGGTCAGACAAGTGAGAGGTCACTAAAAAAATTGCGAGATATGATAAGAGTTGAAAGGCCATTGAAAATTTGTTATCATTGGTAGTTTTGAGCTGACTTCTAGAGACCATGTGCCTGTCCCGCTAGATTTTCACTTGACGCGCGTAAGGGTGAGCATTATTCCACATACAACAAGGAGTTGTTTTGAATTATTGGTAGGCTTTCACATTTTTTATTTCCATCATGATCATTAATCAGTGCTCTGTCTCCTCCAGGTAAGTCATTTCAGCTGGAGACAAAAAAAAACTGTACTACATGTATTTATTTGAAACAAACTACTCCAGCTCTATTTATGTGAAATAAACTATAAAGAGTACTCATCTGTTCTTATTTTGATGACGTTCAGACAAAGGAGTTAGTTCATTTTTGAACTAAGATCCTTGTCCTAACGTCAACAAAAAAAAAGAATGGAGGGAGTATTTTTTACCCTTCTATATGTTCTATAGCAGTAAGAAATCATAATGCTTCATATCAGGGCACGGGCATGCTTAAGTAAAGAGAGGCAAAAATTTTTTGCTTGGGAACAAATCGGCATGGGAATGCGCCTATTTCATTGATAAAGCTGGAAAACCAGAGAACAAATGTTGACTAGCTATGGTTCAGCAAATCCATGGCTACTCGCCTAACTGCTGCATGCCCTCGCTTGCCATGCGCTGCCCTGCCTCTGAACGACCCATTCTTCTGTTCCTTACCTTTTCCAACTTCATAACGAACTCTGCTGAATCTTTCAAAACGATTTGATATGGTGTTTTGGAAGAGACCGGAAAAAAAGACCCGAATAGTCGCTGTCTCGTGCCGAACGGGTGCGCCTACGCTCTGACCGACGCGTCAGGCATGTGTAATCTAGCGCACAGCGAAGTCCATGTCGGTCAGCTGCATCTCTAGACGCTAGTGGGAAAAGTCCTGGCCTCGAAGCAGCCTTTGACACAAGATGAGAGACTGAGAGTGCTGGATGTGCTTGCTTATCATGCAATAAGAATTTGAACACTGACGTCTCCAACAAAACTGGAGGCTCACCCTCACCAGCATGATCATAGACACATCATGCAAGCAACGAAGGATGAACTTGAGCTCATCACAAGCGTTCTAATTTCGTGGCTAATAAGAACACAACCTTGTTATGCTGTGAAGTCCTCTGTTCTGGCTCATATCTAGTTGTAACTGACGAGTTTTCATCTCATGGAAAAATGTTTGTTTTGCAAGATTACTTGGACTAGTCCAGGATGTGTGAGGGTGACTTGTACTAATTGGGCTGGAAGCCATTATTATTGAGCTTCCCAGCCTAAGAATAACTCCAGCATTGCATTTGCATATACGGAAGGACGGTATGGATATACCACGGGACAGAACACAGTTTCAGCACGCCTTGTGAGGTGTATTATTATTGCCTAACGTACAGGTCATGCTCCCTTTGAATTCCATGGCCACACTGTCTGACTCGCATACTAACTGCCTAGTTTATGGACGATATCCAAACAGATGGCTGCCGGATGGATCCTCGTGGCTTACATGCCCGAAATGTTAAACGAGATGGCGACTAAACGTAGATGAAATATAATCAGCTAGTTTTGGTTTCTATCGCCACGTACAAATGTAGTCTTTGTTCCGGAGGAGCCATTCTTAGTTGGAGTCGGCTCCAGGGGTCACCTCACCTGGAAAATGCCGTTACAATGTCCTACTAGCTAGCTAGAGTAAGCACGAAGAAGGCATGGCATGCACGGTAATTAACTAAGCACAGATGCATCTGTAACCGTCCATCTTAGCCTTCAAAACCTGCCGAACTTTGCCAAGCACGGAACGTACTTACGTACTTGTAAACTGCAACTGAGTTGATGCTGACCCGACCAGCAGGAACAATTCCAGCGTCACCTGCTACATTCCACGAAACTCGCTTTCTCTTCTCTCGTGTGAAAAAAGAAAGATCTTCTCGCGCGCCCTCGTCGGTCTATAAATAGCCCCGCCAAATTTTGCGCCTGATTTACCAGCGGATCATTTCCTCTGCTCTACTGGTGTCTACCAAGTCACAGCTGGTAACTGGTAACAAGTAGCTAGTCAGCAGCACTGATAGCTCTTCTCTCCTCGGTGTTAGTCACCATGGAGGACTACCGCAACGCGAGCACGGAGCATTGCTATTACCGGTCCGTGTCGCCGCCGTCGGGGGTGTCGTCCTCGTCGTGCTCGCAGTCGCCTTCTCCTCCGGCGGCCCACCAGCTCGTCGGCAACGTGGCTCCGACGGTCGTGATGAGCCCCTGCGCGGCGTGCAAGATCCTCCGCCGCCGCTGCGCCGACGGGTGCGTGCTGGCCCCTTACTTCCCGCCCACCGAGCCGGCCAAGTTCACCACCGCGCACCGCGTTTTCGGCGCCAGCAACATCATCAAGCTCCTCCAGGTGCGTTGCTTTGCTTGTTTTCGCGCGGCACTACACACATATATATACATATATATACTCATATGGTTTCTCTTCCACACACATAGTACTAGTATATGTTTGGCAAATGTGCTGACACGTGCCTGGAACAATTGCAGGATTTGCCGGAGAGCTCGCGCGCGGACGCGGTGAGCAGCATGGTGTACGAGGCGGAGGCGCGGCTACGCGACCCGGTGTACGGGTGCGCGGGGGCGGTGTGCCGGCTGCAGAAGCAGGCCAACGAGCTCAAGGTGCAGCTCGCGCGGGCGCAGGCGGACCTGGTCAACGCGCAGGCGCAGCACGCCAACCTCCTCGCCCTCGTCTGCGTGGAGATGGCCAACCGCCGAGACGGCCAGGAACACCAACAGCAGCAGACGTCGTCGCCGCCGCCGATGGACAGCAGCGACGTCGGCGGCGCGGGGTACCAGATGTTTTACGACTCCGACCTGCTGGACTCGGCGACGTGGCCGGACCACGAAGCGCAGCTCTGGAATTGAACAGCAGGGATTCGCCTGTGATCACGTTCGTCTAGAAACTATTTACGTGATTCGCTTCAAAACAAAAAAGGAAAAAAAAGGCATAGCACGTGTAGTGCCGGTGCACCCGTATGGCAAACGTTAACGTTTCTCCACTAGATGACTGTAACCGGCCGTAATTATGCCTGTATGAGTAGTACTCTGTCAACAGTCAATGCAATTCTGTTTCAAAAAACAGTCAATGCAATTCGCTCTTGGACACTACTACTTTCAAGGAACATGCATAATTGAGTTCTGGCCGATGCTGCTGTCGGCATTGTTACCATCATACGCTTAACTACAGAGACTGAAGCACAAATAATAGCGCTGGTTACGTATCCGTTGCGCTAGTTGCTGGTCAGCGCTGAACTATGTGTGTGTGCTGTTGCAGTATTGCTAGATGAACTGATTTTAGGCGGTTACAAGGAGGCTCAATGGATCTCGAACAAACCATACGTCTTCGAGACAACTCCAGCATATTCACAGTACTCCTTGACTGCCAACAACTTGATGCATTACCATGAGCTACCTACCTCAAACAACTAATACTCCTCCATTCCTAAAATGAAGTCGTTCAGACAGAGAAAAATAGCTTACATCTAGTACAAAGTCCATGTCTGAAACGACATGATTAACAGAACAGAGGAGTACATAGTATATACGCGAAGTCACGTTCCCGCGAAATGATCACATGACAAACCGGAGGGGATTAGCTCCGATTTTTTCTGGACCCTTTGGACAGGGCGGAATAACGTGGCACATTAGAAGACCTCGCTTAACACTGCGACCTTCGTCGACATGCATGTTCCTTTGCGTGGAACATGCGCATGACCTTACTCCCGAGTCCAGGGCGGCTTCGCAGCACTCACAGTTGTGTAAACCAGGCAGGACACACGCAGCGCTAAAACTGAGCGTGAATTAGTAACTCAGGCATCACGATCCACAAAAGACACCAAAAGAAGGCTGCCTAACTCTATCTTCCGAAACTTACTTTGGACTGGCTCGCAGGACGGCCGTCTTTAATCTTATTAACGGTTTCCAAGTCTCGCATGCCAACCATGTGATGACTAGATGATATTCTCGCCCGATCGATGCAAACACGGTCATCATCGTCGGCGAACCAAGCCGCTAATCAACAACAGAAAATCATCATCATTTGTCTGCAATTGCTTTTGCCGTGTCCGCTTTTGATCATGCTTCCTAGGAATTACTGCTCTGTTGCCAGCTAAGAGAGCAGCTAATATGCTCTCTAGAGTGTTAGAATCAGACGCATGGATCCAAAACATCCTTGGATCCACACGCACAATGTCCAGGAGCGAGCCTCAGTCGTCCACACGAGCTGCTCCCAATATTCTGGAAACTTGGAAGTGTGACAGCATGATGGATTTGGTGAATGGGAGTTTCCTGTTGTTGACGGGGAGAGAGAGGGAAGAAGTCATGTGTCTATGCGCATCTAGCTAATGCACGGTCCATGTGTGTGTACTCGTATCTTGTTAACTGTGTGGAATAGAAGAACTCGAAAGATATTTTTTCATACCACCAGTCCACTGAAAATTTAAATGCGCGTGCATTTCAAAATGCGTCTTGTTTTCTATTCGTGGGCTTTGAGAAACGATGCGAGTGCATTTCAATTCGTGGCCCATGTATTCTCGGTCCGGCCCAATAGAACGTTTTCCTCAGGCCATCGTAATAACAAACTTTATAAATTAGTCCCTTGAGCTCAAAAAAATAAAAATAAATTAGTCCCTCACTTGGATCGCAGTTAATGATCACGTTCCAAAATAGTAGCGTTTAAATTGCAAAATACTCCTTTCGTCCAAGAATATAGGATTTATTGACTTTCTGATTTCTTGTTTGACCATTCGTCTTATACAAAATATTATGCAAATACAAAACTAAAGAAGATGTACTTAACATATACATAGGAATAAAGTATATTGTATCAAAATAAATAAAATTTTAACAAATTTTTTGAATAAGACGAATGGTCAAACATGACATCTAAAAGTTAATAAATACTTATATTTCGGACGGAGGGATTATTGGGATCACAGCCATTAAATAATCCAAACTAGGGTTTAAATTGCAAAATATCAGGATCGTTATTATTATTCGCGATCCAAGTATTTGCGTTTTAGTCCAATTTAGATTTCTCCTTTTTCATGGTGATCCCTACCTCGCGAACGCCTGATTGCTGCAGGCTGCAGCCGCCGGCGGGCTTACGGGGAGGAGGAGAACGCCCACGCCTCGATCTTGGTTCGACTGGCGCTCCCAGTTGAGACTCCCTGGTGCGTGCTGGTGGCGGCTGCGATTGCCGTAAGCGGCGTCGACGCCTTTACCTGTTGAACCCCAGCATGTCCGCGACCCTGAAGCTAGTTTGAGGTGCCCAGATCGTACATGCGCTTCGGACAACGCGACGCCAAAGAGCGAACAGGCCACGAGTAATTCTTTTCTCTGATTTGCCAAGCGTACAAAACTGTCTTATGTCTTTCATAGAAAATGAAAACTAATTCTCTGCCTTTTAACTAGAACTCATTGAGAAATTAGTTGTTTTTGTTCCGTGAGAAAAAATAGTTGATTTTCCTTGGGGGGCTATAAAGAAGAAATTGAAGTAGATGTGTGCAGAACTTCACACGACTAGAAGACATAAGTAACCCCCAAGCCAAGGTTACGTGGTGGGAAGAAGAAGTAAGCGAAATGATACAAGTATCAGCCGTTGGTACTATGGTATATCCATTAGAATCTTCTTTCCAACGCATGTTAGAGAGAAACGGCTGGGCAGCATCTTCTATTGTTCCCTGCTAGCAAACGTATTCTCCTCTTGTCAGCATTTCAGATATCCTTTTAAATTATAGAATTTGATTGCTTGCAGCTAAAATAGAACGTTAAACTTGCAGACCTGGAGCATCGTTCTCAACTAAATTTTGCTGAAGCACCAATTTGGGGTTTGCCGGCTGCTCTGTTTGTGCTGATGTTCCTAGCCTCCTCCTAATGCGTAAAAAACAATGTGCATAGCGTCGGTGTGGGCTGTTGCCGACCAAATCCACCTGTTTGATCTTGCAAGTAAACAAAACTGACTCATCAGCTAAACTTCCCAATAAACATACGAAACAGTTTAGCGTTCAGTCAAATGTCAGTCTCACAGTCCATCAAAAAAAAATGTCAGTCTCACAGTGCACATATTCATACGTACTTTAATAAATTTCGATCCGTGAGAAATGCACAGTGAATAGGTTTCTTGGAACATATTTAATTTAACTCAAGCTGAGATTTGCCAAGGCAACATAAAAGAGTTTCTGGAGACTAGTACTAAAAATTTCATCTCTTCAAACTGTTTATTGTACAGGAAGCCGTGATGCTTTCAAGCCTCATCAGAATCAATTTCAGCCACTGGATCAGGCAATCAACAGCCAAGAACTCACGATTGCGTTACACTATGGTGTCTTTTCAGATGGGCAAGAATTCTTCCTGGCCAAGTCTTTTTCTCCTAGAGCAAGAAAGAAAAGGGGTGGGCACAATTGTGTGGGTGGCCGGGAGGATGCCAGCATCTTTTTCCATGAGCTGCAAGATACGTTACATAAAGGTAACCGATGACGTCCATAAACTACTCAGCTCACAGCCCTGTTGATGTTGACTGCCCGTTTTAGGCTTCTTTTTATGCTTGTCCTCCTCTAGATTCAATTTAACGCCTGAGGGATCGGTTCTTTTGGCCCAACGCTGAACCTTTCATAATTGCAGTTACTCAACCTTTCATAAGTTTTTGCACATTTGTGATCTATGGGAGGGCATTCGTGGAAGATGTATAAAAAACAATTTGAAGCTTAAGACATGTTCCGTACGTTCTCCATTGCCTTCTTCAATAACCAAACAAAGAGGGAAACAGGCAAAAACGCTCTTCCTCCTTCTCAACAGCAATTCAGGAAGCCACCAAACTTGGCAATCTTGACACCGGTTCAGCTATGGTTCAGATCAAAGAGTTGTATCCTTCCCAAGTAGTTATTTTCATACGCTGTCATTTTTTCCTTGCACCTTTCTTGCATATGTCGTATTTCTGTATGAATTTGGCATACCTTGACTTCAATCTTGCATGAAGCCGGATTGTCATGCCTATGTCGATGGAAGAGGTATAATGATCTGAAATCAAGACTAAAAAAATAGGATGAAGTTTGCATTCCTGTAATCAAGTTGAAATGAACTAATCATGATCAATTCTCGTGTTACAGTATGAAATAGGCCTCAGCTACACCATCATGAAAATGGAGCAGCAAAATACAAACAGCAAGGAGGGTGTAGAGATACTGCAGCAGGCCCCATTTGAGGATGAGAAGCTTGGGAAAGGCCAGTTCACTTCAAAGGCTTATCATTTGCAAAGGTCTGTATGTGTCCTAACTTTGGTCATCTAGTTCGATTTGTTCCTCAGTTTTATATATGTCGAAAAATATTAGATTGTTTAAAAAACTTGCCTATTAAGAGTATTTTAATGCATATGTCAATCTTTATATGCATTTTGAGTGATGTTCATGACAAAAATAACCACTAAAAAAAGCAGTAACGAAAGAGGTCAGGAACAAAGCAACTAAGCATGGACAAACCTTGGATCATATTTTTTACATATATTTAGAAAACACTTAGTGTTCAATAACTAAATGTAAAATTATTGTAGCAAAATTCCATCTTGGATGAAAGGCTTTGCCCCCGCCAGTGCTCTCACAGTGCACGAGGACTCCTGGTGTGCATTTCCAAAGAGCAGAACAGGTTTGTAATTGCATTTGGGCTAATTTAAATCAGGTTATACGACAGGAAAGAATTTATGCTGAACTTGTTCAATTATATTTTTCATGTATGCCATGAACTCCATCAACACCCACTAGTGATCAAGGTATTTAGAAGTACTTCTCAAAACTTGACACTATATTAATAACTGAATACTTTCAGAGCTAACATGGTTGTATTCATCATTCGCCACCAGTGCCCACTATTCAGCAAGTGCTCATTGACCATTGACACCGTAAATAGGCCTGACAATGGTTGCTCCGAAAATGTTAGTTCACTGTTACCATCTTACATTAGAATTAGAATATTTGTGTTTCAACAAAGAACACTATCGGAATAGTAAGAGTGCACTACCACTATATATCAGGTGCATAATTTAACCATGGAGCAATTGGCTGCAAGAGAAGTTGAGATCATCGACATCGCATCTATATCTCGAGACTACTGGAGTAAGGTGATCAGTTCTCCAAAGATTGACCTGACAGCTTTCAAGTCACAGAGAACAGATAGAGGCCCTCTTCTAAAGGGATGGATGGTATGCAGTAGCTATTTCTCAATTATAGCATCATTCCATGGTGCTATTCAGAAGTCTGGTTCTGTCTTGTATAAGTGACACATCACATGTGCCCCACGCATCTAACCAGCTTTTGGCGTCCTTGATTCTTGTGTAGGATTCATGCCGTCCGGTCATGACCACATACAAGCTAGTAATCATGGACGCTCCGATCTGGGGCTTGGGCGAACGGCTGGAAGATTGTATCATTGCGGTAAGCTCAGATCACGTATGAACAATAGTAAGCTCGTCGGTATGAAACTGGACGATGGAGATACTGTTGAAGTTCAGACTTGAGAGCACCATCTTTTTTCTCACTTTCCCCTACATCAAGACTCAGAAGTTCAGAGGTGACGCAGAGCTTTTGGTCCATGCAGGGGAGAGAGCACTATTCTTGGCGTGCCACAGGTTGTGCTTCGCATGGATCGACGAGTGGTACGGCATGACCATAGAGCAAATCCGAGAGATGGAGCGGCAGACTGACATGCTGCTTAAGCAGGTTAGTCTCACTTGGTTCATTTCACCTGCGTGGCTGCATTTTCCCAACGTCTGCCAGCAGCTAAAAATTCATCAATGACACTTCTTGAGCAATGCCGATTCTGAACTTGTGGTAACATGAACTCGCTGGGTGTTGCTGCAGACCTTGAAAAAGCCTAGGAAAGCCGGGAACAAGCATGAGGGAAAGAGGAAGACACTCAAAGACGAGTTAGCAGTTGTGGGAAGCTGCACATAGTGCTGCTCGCGTCAGGTGTGATTGATTCCTTGGGCCTGATGGCATCTACTCAAGCAGGAAATTCAATTCGCGGTAAATGGGATAGTTTATGCATGTCTTTGAATCTGCCAAAATCACGAACTGTAAATATGGATCTACCGAAGGTGATGTGATTATTATGTAATTAGGGCATTCATGAACAGCCTTTGATGTACAAATGATTCTTCAGACCCGAGATTATGGAGCTAACTTCTGAAAAATATTTGATCAAGTCTTTACTTTTTTCTTTGAATGAAGTCCTACAAAATGTTGAATGACCGAAAATTGTAAAAACTTATCTCGATGGGCTACAATGGACAGCACAGTTGAACGGGCTACTTCGTTAGTGGGCCGGAAGGTCCGCGCGCTCAACGATATTCGTTAATTTTTCGCACTCAGAATCGAAACTTCTTGACTGGCATCGCATTGTCGCGTGTCGAGCACAGATTCACATCGACCCGCACCGAAACTTTGAGCCTCAACTGTAATTTCATTTCTGCTTCGTGATAAAATTCGCCGGGATGCCCCCGTCCTGGGAAAATAAATAAATCACATCGACCACATCACGAGCCATCATGCCTTGTACGACAATAATGACGAACCGCCAGCTGCAGCGCCTCCAAATGACAAAGCCAAATCGCGCGCAACCTCTCCAAATCGCGAGGATTAAATTAAGCCCCTGTTACGATCGCGTCAGCCATCAGCCAGATCGACGACCGACCCCGCAGACCAGGCAGATCGGCAAGGCGCTTTCCACCAGAACGCACCAGAAGGATGCCACTGAAAGCAGCGTTTACTCGTTGCCGCAGTGCCAGAGTCCCGCACGCAAGAACCGTCTCTGGCTACGTGGTGCTCAACCGGCCGCGCCTCGTGACACAGCCGGGACACGTACTCATGCCTGTAGAATCGGAGCAGTTTTCTAAGAACCGACGCGATCGCGCTATATAACGGGCGCTGTATGATCTGTGGTGACCAAGCAGCAGTTCCAGACAACAGGCAGAGGCATCGAAAAGAGAAGTGGTGGATAAGACGGTGAGTAAAACCATGGCGACCGCAACGTTCGTGGAGGTGCTCCTCGCCATCTTCCTTCCGCCCGTCGGCGTCTTCCTGCGCTACGGCTGCGGCGTAAGTCGTCAGGCTCACTCCGTGACATGATCGTATTCTTTCGAGCATTTCCCTGCATGCTACACCGTCTTGGATAGAACCGTGGAAGCAAATAGGCGTCCTGTTCTTGCACACGCCTTGGCATCAAGAAATCTTTTTTTTTTTTTTGACATGGGTGATCACTTGAATGATACAGGTTGAGTTCTGGATCGATCTCTTGCTGACCGTACTGGGCTACATACCGGGCATCATCTACGCGCTGTACGTGCTGGTGGGTTGAGGCGTTGAGCAAGAAGACTGGCGTTTGCAGAGACAGCCTCGTGCCCAACGAGTAAATGTGTAGTTTGTTCGTGTCGTCTGTGAGTGTGTGATAGTGTTGGGGAATATATGTTTAATGGAGTGAGGCGGTGGAGGATGTGGATTATCCGATTATGTACTTGCAAAAGGGTGACTTGTGTAAAAATTTCGGGCGTGATGCCCCAGCATTGTTTCCTTCGTTTACATTCAGACAGCATTACTGCGTATATTGAGGATTGAGCTATGTTACGATGAATTATCGTCTTTGATTATTTATTGCCTCAGTTTGATCTGTCTGTCTGTGTTCCTGTTGGACTTCCAGTTTCATGGCCTTAGAATTAACGAGGCCGTGGGGCCGATCAAGTGTTTGCTTCGATGTCTTTGAATCACGCGTGGAATGCTGCTTCTTTTTTTTTTGGTAGAAACTGTTCCATCTTTGGCCCTGGAGCCTGCCACCGTGCCGTTTTGGCCGAAGAAACAATGGCGGAACGCCCCGTCGGCGCGATTGAGCCTGATGATTTGTCCCCATTTACGAGCAATGTAACGAAACTGCCTTACCAGCGTGGTTCACGAATCACACGATTCGTGCAGTCACGTTGATTCCGATTTTAGTGTGATTCCAATACTAATAGATAGTAACATGTCTGCTTGCTGAACTGATGACCTATCATAATTGCTCCAGGAGCAAACAAATTCTTCTTTTCTGTCAACTTCCTCGGAACTGCTCTGGGTCTTTCCTGAAAGCTTAAATCCTTCTGGAAGCATGTGATTGTGGATGTGCAGCTTCCCTTCGTTATTCTAATAACCTTTTTGAGAAAATCGTCACCTTACATCGACTGGTCTAGAATAAGGAGGACCATGGCGCGCCTGAGGCAGGAAGTTGCTTTGCTCTCGCTGAAATGCTGCGTAAGCATCAGAGTTCCAGCGAATACGAATTCTTTCAGCCTTTTCTTTGCTTGAAACGTTCTTTCCGCCTTTCAGGCAAAGGTCCCAAAAAGGCTGAGCGGAACGAAGCTTCTGTAAATACACTGTAAAAGTAACTGGAGAGCCAAAAATCCTATATTCAGACAAGAAGACGCATCGCAAGGCTGGCTAGAAAACTTGAATCAATATATTTTACATGTACTGGAGAATTTTGGCATGCTGTAAGATAGGGTGGGGAAATCTTCGTTTTGAAAAGAAAAGTCGCAATATTGACACCAAGGAAGACCTCTGTACATGTTCCATGGTAGCTCCACAATTCAGGTTCCTAGGACAATTCATATTTACATAAGCCAGGAGAGCTTTTAATTGTGCTAGCCTATACGAGTCACAGGAAAACTGAGGATATTAAATAAAACTACAACAGAACATGTTAGTATCATGATCTGTATATTCCTGTAAGTGTTTTCTTGGAGGCACATTTCACATCATAGCATAGCAAGTGAAACTGCAACCTAAGATCTATCAAGATTTTGCTTCGAAACCACCACAGCGCGAGGCTGCAGAGGTCATAATCCCAGGTTCCTTCAACTCACAATGCATTCCCTGGGATCAGAATTAGCTCCTTGGTTCCCCTCCCCATTACCAAATCCTATGTAAAAAGCTTCATCGTCGTCACTTGAGAAATCCCCAGCAGATGGTTCACGTTCTCTGTTCAATTCAGACTGCCTCCTATGCAACCTCAACACATGCATGATGACATCAGATGAAAGTGTCACTTGTGATCGAGATGCATCAACTTCCCTCCCATGCTCATTAAAAGCAATTATCTGTGAAGGAATAACAGGCATACTATTGTTAAAAGTGAAAGAGAAATAGAGATATTGAGTGCATGATAAACTTGTATTTGCGAAGTAGAAACAACTTACTTTTTTGGCATTTTTTGGCAGTGGCATAACTTTGGTTGCTGTAGGTGTCCAAATTTTAACAGTTTTGTCAATCCCACTTGTAGCCAAAAATGGAAAATGTGGATTGGGTTCGATGCAGTTAACGACTTCTTTGTCGCCATGCATCATCCTCATCAATTCACCTCCCTTTTTTCTCCATATGAACACATTCCCACAATCTGATCCACTCGCAACATATTCATCACTAGGTCCAAAGAAACTGACTCCCTTAACGGTTCGGAAGTTTCTATGACCCGAGTATGATTGTGGCTGCTCGAGCCCTTCCAAAAACTCTGGCTGTGCTAACTCAGGGTTTGGACCAAGACCCATGTTGTTTTGGAACAAATAGACATGCTCGTCGTTGTATGAGACAAGTATCTCCCTAGCATAGGAATATGCGATACCTGTGATATGGACCTTCCCGCCCTTGATAAGATGCTTAGGGCAGAAGGTATCAACAGGCTGGTTAGTGTTCCTTGAATAATCTGACAGAAATCTCATGTCATACAACCGTACATACTCATCGGAACCACCAATTGAGAAAAAGCAAGGGTTCCGTGGGTCGATGGCAATGGTATTCAGTCTTACACGACGTCTGTTGTTTGAGAAAGAATGGCATGTGAACAGCTTTGTTGCTGAATCACTTCTTAAGTCAAACTGCAATAAGTTGCATATATTATGTTTCATTCCAATGCACTAATTTCATATATTTGCATAAAATTGGTCAGTGACATACATGCTGTACCAAGCCATCCTCTCCACAAGTGTAGAATATGTACTGACTTCCTGGTTCAAGAGCCAGCTTATGCACACGGTCATCATGCTCCCCAATTTGTTTGGTTGTGACTTCACCGCCCTCCTTCAGTTGTCCAACTCTAACCTGGGTAGAAGAAGATCACAGAAAAAACCAGTTGTTAACAATCAAAAGAATGTATGAAAAAGCAAAAACCGTCAACTAGGAGAACTGTAAAAACGTGGGAGTTGCTAATTTTCAGTTAGAGGTGCTTTCAATCACCATCCATAGCCCTTATATCTAGTTCGGACAACTATTAACTTAATTTTTTCTATAGTCCATGTATTGATAAAGTTTTCTCTACTTAATACACAATCCTACAAAATAAAATAAAATAAACAGTCAGATCGGATGGCCGAGACATTGATTGAAATAATCGTTTATTTTCAGTTGATTGAACACAACTAAATATGTAAAGTGTACAATGTTTTATGCCTGATATTTCAGCATGGAGAATCGGTAGGTACTCAACAGCAGGAAAATCACTTTTCAGTACAGGACCAAACAAAAGAAGCAACAAACAACCATGTACAAACCCATGCAAGCTTAATGGGGGAAAAATACAAATCGTGTCATACAGTGTCAATCAAGTGACACAAAAACTACAAGAATCAGGCAAAACGTTACATTCAAGTATTATGGTAATGTTATTAAGTTTTTCCTTTTTTGCCAACTTTTCCCACAACAAAGCCATGAACCATGATCATTCACAGCATTACCGTTTGAAAACACTACTCTGGATATGACAAAAAAAATTTATTTACAACACGGAGAATCGGTAGGTACGTCAACAGCAGTAAAATCACTTCAGTACAGGACCGGACCAATAGAAGCAGCAAACCATGTACAAAACCCATGCAAGCTTAATGGGGAAAAACAAACAATACAAATTGTGTCATACAGTGTCAATCAAGTGACACAGGAACTACAAGAATTAGGCAAAACGCTACATGGAAGTAATATGGGAATGCTATTAAATCTTCCTTTTTTGGCCACCTTTTCCCACAACAAAGCCGTGATTTTTCGCAGCATTACAGTTGGAAAACACTATTCTGGATATGACAAAAAACAAAACAGACACTGTTGCCAAAAGCACAGGAGGAAAACTTGAAGTTTATGTGATTCTTAAATATAAGGACAACTATACATGTGTACTTTGTCTGCTCTTAGCATTCTATCTTGAGATTCAGTGGAGTGACCCAAATATCCTACCCATGTTTCGTATACCACAGCAGGAGCAGTTACCATGATGCTATCATTGAAGGTAAAAAGAGTTCAGCGTTGGTAGAGACAAACCTGACCGTCAGCAGCAACTGTAACAATAGTGTTATCATCAGTAAACGGCATCACACGAGCATGGAAGACATTTTCATGATGGCCAGAAGGGTAAACGAGCTTTTTCGTTTTAGCAAGCCAGTCCCACAGTATGATATTAGTGTCATCCGAGCCAGACACAAGGAGGTCACCGGTTGGATTGAAGCTTACGGTATTAACACAGCCAGCATGACCTTTCAACTTTCCATAGCGAATCATCCTCATCACTATGTCCTACTCACAAAGAGAAAACAATAAATGAAAATCAGTTGCCGGTTTAAGAAAGAACAGCTAGCAGTTAAGGCCAGAAATTTAGCATTGTGGGATAAATCCAAGTCGCTAGCGTAACTTGCAAAATTCAGCTTTCATAGGACCACATACAACACAGAAAAGATGATCTAATACTAGACATTATGAGAAAAAAAACTGAAAATGAACATCATGTAAAGGAAACAAGATACGGTAGCTAATAGAGACAACAGAACCTCCATCTCTCTAGGTCACAAATAGAGAACATAGTTCAATCAAAAGAGTTCATCAGTGTAACTGTGTTTACAATTCTATATAGGCATGATCATTCAAACGACGGTCAATAGTTCAGGTCACTAGTCCATAAATCCTACAAGTGAGGTTGCCGATCTGAAACAGGCATCCGCATCAACACACGAGCTAGGAGTGCTCATCAGCAATGATATTCTACCTAACCGACAGAAATAAGTGCCCGTACACCTTCCTTTTGAAGGCCCAGCCACGGCACGGGCCTAAGTAATCAAGTCGATTTGGACGAATCGAAGACTGGAGGCGCATCAATAGTCCAACTACAAGAATCACCCGGAGAGAAACGGAGGAACGCGCACCTCGGAACCGCCGATTCTGCGGGAGGAGGCGCGGGGAAGGAGGAGCCGATCTCGCGCCGGCCGACCTCGACGAAGCAGCCGGGCCTCCCTCGGCGGCCAGGGACAGGGGCTTCGTCGTCGCCGGCCATGGTGAGCGGTTGCGCGCGGGGAGCGACTGCGGCTAGAGGAGGTGAGGGGGATTTTGCGTGGGGTTTAAGTGGTAATAGAATCTGCTAGTCGAGTCCAGGGATTCTGGGATTTGGTCTCCGTCGTCATGCTCTTTTTTCTTTAGCCCGGTCCAGAAGAGAGGAGCGAGGCTCGGAAGTTCTTGGTAGGCCACGGTTGTCTGCTTTGCCGAGCCATTCGACCTCGGTTCCTTCAATCGACAGCTGTTTGGTGGAAGACTGCATCTTCATGGAAATTTAGATCGTGTCGCACTTGAGCGTGTCGTGCCCGGCGGCGGACTGCGACTGCTTACTGCTGGTGCCATGTTCGTGTGCAATCAACCACGTCCCCTGGCCACAGGCACCGATACGGCTTTCTCTCGTGTGCTGGAACTGCTGACATGGAGTCATGGACGAGGTGGGCCGTGGGCACCACAGGGCACGCCTCTTCCGATCCCAGTAGCACGAGATAACCGCGCCATTGTTGCCATGCGCGAGCACGTTAGCTGGAACAGTGGAACGGCGCGCCTATACACAAACAAAGCGTGTTTGTCGCCGGCGATGACGTGGACGCGCCACCCCTTCGATGATGTGCTGATCCGTTGCCTGACGGCAGTCCGTCACTCCGTCCGTCGCGTGTACGTGCATTGCTCGGCTGAGTACACGAGACAGTAGGTAGCATGTCGCAGCCGGCAGATTTCACATGCGGCACGGGGGTCAGTCATGAATCATGATCGTGAGATCGCGCGAAACGCCACAAATCATGCCAGACCGTCGGCGTCGTCGCCAGCAGCAACGCTATCTCGTATTCTCGTCTCGGCCCGGCTCGTTGGTTCGTGCCAAATCGGGCCCCTTACTTCAGCCCTTAACTGCGACTGCGAGAACGGTAGGACCAGGCCCATCTTATCAGTTGGATCTCTTTTTTCTTCTTTTTCGGCCTAAATTCAAACATAGAAAGTAGGACCAAGGCCCGTTTATCAATTTGACCTCAACTGTCAACTGACTCTATGGCCTTTTTTGAGATATAGAACGGCTGTGAAAGTCCATCGGGTGATTAATTCACACGATGTTGTAACGTACCCAGCCAGTCCGGTGTTTCCCACCTCTCTGTGACTTCTGTTACTAGCAGCATGTTCGTGTGCAGTTACCGAGTGCTGAGGCCTGTTCGCTTTCTCCTCTAAAATTTAAGACTCGTCATATCGAAAAGAATCTTATTATTTATGAATATTTTGATCAATTTAATGACAAAACCCTATTGACAGATTGGTGCTAATTTTCGAGATGAATCTAATGAGCTTAATTAATCTATATTTTGCTAAAGTGTTGCTACAGTAACCGTCTTCTAATCACAACTTAATTAACCTCATTAGATTCGTCTCAGTAAATTAGTCTAGAGTCTGTAATTTGTTTTATAATTAAACTTTATGTAATACTCTTAACCCCAGGAAACGAACACACCCTAGTCGATTTGATGATCACCATGCATCTGCCTGTTTCTCTGCTGCGAGGCACGTTGGTACAGTAGACGATTCTGATTCTGATCAACTTTTTTTGTTATTGGCCGAGAGAGAGGCACGTTGGTGCAGAGGAGAGGAATGCCCTGCAATTGTCGGCGCCGCGTCGTCGAGAACAGTGCTCCAAGGCGAAAGAACCAAACCGCGAGTTTCCCTTCTTGGGCTGGCAAAAGACGAACAGCCTGTCCGAATCAGGCATGCACGCCGACGCCCGCGTCGCAGAAAGGCTCGCGACACCTGTGACCTAGCTCGGCAACAGCGTAACTGAGCTAGCGTCAAGGATGCATCCACCGAACCATGGGTCCTCTTCCCGTCGCCCGACACATGAGGCAGCGGATCATCCCTCCTCCTCAGATCGTCCGCTGCAAAGCGCAGCCGCTTTTCCAGTTCTCGTTGTCATGCTCATGCATCTTTGCAGGCTGATGCGATATCACCCGATTCCATCCTCCTGTCTTTGGGCATCTCTTCATCTCCCCGGCCGGTCCTAGACCAGCCTGCTTCTCGTGCCCACCAGAAGGTTGGCGGCGTACGAGCGAGCTCGTTGCCCAGGCGTCCCCATTGCCCCCTCGTCAGGTATACGACCATCAGGCCACGGCGTGGTGACACAACATCTTACAGCAATGAGCGCATCTTTTCCTTGGATCTCAAATCAAGGACAGCCAAAACTGACTGACAGATCGATCGGGACAAACCGACTCATCATGCACCCCACAGCGGTTCCGTCATCAGCGTGGAAAACAACGGCAAGTGGCGATCGACGAAATGGACGTAATAAAAACATCGGCGTACGTCGTACTTCATTTCTCCGGTTTAATTAGTTGCCAATTTGGAGCTTGAGACACCGGTTGTTGCCTACGTATGTCGTTACACTTCACCTGCGTGCCCTACTTGTTTATTGTCTTTCCTCTGTGAGGAGCGTGCGTCCCTCCACGGCTGCACCACGTATACGTACGGGGCGAACGTGGTAGGCGGTACTGGCAAGGTGGGGGCCTCGCCCGTTCGGGGTTGCACCACCCAACATGGTGGCATCAACGAATCGGCAAGACATGCGTAGGTGAAAGTGTGAGGAGTTGGGAGTGGAGCCGAGTGACAGGGACAGTCCAATGGCGTTGCCGATCCCCTGCCCATCCGTGCCCGTCCATTATTCCTGCCGGACAGCTTGCTCTGCTCACACATGTGCAAGCAGTGCACTATCCAGTGCGGTGGGATTAAAAGGGCGACCGAGTAGCGTGCCCGTGTTCGTGGATGTGGCCACCGGATCATCCACTTCCTCGTCAAGCTTCCCTGTTCATTTTACCGGCCTCGGTAGAAACTTACCGTGAAAGAACTGTACTGATACCTGTTAGTAGTACTTAACATGACTGAATCTGGCAACGCGACTCCGAAAGAGAAGTTTCAGGTGCAGGAACTTGCCTGTCCACTTTGGAGCCATGCAGCCACTGCCTTCCAGCCAGGGACATTTTCCCCTGAGAAACGTTTCCAGTCCCGTGCGAAAACCGCAGCCTTTCCCAGGCTTCAGAAGGTTAGCCACTCCACTGAGGAAGGCTTCACATGACGACCAAGCAAATTGAAGACCGCAAAAGTTACAGCACCATCAGATAGGAACATGCACGGGCCGCCAGCAGATCAGCTGCCTCTGCAGGCTAATCTCCAAAGCAAAGCTGAGATTAAACAAAGCTACACCCCTCTCCTCCTTGACACGGCCTGCTTTTTTCTAACCCCCCCCATCTGACTCTGACGATGATTACCCCCGGCGTTTGTTTATCCCTTTGCGCTTTCCCGCCAGCTCACGGCTCAGGTCTTACAGCTAGCGCCCAGCCCGGCCTTGTCCCTTGCGCGCGTCCCCGGTCCCGGTCCGGTCAAACCTAGCTCGCGCTGTAAGATCCATACAGGCATGGAGACACGAGTTACAGTTGTCCACGTTGCGGGCACGCACCCGGCACCGCGCGGAGGAAGGCGATATCGATTATTCCCGCAACTCGCAAGCATGTGCCCGCCTCCGGGCCACTTGCTCGATCGGCTTCGGTCCATGGGGCGTGCGCCGCGCTCTGCCGGTGCCGGATCTGGTCATGGTCATACGCCGGCGTCTGCGCGGCTCTCTGCTCATGCTCTGCAGGCTGCACCGGTATTGCTGCCGCGCTGATGTCGGGGCCGCCGCGCCGGCCTGACGTGACGCTAGTTTGTTTATAGGAGCACACACATGCTGCTCCGTTACCTGACCCGTCCTGGATAGGAGACTTGCCATTTCTAGGAGGAGCCTGGTGGGTCGGTTGGTTCAGATAATCAGATTTGCCTTGTTTTCGGGTTCTGCGATCTGCCTTGTCAATAATGCCCAACTCTGCGTTGGAAAAATGTTGGAACAGCTAGGGAGCGTGTAGATCTTTGCCCCGCGGGGAGAATCATAGGAGTAGTAGTAGTAAAACTGAGGGACGCTGAAAAGAAAAAAAACACTTGGAAAGGTACAGAACCACATGCGGCCTGAATCAGCGTTTCCGTCCAAGCCCTGACCGTCGTCGTATCTTTCTGATAATACGATGTAACTTTTCCCCCTGGCCGCTAAAAGAATAATTCAGGGCAGTCGGTGGCGTTATATTCGGCCTACGCAGCAGCAGCAGCACGACGCTGGTTTTGAGAAATTCGAGATTCCCATTTTGAGGAGCGGCATATCTGCATGATCCCTTGACAGCTTGTCGGTTCTTGACCTCGCATGTTTAATCGGACGTTAATTAGTTAATTAATTCTGCGTTCGAATTTGCCTGTAGGCATTGGAATGGCAAAAGGGACTGATGACATGAGGGGGCCTTGCTCAATGGAAGAAAAAGAAAAGCCGGATATGCAGATTTCTCAGTGGAATAAATTGAGAGTTAATCACTCAGAACACATGTCTGAACTGAAGCAGTACAGGCTCGTGTCATGTCCCGCACCTATATCTGCGCGCTCACGTGACGCGTGCCTGCCAGGTTTCAACTTCAACCCTTGCATTTGCGAGCTTCCCCGTATGCCTTGAGGGTTGGTTCTCCGTACGTACGCCACCGCATAACAAAGAGAATGTCCCAAAAGTCCCCGAGCCTAGCAAAATCGATCCCATGGCATCGTCGTCACCACCGTCCGTCTACCTGTGGCTGGTACGTACATGCGCGTTGCCAAATGCGGCGCCGTCCCAGGAAACAGCGACGGCGACAGCACGGGGTGTAGGCACCGGAAAAAGGGGCGATCGGTCCAGGTCATACGTGCGCGCGCCGGCGCGGCGGCTCTCGCCCCCGCCCGTGAAAGATGACGTCGATCGCATCGGACACACGGGGAAAGAGGTCGCGCGATGGATGCGTGACGGATCTGCCGAGCCCGAGAGCGTGATCGGAGAGGACGGTCACGCGGCCGGGCTGTTTCGGGTCGGGGCCCCGTCCTCTCACGTGCCGCCGGGACCGCCGGGCTGCCTGCTGCTAGCGTCCCGGACCCGACCGGTGTTGGCGTCACCGGGAATACTCGATCTGCTTTTCGCGCTGCCCCTACCTTGGCCTTGCCACGCGATCCCGGATCCCGTCCCCGGCTACTCTACTGCGCGCTACCGGTTGGGCCACAACAACTGCAGCGCCCTGCCGCTTGCTCTTGCTCTTTGCACACTGGATTACACCCAAACCGGCCAGCAAACACACTGGATCTGCCAACTTGGAAGGTGAAGCTGGACACGACCCAGGATATCTCCTGGGCTGGTGGAAGCCACCTGGCAGTTCCGTTCCGCGTTGAAACATATGGAGTGCGTACGAAGAAACCGTATGATGGCGCGCTTGCTGTACACTATTTTCCGCATATATACTCACTCGGTCCATCTCCCACTGCATACACTTCTGGTGGGTCTGCGAGGAGTCTTATGTAGTAGTACCTGCAGACTATACCGGTTATGTTTTCTTGCCGGAAATTGCGATCGTTCCCAGACCCATCAGCGCATCACCACGTGCCGTATAGTCTTTCTAATGTCCACTGTACTACGTAAAATGCACTTTATTTTGTAAAAAATACGCGTGTACAGCAGCAACCTGTATCCTGCCAAGCGCTTTATTGGCGCTAGTATATATAATACTGCCACTGGGAAAGGAAATCGGAAAAGGATTCCTTTTCACAAGGGTAGATAGCAATTGCCACTAGATTAATGCGATGCAATTGTTAATTAATCCTGATGAGAGAGAGAGGGGATAATGCGGCAAGCTTCTGCCAGGGAAGGGAAAGGCGTCAGCACGTTGTGTGGTAAAGGCGAGGCTGTGAGGCCAGCTGTTCCCACCACGCTCCTACAGCTCCTCCACCTCCGTTCGGCTGGCCACTCTTGTCGCTCCGGTCCGGCCCGGCCGGCTGTAAATGAATGAATGTTTTCATTCTCGTCAATTTTTTTCTTTGCAATGATCGAGTAGTACGAGAATGCGGTAGCAGGTCGCCGGTTAAAAGTTAAAACTCATCTGTCTGCTCGATTAACAATGACAGTGCTGTCTGCAGTTTCGCGGGAAATGAGAGAAGACGACATACGCAGGCCTTTTCTGTATATACAAATTTGAAACATGAGTTTTGTAGTGAGAGAGGAGGTTCTCTCTCCTCTCCCCACAGGAGGAGCGAGGAGCCGATCGAGGCAGAGGCCAATTGTTGCCAGGCTAGAAGACCAGGCGACAGACTAGGACGGACTAGCGCTCCTGTTTCCGTTATCCGCCCCGCCCAACCAACCACCCCTTTTTCCTCTGAATTATAAACTCCGGCCTATATAAAACCCGGCACCCCTGCCCGCCTCCTCCTCGCCCACTTCTCCGTTTTCCCACTAATAACCCCGCGCATCTCGAACCAGCCACCGCGCGGCCGGCAAGGAGACATGACGATGATGGCGCAACAGCCTCAGCCGCTGCCGCTGGCGCAGCCGGCGGCGGGGGCCGCGGTGTTCGGTGACACGACGCTGACCAAGGTGTTCGTGGGCGGGCTGGCGTGGGAGACGCACAAGGACACGCTCCGCGAGCACTTCGAGCGCTACGGCGACATCCTCGAGGCCGTCATCATCTCCGACAAGCTCACCGGCCGCTCCAAGGGCTACGGCTTTGTCAGTTCTTTTTCCATTTTTTTCTCCTTTATTTATTTCCCTAGTAGTAGTAGGAGCTGCAACTGCGCGGCAGGCATTTTCCTGACATGTGTGCGACGCGACCTGGCGACAGGTGACGTTCAAGGAGGCGGACGCGGCCAAGAAGGCCTGCGAGGACGCCACGCCCGTCATCAACGGCCGCCGCGCCAACTGCAACCTGGCCTCGCTCGGCGCCAAGCCGCGCGCCCAGCCGCCGCAGCACCTCCTCCGCCCCTCGCCGCCGGCCACCCCGGCGCCGCACGCGCTCCCCTCCCCGCACCACCAGCCAGGTACGCGAGCATTCCTCCGCCCAAGAACTGCCAAAGTTATTAATTACTGCTGCTAATAACGTGGGTACTGACATGCTTTTTTTCTCTTTTTGGCGGGAATGACGAACTTGCAGGCGCCATCGCTGTGGGGTCCAGGGGCATGTCGCCGGTGCCGTGGTACTACCACCCCTCCACGACGCCGCCGCCGCCGCCCGCCGCGCACTACGCGCACCAGCAGTACCACGGCGTGCTCCCGTTCTACCCCGCCGCTGCCGCCACCTACGGGTATGTACGCACTTGTTCTACTCGTAGTAGTAGCTGCTAGTACAATTTCGAACGTTTGTAAAGCGACAAATCCTTCGCGCCACGGCCTTAGATCCCGGAACGCGCGCGCGCATCGGCTGCCGCGAATGGAATTCCCTCTTTTCCTCGGTGCGCGCGAAGGCTACGAGGATTATCTCCGGGCACCCGCCGCCGAGCCGGGGAGGGGACCGGTGGCGTGGGCACACACATGCGCGACAGCAGCGGCTTGGAGCACGCGAACTGGCACAGGCGCGCACAGGCTGGACGTGGACCGGACCGCGCGCCCCGGCCGGCCAGCTGCCTCGTCGTGCTCGCACGTGCCCACGTGCCGGCCTGCACGGCGGCAGAAAAGAACACATAAATACTGGCAATGTGTGTTTAGAGTTTAGACCAGTACTGTACTCGTTAACTGCGCGATCGATCTGGCAATTATTTTTCCTGGCCCTTTTTTTACCGTGTGATGATGCTAGCTCTAATTATTGACACTTGTTACTCATCGACGCGTCAACTGTTCTGTTCCAGGTACTCGCCGAACTACGTCACTGACTTGAGCTACAACGCGGTAAATAACGGACATCCACAAAACAATTCCCAGGATGGATCAGAGTGCTAACCGGTCGCTCTTTTGTACAGAAGCTAGGCCAAGCGGCGGCTGCCGGCACGGCCGGGTCCTACCTGCAGGGGCACTACTCGTACCCGGCGGCGGCGCAGGGCGGCATGGTGGCGCCCAACGGCATGATGCCGGTGTACCCGTTCTACCCCTACCAGTACCACGGCACGCAGGGGCTGGGCGTCCCCGCCGCCCACTACTTCCCGCCGGTGTCCGTCGCCGCCACCCCCGCCATCATCTCCAAGCCCACAGTCATGGCGCCTCCTCCCAAAGGTACTCATATCAGTGCAGCTCTTTACACTACATGTGCCCCCAATGCCTGTGGCAGGGGGAACGCGAGATGAGATCTCGTCCAGCTAACGGTTTGGGCATCTTTTTTTGTACTGTGTACCGCAGTGGAGCAGGTGACGGGTTGCAGCTGAAGGCACGATGATGGTGGCGGTGCAATCAAAGGGGAAGGAAAGGAAGGAGGAGGGCCAAAGGTGCTCTGATTAACAAGCTGCACATGAAGGGTGTCGTCCGTCTGTCGGGCCAGGCTGCCTGCGTATTACATTCGTTCAATTCCCTCTCTAACTCGTGCGCCCGTGGGGGAGCACGCCCACCAGCCAAGTCTGTAACAAAAACAATGATTCAATTCGTCACTCGTTTACCACCGTATTTTTCAATGGTAAACTCGTTAATTTCCATGTGTCTGTAGTCCAGTCGCTGCGGGGGACAGTGAACCCGAATAAATTGTCATAATCCATTCGTCCTCCTCTGTCATGAGCTCTCATTTTGTTTCTACATGCGGGCTGAACTATCCCGTTGCTGATACTGATTGTTCAGCTTGTATCTCCGTCCGATGTACATAACGTGTGGCGATAAAACCACGTTGTCAAGATAGGTTTCTAGCAGCAAAATTACGGACAGCGATAAGTTTCTAGCAGCAAGATAGGTTTCTAGCAGGTCCTCCCCTTGTCCAGCAAACGCGTTTAACCTTGCTTGAACCTCCCTACACATACAGGAGCAGACACAACATAAAGATTCAGAAAGGCCCAAGTCGAGCTTTCATTCTCTTGTGCACTTGCACGATCGAAAATTCGGAATCCTCGACGGTCGGCTCGCGAGCAGTCGGCTCGTGCAGTCGGGGTGCTGACCGTCCGTCTCCGCCGAAGCCATCGTGCGGCGCTCAATGCTTTCTCGTCTCATCGCCCAACGCCCGCAGTCCGCTCTGTCCAGAAGAAGCACGAAGGCCAAGCATGAAGCCCATAGTCCAATAACTGGTCGTCCGTCCTCTTATCTGCTGACTGCATGAAACAGAAGTCTGAAGCGTAGCTGCTCTCTGAAAATGCTGCTCATACATATTCTGAACTGAGGTGTGTTCGTTTCCTGGGTCTAAACTTTAGAAGTGTCACATCAAAAAGAATCTTACTATTTAAGAAGTACTTAAATAAAGTTTAATTATAAAATAAATTACAGGCTCTTAAACTAATTTACGAGACGAATCTAATGAGGTTAATTAAGTCATGATTAGAAGACGGTTCATTGTAGCATCACTTTAGCAAAACATAAATTAATTAAGCTTATTAGATTCATCTCGAAAATTAGCATCAATCTGTCAATAGGGTTTTATCATTAAATTAATCAAAATATTTATAAATAGTAAGATTCTCTTTGATGTGACAATGCTAAATTTTAGAGGCGAGGAAACGAACGGGGCCCGAGTTAAATAACACACAATAAAAATAAAAGAGAGAGCGACGTCTTGAGTTTAGGTATCACGGTTCCATACAAAACATCACTAGTTTGAGGGCACATTAGAAGACAAAATAAATTGTGATTGCATAAGATTGACAAACAAAAGAACTGTCCTGCAATAATACACTCTAAAACTGTAGCTGTTCTTCAATGTCCAGGGTACTGGAATTTGATACCTACAAAACTACAATGAAAAAAAGTAACATTATAATCATTGAATTAGTATATTTATCATAAGGATAAGTTTACGAACAACAATTGAGTGAAGGTATTTATAGCCCCATACTGTCCAGAGTCTCTCACATTGCTCTTAGAAATGTAACTTCTGCCACTTGTGCCTCTAGGCCATCATTCTTGCAGTCTTGCAGCTAGGAATAAAGGAAATCAAAACAAAATATTAGTTCTACAACCGAAGTTCGGACAGAAATATAACATTGGAATTGATAATATACCTTAGTTGCTTTATGTGCTCTACTCCTCCCCTTTTGCTTATTATCTAGCCATGTTCTTTTCCTCACTGAATTTTTTATTTTTACCTCTTTCTTCTTTAGGCGTGCATTTTTCAGTACATCAGCATTTGTTGCTTGAACATCCATATTGGCTGAACAAGAACCCCCTGATGTACTTTCGGAAACATTGAGGGTGTGTTTGGTTGGGCTTTTCCTGGCTTTGGCTTTTCCAAAAAGCCAGTAGCCCAACCAAAGGGGTTGATCGCTAACAAAAGCCAAAGCCAAAAGCAGCTTTTTGCTAGTTCATTTCTGAAAGCAGTGTGGAGGTGCTTTTTCCGGCTTTGGCTTTCACAAATTTGAAGAAATTACATACATATGTATATGTATGTATATATATACATGTAATATATATGTTATATGACTTGTATTTATTTATATACATATATCTTATGTAAATATTGTGTGTTTACTTATTTATTTATATATATCTTATATCTATATGTTTATATGTATAAGATACATGTAAATAAATAAATATATGTATATATATGTTTATATGTATAAATATTTTTTTATTCATATGTATATGTGTATATATATATTTATCTATTTATTTATATACATGTATATATGTTATATTATATATATGATATAAATAAATAAATAAATATAAAATGTATTATATATATTTGTATGCATATATTTGTGTGTTTACTTATTTATTTATATATATCTTATATATATATGTTTATATGTATAAATATTTTTTTATTCATATGTATATGTGTATATATATATGTATATGTGTATATATATTTATCTATTTATTTATATACATGTATATATGTTATATTATATATATGATATAAATAAATATACAAATATAAAATGTATTATATATATGTATATATGTACGCATATATGATGGTATATATGATGATAAGTAGGGTCTGCTAGTAAATTTCGAAAAGCCACAATTGTTTTACCAAACGGCTTTCACTTTTTACAGACTCATAACCCACAAATGCTTTTTCCACAACTCACGACTCACAAGCAGCTTTTGCCACAGCCACAGCCCAACCAAACACACCCCGAGTTTGTCCAAAACTTCCTTATTGAGGATGTCAAGTTTGTTGTCTACATGATCCAATTTTATTATCAGATTTTCTTCTATTTGCATACCTCTTCCTGACCTCAAAGCCAGTGTTGCGTGCATAAGCATTCCATAAGTTCCAGGCCTCGGTCTCACTCGAAACTTCATGCCAAGTTCTGGTCTTTGAATTGGAATTACACCATCATCTCTGAAAAATTATGAATGCACTATTAGTGCAGTTCTTGTTGGAAACACCATACTAAATAGCATACAGGCCTAGAGACATCGTGAAAATTTTCAAGTATAGGACAGTACCTGCTGGAAACGCCATACTCTCCTTGGTCTTGGTTTTCTTCCATTTAACACTTGAGCAGAATTTGGTCTACCAAATCGGGGCCCTCAATGGACTGTTGCGCACGTTCCTTGCTAGCTCAATCCATTGTTTCAACGTTGCTCTCCTTGGCCGTGATGTTCCTCAACTTGGATTGGGGATTTTTTTTTCGGGAGGCGAGAGGAAAGTGGCGCAATATCCAGCGTATGGACTGGGCCGGTTGTGTCGCGGATGTCGGACGCTGGTGTCCGAGACGTGAAAGCATTGAGTGCCGCACGATGGCTTCGGCGGAGACGGACGGTCAGCACCCCGACTGCACGGGAGCCGATTGCCGAGGATTTCGATCCCTTGCCCTAATACTCGCTTCACATGCAACTTCATGATATAGAGAAAAAGAACAGCAACATGCTGGTGATTTTTGCTCCCGGCGGATGAACATGTGTTGTAGGTGCATAACATATGGCGATAGCACTATGTTATGACGATAGGTTATTGGCAGTAAAATTATAGACGGCCATTGACCCGGCAGGTCAGAACCTCGAGCTTTTCTAGTACAACATACAGGAGCAGACAAGAAGAGCGCTTTAGCTTGCCTAATCTGAAATGCAAAGAAGTTCGCATCATCTGCAAACATGATGTAACCCAACAAACAATGTGCAACAACAACAACAACAACAACAAAGCCTTTAATCCCAAGCAAGTTGGGGTAGGCTAGAGATGAAACCCATAAGACACAAAGTTAGAGCAACATAAAGGTCACGGTTCCGGCACGTCGATTGCTTGCCTCCAAGCGCTCCTATCCATAGCTAATTCTTTGGAGATATTCCACTCCTTAAGGTCTCTCTTGACCGATTCTTCCCAAGTCAAGTTAGGTCGACCTCTACCTCTCTTTATATTATCGGCCCGCCTTAGAGCCCCACTACGCACCGGTGCCTCCGGAGGCCTACGTTGGACATGTCCAAACCATCTCAATCGATGTTGAACCAATTTCTCCTCAATTGGAGCCACTCCTACCTTATCCCGAATATCTTCATTCCGTACCCGATCCCTTCTTGTGTGTCCACACATCCACCGTAGCATACGCATCTCCGCTACACTTAATTGTTGGACATGTCGTCTTTTTGTAGGCCAACATTCAGCACCATATAATATTGCCGGGCGAATCGCGGTCCTATAAAACTTACCTTTTAGCTTTTGTGGCACCCTCCGATCACAAAGTACGCCAGATGCTTGACGCCATTTCAACCAACCGGCTGAAATTCTATGCCTAACATCTTCGTCAATCTCGCCATCCTTCTGTAGCATCGATCCTAAGTATCGAAAAGTGCATACCGCCAAACACCCTGGTCATAATAATTCTCATTGGAACATGAATCCTGGCACAAAATATCTTTTAAGCATAAAGCACTAGTAAATGATCACATGCTGAATAGGCATCTCACTGTAGCAGCAACATTACCTAACAATTTACCAGACTTGCCTAAAAAAAACAATTTACCATAGACAACGTAACTTCCAAGTACTGTTACACGCTATTAGAAGCCAACTAGAAGGATTGTATGCAAGTCATTTGAGAAGACGGTAATAGAGCAATATGGTAGCACTGCAATCTGATGTGAGTTAAACTTAGTGTCATAATATATCATGATGTCCTGGAGCAAAGTTTGATACAGGTAGTTTTCAGGAGAGAATGAAACAACTTGAACTTACAATAGACAAATAGCAGAAAACGATTTCCAATAACTAAACGTATTAACCAATGCTGGCATTGTGAGCCCCAATTTTCTAACACAAAAATTTATACTCTATCAATCATCACCATTAGCAGAACAAAATGCCTCCCAGATACCAAGGGAACATCACAGGTACTGTTCGACTTCTACCCTCACTGCCCAATCACTGAGGCTCCATAAGGCGTCGGATGTGCTACAATCGTCTCCGATGTAGTTCCCCACCATATATTAGCTCTGGGCGCTGACCGGGAAAACAAAAGGGTGGCCATATTTACTGTCTTCTAGGATGTTACTGGTTTGCTGCTGCGTTTTTTGGATTCACTGTAAAGAATAACACCTATAACTGTAAGCGTGTAACCAAGCATTCCCGTTACAGAAACAGGATTCTTGAATATCATAATAGAGACAACAACTGCCACAGCACCCTTTGCATTTCCGAGAACCTGGAAAGAAACATGAACGTTAAGTCATACAACAAAAATTGAAGGATCAAATATGGCAAATATTTACATCATTTTCTATGGCCTACTAAAACTAGGGTTATGTACTGGAAAGTGGTAGATATAGAGTACTGTGATGATGTTTTGACTGCAAGATGAAGACAAGCATAAAATTTCACTTACTCATGAAACTGGCAAAGCATCTATGACATGTTCAACATGGGATTTCAAATAGGCCACATATCCCTACAAGTTACAGTAATGCACTATACAAGTGGAGAGGTAACTAACATAGTACGTTCAGTTTGACAGACCGATAAACTTCCTTAGTTCAACAGGCATAGACATACGCCGTAGACCAAAAAATTGATCCACTATCCACTTTGGCCGACCTAATCGTATACACTATTTGACGTTGGAACTTGGAACGTTGATTTTAGTACCATTTCCCTGACTCATCTTAATTAGCTAAAGTATAACTCAAAATCAAAATGTGCTGTGGAAGTGGCAAGTGGATGGTGTGCAGGACCATGGATAGACATAGTTCACTTTTAAACAATATATCTACATGGAGATATCTTAAATGCAAAGCTTGCAGCAAGAAAAATCACATGTTAAACAACATATCACACACAATAAACTTTAGTCCAATATTTTTTTACTTGAGAATAGAATTATGTAAGACAATGTTACATACCTGTAGAGTCAGTGCACTAGTATGTTTGGTGACCAAGAAATTGGTCAGATTGACAAAGTATGCCAAGCAAGAGTTGAACAATAGCAGCCAAACAATTGTGAAGTCCTTTTTAGCCAGTTGAATTGTGATGCCAACAACATTATCCTCCATAAAGATAGTTGCAGGAAGCAGGAAAAGAACAGCAATTGGAGCCATGTACAAGAGCAGATTCATAGAATTAAGCTTCTCCCTGCTCAGAACAGAAACAAAAATGAGAAAATTGAAGTAGTATATTAATCCAAGTCAATATAATATAAAATAGGTTTCACGGATAAAAAAACCGATGGAAGTGCAGTATTACCCCTCAGAGGACAGAAGAATCCCTTGAAGCACTGTCTTCAATGCCCTTGCAGCAGTGGCTCCAATGCACATGATGAATCCAAATAGATGAAAGCTAGGCTCGCCCTGTAAGTGCAATTGCAATGTCCATATCAGTTTATGCTTTTTTATGGGATAAATCCATATCAATCAATGTTAGACAGCTTAGCTATTAGTACTACATAGTGGCATATTGACATGTATCTCCTAGGCTTTAATTTGATTCAAATTTCAAGATATACAAATGCAAAGACATAAGAGACATAAGAATTTTCCTAGAAGCCGTATATAACAACTTGCTAATTTATAAGGCTGCACGCAAGTTCCCCATAAGCATATATGCAACCACTAGTCTGACAACACCTCGCATTCAGTTGCTATTACATAATGAAGTGCACATTTCATATATTGGACGCAAATAAACTTAATAGTAGCATAATTAACACAAGGTCCAGTAAATGCCAACATGCATATTTAACAAATGTCTAATAATATTTCAAGTTGATCTTGGTAAGAGCCTCAATACTAAGGCACTGACATTGCAACTCAGGTTTAGAAAATATGCAACTCTAGCTTTCCAATGCATCGGATTAAACAGCCACATAGATGCAAGGCTTTCTGTTATTACATGGCAGGAACAGAACTTGCACGTTACCATTTCACCACTGGTTTTTACTGACAAAGGAAAAGGTATTGCTTTAGTATTTCTTCAGGAGTTATTTTCTAACATGATACTCTGATCACGTTATCATTCAGTCAACTGATCACGTTACTCCAGTTGAATAATGCTAAGCTGCTCTTATCAAATAGCTGGTGCCACCATCTGATAATTGCAAAATCCTATTCTAATGAACTGATGCTAGATGCGCCATTCTATTTCAGTTTAGTTAGATGACAGATCAGCCCCTCCTCGTTACCTCGAGTCCCGAGGCAGCCAAAGCAGAATTTCCCTCAGATCCAACTCGACCTTCAACAGATCTACTGAAACGAGAGATTGGGAGCGGAACAGGCGGCAACTTACCCCGCTGGCGATGATGACACCAGTGACGACAGGCACAAGGGTGAGGTAGGTGATCCATGACTCGCGCTTGACGGTCATAAGGTAGGCGAAGACGGCGGTGAAGAAGGGTGTGGTAGCTCCGACTGCCTGGTTGAATGAGACGGGGAGGTACCGCAGAGAGATGTTGCCGGAGACGACGGAGCCGCAGAAGACGAGGCTGAGCGCGGCGATCTTCGCGAGCTGGAGGCGGGAGCGTACGAGCTGCATGGGCACGACGCGGAGCCAGGCGATGGCGGCGTAGGAGAGCAGGGCGCAGGCGGACATGTGGCACATGGTGAGGAAGATGGGGTACTTGAAGCCGTAGTTGCTGAGGAGGTACTTGTTGAGCAGGAGCACGCCGATGTTGGAGGAGTACCAGGCGGTGACGAGCCCCACCGTGAAGAAGCGGCCGGTGCCCGCCGCGGCCCCGGTCCCGCCAGGCGACGGCGAGGCGCCGCCCTTGGCCGTCATGGCTCGGTCGTCGCCGCCGCGCGGATCTGGTGAGGGAGGTGGGAATGGGGGTGGGTGGAATTGGTGGTGGCGTTGGGTTTGGGCTGGGGAGCGGAGGCGTGTGCGTGAGCCTGCGTTTATGGGGAGGAGGTGACGAGGGAGAAGACGCGGCCCCTGTCGGTGGCGCGGTGGATGTTGAAGTTGAAGGGAGAACGGAGGGGAGAGATCTTTTCCGCCTTCCCTTTCTGCCCTGCTTTCTCTGTAGAGCCTGGTTTCCCTTTCCCCTGTTTGATTATTGACCGGCAGCTAGGCACTTGGGTTGGGGAGGTTTTCAAATTGATTAGTCGTCAGGTTTAGCTACTGGTATTTTGGCGTATAGCGCATTTGTAAATATCTTTGTCTTAAGTTGGAAGTATTTGCTACAGTACCTTTTAGCATGTTTTTTGGTTGCGAGAGTAGGACTTGATTACTGCCAATATCGCCACTATCTACTACTAGAATCCTAAGTCTCAACGATTGTTAGTTCATTACTCCTCCTAACTAACAATCCGGACTCGATGTCTACAGGTGCGTTTGGTCAGAAGTTTGGCAGGGAGGCGCAAATCGGCTACGACCGGAGAGTTCGTTCGGCGGCAGAGCATCACAGAATCAGCTCCTAAACCAACTTCCACTCCATAGACGAGGATTATATACGCCACTACGGCACTACCACTATTGTAGTGAATCTGAAGTGCGATAGCTACGCAGCATCAGCCTGCGCTCCCTCGGCAGAAGCAGACGAGTGATTGCCTGCCTAATTCGTGGACTAATGCCCGGTTCGGTGAGAACACGGATACGCTCGCGCGCGGCACACGAGCAGAGGAACGCGCCAAACCAGCTTGCCCGTCTCAGCGCACCAGCAAACACAAAACACCACGCCGAAATACGAGAGCCACGGCGGCGGAGCAAGCCGTACACCGCTGCCGGGCACCGCTCCCGCGTGGCGCCACGCGGGACGCCTTGAGGGAGGAAGCCCAGAACGGTGCCTTCCTGCAAGGCTGCAGCTCAGCAAACCGACGACTCGGCACCCAACTAACAACGACGCGCCTCCTCAGATTCGTCATTCGTGCCACGATTCGACATGCGCTGCTCGACCGGTGGCATGTGCTGATTGCTCCCCACTTGGGAGGACTGGTTCTTCCGTTTTGTGGTGTAGTAATCTGATTCGATAGACGATAGGAACAGGCCCCTTCGGTTTCTTTCCTACTCCTACCAAAGCAGGCAGGAAGGAAAAAAATGTCTGATGCTTGGTAAGTACATCGTACGGTGACAAATTGGTCAAGACGAGCACAAACTGCACGCAAGAGCAGCTATCAAGGGTGACCGCTTCTCGCGAATCAAAACCAGGCCATGTGCCGCGTGCGAAGTCCAGTCATTTTGACCAAGATTTTCTAACCTTCCGTTCGCTCTTGCTCTTTGAACCCGTTAAATTGCCATTCCGTGGTCATTTTTGTTTTGGATGCTGAATTGCTGGTGACTGGCTCTGGAATTGAAGACATGTTTTACACACGGAGACCGATACCCAAATGTACTGAGGTGCACAGCGAGGCAGCGACTATGAAATTGCCGAGTTCTGATATATTCTCTGACTACCTGTAAAACTTACCGGAATTTCAAGACAGAATCATCCGAGACGGGAAGCACATGCGAAGATCATTTGCAGCAACGTCATAATAATATACTAAAAGTAGGGATGGCATGTGGCTACTCGAATGTTTCCACTTCAAAGCACGGCACGAATCCTCCGTCGAAGAATATTCTCCAGCTCTGCACCAAGCCACCAATACTTAACAGTTACAGATTAGTGGCGCTAAACTGCAGTCAACTAGTACTACCTAGCAATTGCCTGGTCGGATTATAAAAAAAGGAACAGCCCCATTTGACCTGGCACATATTAAGCAACCGATCAGAGAGCACACAGTTATTCCACAGACAGGAAGTTTGGCAAATGTTTGGCCGAGCCAGGACTGCCAGAGAAGGACAGCCAGAGGACTGAATCAAGCGTCCACATGAACATGAAACATCAGCTCGAGTATGGAATTGAGGCAGGGAACACAGAAGACGGAACATACCTCCTCGCGTAGTCCCACGAAAACAGGACATTTGAAAAAGAAAAAACAATCCTTCATAGCAAACATGATCATTCTACAGCTGCTTTTACACACCAAAATAGTTAACCCATGGATCTCTATATATGGTTTTACAAGTTCCCACATAAAACGAGATAAAGGAGGGCAACCCCTTCCTTCTTGAATAAAAGGGCATCACTAGCAAAAGATGTAACTTTCTTTCCAGAGGATTATAACCAATTCCAACAATCATATGAAGATAAAGCTCCCGTGCTGTTCTTCTGTATGTAGTATTTTTTTCTGTAAAAACTTGTATCAGCCTAATGCTGACTTTTCACCTGGCTCCTGGATTAAAGACATTCAAAAATTAATTAGATCCTTAAGAGGAGGGAATAATTTAATGACTACAACGAAACAGAAAAGATGACGTACAACATAAACATTTTTTTCACAAACTGGCCATACTTTCTGCAAACACTAGTCAGTCACTTCTGCTCTTTAGTTTCCCCATTCAACAAAAGTTTGTACAGGACCATTTTTAGTAAAATAAATAAGACTTCGACATTGCAAAGAGTTAGCTATTTAGTATAGGGGCATGTAGCTATTTCTATAAACATGCAAATTTACAATTGTGTACATCTAATTTCCTATATTTATATGCCATATGTTAAAAAGACATCAAAGAATGGCAAGAGACGTGCTATGTACAGCCCATGGTCTAAAATAGGAGTCTCCAATAACTCAGTTATGTTTGTTCTGCGTAGAGATCTTAAGTTTCATCCTGGATAGATCGAGTGTTCTTCCTTTCTGTAATGACTTTTATTCCTTCTTAATGCAATGATACACAGTTCTCCTATGGTATTCGAGAAAAAACAAAATGTCACCCTTGATTGATTTACTGAGTTATCCTTCTCTTTTCTTGCAATACCCTTTTTTTTTAAAAAAAACATTAGTGGGCACAACCAAATATGAAACCTAGAATACCTCAACATGACATGTTTACTGAAAAAGGATTAAAGATCAGCAGTCTTTGTTTCAATGGCTGTTTTAATACTGCTGAGTAGTTTCAAGCTGGTTGATCTATCTTTAGAGGTTAGGTTACTGATGCGTTTCAAGAAAGCGATGGAATTAGGGTGAGTGAAGCACGTGTTCCACAGCTATGGTGTGGTTACTATAAAGAAAAGATGCGAAGCCTAGTCCATCTAGACTCTAAAACATCACGGCGTGGATACTTGACACAGTTTTTGTTAGTTGGTCTCAACCGTGTATACTATTATAATTCTACTATACCTAGGCAAGGTCATGGAAATGTGCACTCAATGTCTCGTACATCCACATCATTCAAGCGAGAAATTTCAACGCATTGAAACGGATCCTAGAAATTGGCATACAATAATCAAGGAAAGGAGAAAAATGCAGCTACTCAAATAAATTACTCACTAGCAACTGATCTGCAGTAGTAGTCGCTAACTATAGTTCACTTATATCTGTAGGATAGCTTCCCAGGACCTGCAAAAAGGTAGCAAACTCCTGCAAATAAAGCAACATGAGCATTGTTCACCTGACCAGACTGCACTAGAGTAAAAACAAAATGCACCTTCAAATTTCCAAGAGCGTTCTGAGTCCTTGGATCAGCTGTTGACGCCTCCAGGTCGACATAAAAAAGGTAATCAAAGTGCCTGGTTGAACAGAGTATCAAATGGGTGCAGAATATAAACATATGAAATGTCAAAATGTGGGAAGAGAAACTGAAGAAATCAGATGGTTACAGGTCAGGCATCTCACTTTAACGGTGAAGAACAGTCATTAGCTACACGAAGAGGTTTGTTCTTGTGTGGGCGACTTTCAATCTGAAGATCCATTCAAAGATACAGCACATTAGTAGTGAGTTATTTTTACAAAATGAATACAAGTGACAGGACAAATTTGTTGGACAGACCTTTGTGAGGTTGATTTCCCTCAGTGCAAATACAGCAAGTGCCTTGAAGAGCTCTCCAGGTCCTTCTTCAAGTGAAAAAACTATGCTTGTCTAAAAAATAAAATGATTGTATAACATGTCAACTAGGCTTGCTATAAGGTGTGGGTGAGGCCATTGGGGCCAGGCAGCTACAGGAAGATGGAAAAAAGGTTGCAAAGTGATTCAGACCTTGAACGGTTTATCAGTGCGAGCTATGATGGGATCTGGAGCCAGCATCATAAAACGGGTGACATTATCTTTATCATCCTAAAGAAAGAGGTAACTTGATGGTGAGGATGACAAGCAGTAACACATGCTATTTGTTTAGCATGAAATCTACCTGAATATTTTCAGCAAGTATATCCAGTCCATATAGTTCAGCAGCCAATGAACTAGCGATAGCGCCAGTGTCTTGAAGCCTTTGTTCTGCAACAAACTAGAAAACCAAAAAGTATGACAGAAGTTGACTTGATGAATTACTGAAAATCCCATTTAACCCAAAAAAACACATAATAATGTTGCTAAAAAAAGAATGAGTAAAGCATATCCGCATCATAGGTGAAACTCAAGGAGAAAGCATCAGGTACCTTTGCTGCACCAGCAGTGTCATCAACAGCTTCTCTGTGTTCAATCCCTAGTTCTGTCAATGTGTTCTCACATTGCGCAAGAGCCTAAGAATTAGAAAAATCATGTATTGCAAGGTTACTTCTGCCAAAAAAAAGAAGTAAATAAAGAAACAGTATGAAGACTGGATTATACAAGCGACTCACCTGGGGATGACTCATGGCACTTTTTAAGTTTTCAATCTTCACGCCAGGATTGGCTAACAAGCAATGACGGACTGCAAGTCGAACTTCTCCAACAATGTGCAACTTATGCCTAAGTAAAAGGTCATAATTCCTATGTATGCTACCTCCCAAAGAATTCTCAAGCGGCAATACTGCCCTATGAGCTAACCGGTCTTGAACAGCCTGTAAAAGGAGTGCATGATATAAAAGTTATGTTATGTCTATTGTCTTGTGCTACAAACTGTTCGACCTGTTTATGGAAACCAAAAGAAAAGGACCAAAAAGAATAGAGGTAGCGTATATAGATTACAGATGTCAATGTCTGAAAATAAGTGAACACCAATTGTTACAGTATTTCCTGTTTGATAGAGCCTAAAAACAAATTGTTTCAGAGAAAGAAGCTTTCATTATTAAATAGCTGCAAAATAATAAGTAGTACATGCTAAAAGTGGATTCTTCTTGTAAATATGTATTTATTTGGTGATAATGCATTCGCTCAATGCAAGCAATTAAAAACTTCAACAATTTTCGTGGCACATCTAGCCTTTTTCAATTGATTTCCATGACCCTAAGACCAAACATAAAAAAGCCCAACATGTAATTCTAAATTATTACCTGAAATGCAGTATCAAAGTGCTCACAGGGCACGGTCTGGCAATTCGGGTACGCCTTCATTGCTGCCGCCTCGCTGTAGGCACCAGGGCAACCCTGAATCAGTCAGTAGAACCAAGCTGAGATTGTTCCGAAAACAGGGGCACGAGCACGCAGTGTAGAAGAAAGGAAACTGAAAGGCGGAAACAAGAGATGCGTTTCGTCGAGCACCTGGTACGCAACGTTGAGCCCCTCGCGGCCCGCCTCCATCAAGTCCGCACTGGTGAGCGGCCCTGACAACAGCACGAACAACCCACGAGGCAGACGAAAAAATTAGCACCACGCCCGCCCAGCCGAGGTGATTAACCAAATCCGAAATCAGAGAACGCTATCGTAGCCGCGAGCGTGACTTACGATGCAGCCAGCGGGGATCACGGGCGGTGGAGACGGCGGAGCGCTGGAGAGGCTCGGGAGGGCGACGCAGCCCATCCAAATCCACGGAATCGACGCCGGTGGAGACGGAGTTGGCGCCAGAGCTGGCTCTGGCGTCGGTGGCGCTACATTTCAGGGAGGCGTGGCGCGGGGACGACGAGGCGGCGGAGCGTTTTTGGGCCGGGAGAGACGGGAGCCGGATGCAGGCCGTGGAGGCCATTGCCACGACGCCGCCGCGCGGGCGTGCAGAGATTTGTGCTCCCCGTCCGCGACCAGCCACCAGCGACGCGACGAAGGGGGAAGACGAGAAGCAGAGGCGAGCAGATTGATTTTTTTCCTGCTCCTCTTCCGAAACTGGTAGCCGGTGAAGAGAGTAGTACAGCTGAAGCGTGACGTGTGTGGGCGCGCGGCCGCGTGCGGGGACCGGCGCCAACACGTTCCGCAGCGCCGACCACGCCGAAGCCCGAAGCCGAGCCGGGGAAAGGATTGCGTATCGTTGCATCCCGCTTGTGTTTGCCTTTGCTATCATCCCTTTCACGACTGCGATGACAGTGGAAATTGGATGGACATGGACCGTAGTTTTGGCCCATCAGTAAAAAGATGGCGGGACTAGGCTTATACTAAGCCCGTTGCGGCCCAGCCTTTTTTTCCTTTGAGAATGCTACAGTTTGCTGAAGCAAAACACACGTCTCACTTTATCCGCCTCTGCTGCTTCTTCGCCGCCGGCAAGCACAAATTTCCTAGCTCTTCAAAATTTTCATTCTGCTCATAATTAGTCGATTCCGTTTTACTTTCTTCTATCTTCGTGGCTGGTCAAGGTGTACACCTATACGTTCTGTCTGATTCATTTTCCATCACTCTCTTTCATCACCGGCGCGGACACATATTCACCTCCTTGTACACTCGCTCTTTTTCCTTTTCGAACAATGTAAACTCGCTCTTCATCCCCCATCGTTACCAGTACCAGCCGCGCATTTTCCCGTCCTTGCGTTGTCGCTCCTTGCGGCCGGGAGGACGGAAACGATCATATCGTGTTATTGCACGCAGGCGTCCGGATAACAGGTCTCAGACGTCTGCCACTGCAGAGCGAACAGCGGTAGTCCATGTAATATAAGTTATTGATAACCGGTGTTGCTGACGCTCGATACCAGGAATGGAAGAATCTAACTGGCAAGATGAGAAAGGCGCCTTCGTTTAGGACCCTCCCCTCTCACTCCCTCATAACTTATCGTTGGAGCAAAGCTTGAGTCATGCATGGAGTTAAAAACGGGCGGGCGTCGGACAGGGTTGTCAGGCCATTACTGTTTCCGGGCACCACATTGCTTGCCAGACCGGAATGTGCTGCCACACTATCTTCCTGCATCACAAGATACTATGGCAGTACTAGAAGGCGATTAGGTCCATCTCGATCTCTGGCTCCCTCTCGTACGATACCATCAGGTCTAGAGAGAGAGAAAGCGACACTGCCGGAATTCAGAGGGGACGAGTGGCTAGAGCGCTAGCAGCAGCCCCCTTGTGCTCCCGGTAAATTATGTGTGTGGCGTGGCGACCTAGCTAGAAAGCGATCAGCGAGCTAGCTATACGCGGGAGGCCGATGGGATTCCCGTGAATCGGACCCGCCCAAGACATGCGCTATCATCGGTCACAGGCGCTTCGTTTTGATGGATGCCATTGGCGGCAGGAAGGCTACCTCAAGCTGGAGGTGCTGCTGGACGCGTACAGCTCACACCCACAGGAAACAGTACCTGCTACAGCTATGTGTACTACATAAGCCTAGCTAGCTACTTTGCAGCTGCATAGATTTCTAACATGCATCTGTGAGCTACTAATACGAATTGATAAATTGTTAGTAATACAACTAAGAAGATAGCTGCACTGCACCTTAGGAGTTAGCGCACAAGGTGCTTGGTTCAATTAACTAAGAAGCACCTTATGCGATAAGATGTTTGATAATTGAAGCCTTCTTCAGAGTTCAGTTTTAACATCAGCATTGATAGTTCAAACACTTTCATCTCCTCTGCCAAGGGAGGCTCTAAAGAGAAATGCCAAGGTGCTTCGTTATGTCCTTGAAAAAACAAGGTGCTTTCAGTTAACTAAGAAGCACCTTATGATAAGCTGATTGATATAGTTGAAGTCTTCATCATATATGGTCAGTTTTAACATCAACATGGATAGTTCAAACACTTACCAATCTATTAATCTCCTCTGCTCAGGGAGGCTGTAAAGAGAAATGCCAAACATACACGAAAGAAAGTATCAAACAGAAAAAAGAAAAGTAGATGGAGGTTAACAAACAGATTAATACGCATGGATAGACAAAAAAGTGAAAAAGAAGAAGAATGAATTTTGGAAAAGGGAAAGTAAAGAAAGACCATGACATGATTAGAATGTTTTGACAAATATACCGACACATAATGACGACTATTCAAATGAAGAGTATATGCGAACCTAGTTAGAGACATCACCGGTAACAATTGTTAAGTATTAATAACAACACAAAATAGCTCTGCGTGCATGCTAGCTAGCTCAATTCCTTCGGAATCAGCCCTCCATCCAAATCGGAGCTCTTCTTCCATTCGTTCGTGTTGGACACAACAAATTGAAGTGCTTGCTTATATTACGGCAGCATCGCGAACGTCGATATGTCGCCCCACGCTGCCGGGATTGACGCACTGCCGCAGTTGCTGTTGCTGTTGTGCGTGGCGTTGTCGTCGTCGGCGCTGCTCCGGCCGCCGTTGAGATTACCATTAGCGGCGGCTGTATTATTAGCAGGCTGGTGCGGGGACGGAAGCACGTAGGAGCTGTCTGCCATGAACCATGACGTCGCTGCCGGCACGGCTTCCATGGCCGGCGCCCCCGCCATCTGCAAGAAGGCCCCTCCGGCAACATGTTGCTCTTGCAGCGCTGCACCTTCCACGTGGTGGTGGACAGCAGCGCCGCCGCCGGAGGCTCGGTGGCGGCGGGCCGAGGAACATGGTGGCCAGCCGCTGCTGCTGCAGCTTCCAGTGCAGGTCCTGGTTGATGAAGCTAAGCGACTCGATGGACGACGCGATGCTGCTGCTCACAGGGCCAGTGTTCACGCCTCCTCCTCCGCCGCCGCCGGTGAGGTCGACTGCTCCCGGGCCTGACGCCGGCCACTCCCCGACGAACGGGACGTAGTGGCCGACAGCCGGCGCGTGGTGGAGCCTAGGCAGCGCCATCATGCCGACGGCGGCGCCGCCATGGTGGTACTCGCCCGCGGTGGCTGCGCCGCCGATCGGCGACGACGATACCACCACCTGCGCGCCTCCTCCGGCGAGAAACCCGAGCCTCGCCTGCTGGTCGGCGGCGGCGCCGATGCCCTCGACGACGGGCAGGTTGAGCGAGAGGCGCGAGGAGGCTGCGGCCGCGGCCACGGCGGCGGAGGCCGACGCGGCGGAGCGCGAGCGCTTGTTCTTGCGGCAGCCCCCGCCGACGGGGACGTTGCGGAGCGCGCCGCCCTTGGTCCAGTAGCGGCGGCACGTCTTGCAGAAGTGGCGCGGCTGCGAGAGGGAGTAGTTGTTGTAGTAGCAGAACTTGGTGTTGGGCGAGTCGCAGCGCGGGCACCTCAGGCCCTGCTCCGGCGGCGGCGGAGGAGGCTGCTGCTGCTGCTGTGGTGGTGGTGGTGGTGGAGGCGGTGTGTGTGCCTCCGCCGCCGCCGCTCTTCTGTGGCCCGGCCACGTCGTCCCCTGCCACCGCTGTCGACGACGCCATATACGCAGCGCACCGCAACCAGCTGCCTGTTGCGCGGTGATGATCCCACCGCCGCGCGCGCGCACAGCTAGCCAGGCGATGTGGTGATGATGAGTAGGTATCAGGTGATCAGGTGTGGATACGTGAGCGTATATAAGGAGGAGTACTACTAGTACTATGATGATGAAGAGGTGGAGGAGGGTTTCCTGGCGCGCAGGGAAGAAGGGGAGGATCCTATTCAATGGCGTCTCATGTGTGTGGGCATCGCTTCGCTGCATGCATGGGATTAATGAGATCGTCTAAAGCGACGTCCGCGGATTGCCGCCTGTGATTGCCATCAAGTGCGCTCTCATCACCTCACCCTCTCTCCCCTCTCTCTCTCTCTGGCTGCCCTGCAGGACGGACGGGAAGTAATCAGTTCCAGCGAGCCATATTGGCCGGCCCGGCCTTGATCGCTCACTGTAGCCGCAGGCTGCTGGGTCCCGAGTAAATACGCATTTCAGAGCTCATCAGAGCACAGGATCGCCGGCTAGTTTTACTGCTTCATTGATAAGGTAAGGTAAAGATGACATGCTGCATAGGAGATGCTTGTACCCGCATGCCCGTAATGACATGGCCTACAGAGCCTGCGACACGCATCATGCCATCATTGATCAATCTACTCTATGCCACAGCTACAGCAACCGGGCTTTGCCGAGGATGCAAATCGCGCGGAGGAGGGACGAGGCGCAGAGGCGTCAGGGCACACCACTCTGACACCGCTCTGTTCGGAAGCAGCAGCCACAGCGGAGCACAGAGCACGCGGAGCTGCCGAGCGAGCAGTGCGACCAACGCGACGCCAATTGCATACCAGACGCTCTGTTCATGGGGCCACCACGCCGGCCGGGCCGTTAATTCGGCCGGGGCGGTAATTACCACCGCGCCTTGGCCCGCGCCGCGTCGGCTTTGACTCGCCGTACACGAAGCCTCTCCTCGGCATTGTCCCCGGCGGGTGATGACCACTTCATCAACGCATCGTCCCCTCGCCTACATAGCTTGGTCCGTGGGTGGGATCACACTCGTTGCCACACAGATTTTGCAGCTCTTGGCTATGCTGTTCTTGCTAATTCGGTCTGCAATATCCAACAGTTAGTCATGTATATTTCTCCTTGAGTACATTTTCTAAAATCACAATATGCGATTTATCCATTGTCATCGTCGCAACAGATAACTGAGAATCCATATATTTGCATTTAATTACTGGCAAATTGATGATGGTATGCAATATGATCAACATGCAACTCTAAGTAAATTCTTAGTTGGGTAAACTTTGAATGTAATGTACCACTCGAGAAACTTAACATTGTTTACGATAACTCGATTAACGAGATTGGGATGATTGTTTCATCGCAGCTCATGAAGTGAGTCTTGGAAAAGCAATCATGTGAAGTGAATTAGTACAGAGGAGATAGGGGCCTATGCTCCCGCCTTGTATTTTGAAATTTCATAGGTCTACATATCTTATTTGTTAAAACTCATACTCCATCCATATTAGAAAGTAAATCCGTCTTAGGCTTGTTAGTAGCTGTTCACAACGGAGTTTGTTTTGATTTTTCTCAACTTTTAACTGAATCTGCTTCTTTGCATATATAGTTAATCCTATTAGTTACCAAGACGATGCGCTGACTTCTAGCGAAGGCTTGCTTACCTTCCTAATGCGCATGCAGTAGTTTGCTCTTCACAAGTTCTGCGCTCGCTCATCTCCTCGACCCAACGTGCTCATTATCGCCCAACATGCTCGTTGCCATGCACTTGCACGATTGCGAGTTATTCTTGACGATCGCAAGTAGATGACCACCTCATCGTGAGTCGTTTCCGTTGGAGCCACAACCAAGTCATGAAGGATGTCGTCGCGGTGGACTACAACGACGATCGATGATGCGTGTGTTGAAGTTCCGCAGGCACCAAAACAAGTGAAGGAAAATGACTCCAAAATAGAGAATTGAGCCGAGACTCACACAAAGACTTGTGGTCACATTACTGATTCCGTGTGCGTGATAGGTTTCCTGGCCTTGGCCCATATCCAACCAACCTATACATTACGAGTGTGGTTCAACTCGCCTAGGATATTGATGTTTGGTTTCATGGATTCAATTGGTCTAGTTTAGTTGGAGGTGTAGCGTATGTATGATACACTAACATTGTGTAGTGATTTTTACCACCAAGTGCTTTGAAGAGTGGAGACCAATCAAGACCATCTTGCGTGAATCCCGTGAGCTTGATTTTGCCATATTCAAGAAACTAACGACATTATGAAAAATGCACGCATGTCAAGCTGGAGAACGATGCCTCCGGTGCCATGGACGTCGCTTTGTTTGTCGATGGCTTGACTAGGATGCGGAGGAGGCACGACAATGTTCTGGTTGCTTGATGATGAATTGATGCTGACCCGTATTGTTATAATAATTCATATTGAGAATAAATCTTGCCATGCTCGAGAATAAATGGGTTTCATCTAGATATTTCTCTATACTGTTTTCAAGATATTTCTCTCTTGCATGTGTTATCTAGGAAACAACAAAATGAAACTATGCATTGCATGAGGTATTTCATTCACCCTTGTTGCTTATATGACACCTTGGAAACAATGAAATAAAACTCTCAATCGGGAGTAGCCTTATAGGGACCAAAGCTATGAGCCTATGGCATATTGCACACTTTACAGATTCTTGACTGCGATGGACCCACTAGTATATTAAATATTAGAAAACATGAAAAATGTCTCCTAATCAATAACAACTTGGTATGTTAAATGCAAAACGGACTAAATTATTGATATGTAGGGAGTAATGTTCGATCCTTACCATATACTCCCTCCGTCCGGAAATATAAGCATTTGCGTTGACTTTCAAATGTCATGTTTGACTATTCGTCTTATTAAAAAATTTGTTAAAATTTTATTTATTTTATTACAATATACTTTATTCATAGGTATGTTTTAAGTATGTCTTCTTTAGTTTTGTATTAACATAAATATTTTGAATAAGACGAATAATCAAACGAGAAATAAAAAGTCAACAAATCCTTATATTCTTGGACGGAGGGAGTAAGAAATTTGATAATACTAGGTGTGAGCGTGAACATTACTTACTGAAAATTATTTCAAAGAATATGCCATCAATAATGAGAACTTAATGCTAGACAACATAACTAACTTTGTAATTTATGAACTTGTGCAAACACATTGTGTGATGAAATCTCGTCATCTCATGAATTTTCATGCCCATCATAAGCTGCACTCTATCCTCAATTACCCTCAGCTTTACAATTGTAGCCATCATGATAAAAAAGAAAAATAACACAAAAATACAACCCAACATCGATAGAAAACAACAAATACAAAACTAATTTGGCTGAGCGACAATTACCATCGTGGATCAGCCTTTCGCCGTGTCGTCTTTGCGCCACATGAGCTAACCAGCCGATCGATATGCCTCAATTTTTTTTCCAGATAACTCTCTCTCTCTCTCTCTCTCTCTCTCTCTCTCTCTCTCTCTCTCTACATACACACACATAAAGTACTTCTCACAATTACAACCACCATAAAATTTCATATTTGTATCTGAGATAAATATAACATGATTAATGTATAAATTATGTTAATAATAAAAATGACCAAATGTAATGTCTAAAAAAGCGACATTTTTTATAATTAAGATCGAGGGAGTATCAATCAATTTTGAAAGAGAGTGTAGTCAAATAAGGCCATGATGGGCTTGGGATCCAGGTTCGGGATGGCAGAAATCCTCAGTAACGGCCCAGATAGCCCAGATGTTTCTTGATAGAGTTACCAGACCGGAGAATGTTTTGATGCTTTTTTTAAGGCAATGTTTTGATGCTTTGATATCCACGGTTCTTATACATCTTGAAAAAGCGTAAAAGAGCCCCTGATGGGATTATGATTTATGAGCCACTAGGAATTCACTATTTCACCCCCAACTTGTTGTTAGCTGACTATACATTATATCAGCTTTTCTTAGTTGAAGAACTAGTACAAAAAGTTACCGGCATCGACAAACATTTGAGGAACTAGTTCGAAAGTAGCACTTCTGTGCACAAACCACGACGTACACAACTAGAGAAAAGAAAGAAGAGGCTTTCGAATTCCGAAAATTAGGCCGCTCTACGAGTCAAATTCCAACAACCATACCAAGAGGGACCCAGATACTTTGCTTAACTCGCGCATCGTCTCCCGAAAATGCTCGCCAGCAGAATGATAGAGAGTTGGGCTCCGCCATGATCACATCACAGCCTCGGTTTCTACGATTTCCTCGTTCCAATCAGCTAGGTTATCCGGCGGTACACATCAAAGTGGTTAGTGTCCGTCATCCATTTAGCTGTTTTTCCGAATAGTTTAGGGCCAGAAGGTTGCGGCACTGGACCATCAGCCGGTGGCTGGAGCGAGATAACTAATCCGCAATCCCGCATCGAGCCGCCATGTCCTGCCTCTTGTCTTTGTTTTGCAATATTCCGGGGTAACGGTATCCTCCTGGGCAGTAAAGTATCTCGGCTCGCCAGACAGACAGTTTGACAGCTTCATGTCGAACCTGGAACAGTTTGAGTTGTGACGTGGCGACTACGTGTTTCTTTGACGATTTCATTCTCATTTTTCACAGGCGTCGACAGCCACACTCGCACTTTCCTTGAAGTGCCTCCGATCCACCAATTATCAATCCCTCTCATGACTGTCCCACAAGCACGGCCAGCATAGTTGCTATCGCCGTCTTGATGATCACAACTGCTTTTTCTCCATGATGAAAAGGATCTCGGTAGTGGCAACAAAAAGACCGGCTCCACGAAATTTCAAGCCCAGTTCCCCGTCCCTATCGTAAGGATTGTACTATCCAGTATACAGAAACCGTTACGACTCAACTCGCCGGTGACTTGCTGCCGAACACCAACGAGAACGGGAACAGGGGTAACCAATCACTCAGGACGGGGCGCCCGAGAGACGGGCGGGTCCGATCCCGGCCTGGAATTCCACGGCCCCGGACTCGACGACCGACGTGGAGACGCGCGCGGTGGCAGGGGCACGCAGGACGCCGCGTTTCCCACGCGTACGCACGTTGTTTAGGCAGGGGCGCTTGCGCTTGGAGGCGACGACGACGCCGCCGGTCAAGCCGTTTGACCGGCCACCACGGCACGGGCGCCGGGCCACGTCGACGCGAGACGACCGGCTCGTCGCCCGTCACGGCAGACTAGCGACAAGCACGCCCATCAATCGCCGATGCCGACCAAACACCGCGTCGGCTAGCTCGCTCGTCCCGCCCCGTCCCCATCGCCTGCGGAATTCCACGCCGCCGCGCCTTCTGACACGGGTGGCCCGCGACCCGCTCGTGCCCCACCTGGCAGCCCGACCGCGTCAGTGCTAGTACGACGCTACCTCATCCGGTTGGTGCGCGTCGCTCACAGCAGCCGTGTTGACCGGTGAACCTCTTCCCGCGCGCCGTCCGATCCGCAGCGGGTTCCATCGCCGCCGTCCGTGTCAGTGCCCGGCTGCCGGCTCCTCCCTGGCGTCGTGGTGAGTGGGAAAGGGCGTGTGAGTCAGTCGCGCAGTAGTCCAGTACTCTACTCGCCCCATCGCTTTCGGGTAACCTTCCTGGCCGCCCGTCCCGGGGCACACCACGCTCTGCTGCCTAAGCCGCCGTCCCTTAAATAAGCACGCCGCGTCTCAAGCTCAACCCCTCCACCACATTGACAAACCGAGAGCGAGAAGACAAAGTCGTCGGCGACGTCGGCTTTGCCTGTGCTTCCCGTGGGCGTGCGACGAGGGAGTGCGTGTGTGTCGATTTCTTCGCGGGGGAAAGGGAAGATGAGCGGGGCCGGCGTGGACGGGGTGCCGCCGGTGGCCGATTTCCCGCCGACGGCGACGCACGGCGGCAAGTTCCAGCTGTTCAACATCTTCGGCAACCTCTTCGAGATCACCGAGAAGTACCGGGCGCCCATCATGCCCATCGGCCGCGGCGCCTACGGCATCGTCTGGTACGCCCTCTGCTCTCTTCGATTCTGCTCCTCTTGAGGTCAGGATTTTAGTTCGTAGGAGGATTGATCGGACCGATCACTCAGTTTGCTGTTTAATCGGTGGGTGGATGACAGCAGCTGAGCAAGTCTAGTTAATTCGATCCTAGTGCTCTGGTTGGTGCTGCGTTCTCAATTAGGTGGTCTTGCTCTGAAAATTCTGTGGGGATGCGTGCAGCTCGGTGATGAACTCCGAGACGAGGGAGATGGTGGCGATCAAGAAGATCGCGAACGCCTTCGACAACCACATGGACGCCAAGCGCACGCTCCGGGAGATCAAGCTCCTCAGGCACCTGGAGCACGAGAACGTAAGCGCATTTCAAGACACGCGCAATGTTTTGTTTCAGATATATTCTTTGCTCCAGAATCTGATTTCTCGGCTACTCCAATTCCACATAAAAACCAACAGATCGTCGGCATCCGCGACGTCGTCCCGCCACCCATCCCGCAGGCGTTCAACGACGTGTACATCGCCACCGAGCTCATGGACACCGACCTCCACCACATCATCCGCTCCAAACAGCCGCTCTCCGAGGAGCACTGCCAGGTGATCATCAACGATGTCATGGCGCCACCAATGTCTTGGGATCGGAAATGGCATCTTCTTAACTAGTTTTCCTCTTGCGTGTGCGCAGTACTTTCTGTACCAGATCCTGCGCGGGCTCAAGTACATCCACTCGGCGAACGTGATCCATCGCGACCTCAAGCCCAGCAACCTGCTGGTGAACGCCAACTGCGACCTCAAGATCTGCGATTTCGGCCTCGCGCGGCCGTCGTCGGAGAGCGACATGATGACGGAGTACGTGGTCACGCGGTGGTACCGCGCGCCCGAGCTGCTGCTCAACTCCACCGACTACTCTGCCGCCATCGATGTCTGGTCCGTCGGCTGCATCTTCATGGAGCTCATCAACCGCCAGCCCCTCTTCCCCGGCCGCGACCACATGCATCAGATGCGACTGATCACCGAGGTAATCATAACTGGATCCATGCCCCGTCCATGGAACTGTTGTGCCTGATGACGACGCTTTTGGAAGACTGACTTGATCGATCGGCATGCGGCAGGTGATCGGGACCCCGACGGACGAGCAGCTCGGATTCATCCGAAACGAGGACGCGCGGAGGTACATGAGGCACCTGCCGCAGTTTCCTCGCCGGCCGTTCGCGAGCATGTACCCCAATGTGCACCCCGTCGCGCTGGACCTCATCGAGAGGATGCTCACCTTCAACCCGCTGCAGAGGATCACAGGTGAGCCACTCGCGGCAGCTTCCAAGTTTTCTTTGCATTATCCTTTTGCAACTTGTGTCCGGCGGCTGAGCCCGCCATACTAGGCACGTGTGTTTTTCTATTGCCGTGCTGCTTTGACCGGAAAAGCGACCGTCGGTGGTTAACTGGGCTGTAGCACGTGATGCAACTACTACTGTTCAGTATATGCTGAATTTAGGCAATCTAGCACGCTTGGAGAAGGTAATAGTCAAAATGTTCCCCCTTATTCCTCTTACTCACAGGGGCAGGTCTACACTCTACACTGACTCATCATGCAGAAATAGTAAAAACGAGGTCTCTCTTGCCATTTACAGTTAATAACTAAACATTCGCCCCTTTGGATTGTCATGGCGAAATATAGTAGTGTTCCGAGGTAAAAGTAACTTCTTACCAGCATTTGCTAGTACGTTCCTTGTGACCCTATCTTTGCGTAATTGAATTCTTGTATCTTCAATATTTGGAGCGTTGCTGCTTTTCCCGACCACGCCTATTTTATGTTTAGGGCCTGTTCGTTTCCCCTATCTAATTTTTAGATGGGTCAAATCAAAGAGAATTTTATCATTTTGGAGTACTTAAATAAAGTCTAATCTCGAAACTAATTGCAGACCCCCTATCTAATTCACGAGACGAATCCAACGAGGATAATTATAGTGTTATTAGAAGATGTTTACTGTAGCATCACTGTAGCAAAACATAGATTAATTAGGATCATTAGATTCGTCTCGCAAATTAGAGAGGGGTCGCGACATAGGTTTTATTATTAAATTAATAAAATTACTACTAAATAGTAAGATTCTCTTTGATGTGACAGTATCTAAATTTTAGAGGGTGGAAACGAACGGCGCCTTACTCGTTGCTTTCACCCAACCGCTTTTGGCATAGTGACGATCAAGACTATGTACAGGATGTATGTTAGAAAAAAGAATTTCAATACGCAGTCTAAGAGACCGAGTCTCTTTGTTAGACTTTTTGTTCAGAGAACGCTTTTGGTTTCAGACTAGCAGGGTCAGGTTTCCCATCTCCCATGTTGGTTAGAGGCTAGCAGAGTTCTAGATCAGAGAATTATTAAAACTTCCAGGCCTCATTGGTTCGAGTCCTAACAAATTTGTTTTCTCGTGCAGTTGAAGAGGCGCTGGAACATCCCTACCTTGAACGTCTGCACGACATCGCCGATGAACCTGTATGCACCGAACCGTTTTCGTTCGAATTTGAGCAGCAGGCCCTAAGTGAAGATCAGATGAAGCAACTCATATTCAACGAGGCCATAGAAATGAACCCAAATTTCCGGTATTAAATGTAATGCTCAGTGTATCATGTATGTTTTTATACATGTTTGTAAATAGGCGCAAGATCAGAGACGGGTAGGTTGAACATTTGATTTGTTGTTTTGTTGTTGTTCGAGGCCATTAGTATGGTTGTAAGCTGGGTGTTGTTGTGATCGTTTGAATACCAATAATAATAAGTTGAGCAAATTTCCTATTTGCGATTCAAAATTATACTCTTATCCTATTTGCCATCAAAATTATAGCTTTCTCCTATCTGCCATGGAATGTAATTTTGCTTCTCCTATCTGCCATCACCGTCACTTGGCTGTGAAGTTTGTGTTAAGTGCTACTGAAAAAGACCAGAGTGCCCTTTTGTATGAGATGAAGTTATAGATGGTTAATTTCCTTTCTGCCATTGCACTGATCAGGCAAGATATGGACGGGACACAATGAATATATCAAATTCGCATATTTTGAATCTTTTAGTTGGCGCACATAACCAGTCTGAAAACTGAACCGATAATCAACATGGGGATATATCATTTTTCACAAAGGCAACATAAAGATAATTTTCTTGTCAACTTGGCAGCATTATCTTGCCACACGACATTGCATACAGACCACATCATTTGTGAACCACTACCAACCAAAATAACATGTCCAGGTGACACACTACCAACCAAATACCATGGTTCAGACGCAAGCAAAATAGAGGCAAGTGCATTGCAAAATAAAGGAACGGCAACAACTAAACATTTAATCTAGAATTTTTCTTTTGCTTCTAGTGCCCTGCACAGGAATTTGAGTCTTGCTTCTTGTACCCATGGCAGGACTATCAGGTGGCACTGATACTTGTTTCTTCTTTTTCCTCCTGGTAGCCTTTTTGTTCCCTTCTTTCTTCTTTCTCAGCTTGGAGGCAGTAGCAGGTTGTGGTGTAGTTTCCTGTGAAGTTGGCATTGGGTACTCAATGGAAAGTAATTCAGGTTGGTTGGAGCCACTTCCAGACCTGCACATGAATTAAATAAGAGATGTTTCAATGAAATAAACTTATGAAAAAAATGCTAGGTTCCTAAAATGAGTAAGCAACAAGTTACTTGATAGATTTTCCAGAGCCCAAGCTAGCTGTGCATTCTTGACTAGGAGGAAAATACATAGTTGCAGGTCCTGATGGAGTTGATTCAAGTGGTACAATGCTTTTTTCATCTGATGGATCGATTGCTCTTTTCCTCCTTTTCTTCGGTGGCCCTCTACATTAAGTGGGTCAGATTAGCAACGTATGTCAAGTCCACATAATAAACACATACTAAAAATAATTATAAAAAATACATGCTACAAATTACCTCTCATCTAGCATGGCTGCAATGTCTTCAGGGTCACCATCCTTGCAATTATACCAACGATGCCCATATCCCTTGCAAACACGGCACTGATGCTGCCCTTTTCTGTGTGTTTTGTTGCCATTGCTCTCGGCACATCCTTTGAACCTTTGGTTCCTTCTCCTACCAGCTGTAGCCTTAAGAAGTGGTGGATGCATGAAGAAGCCACGGTGTGATTTCGGCCATTGGGACTTGTCTGGTAGTGAAGGTATGAGATTTTCATATGCAGCTCTGAATTTCTCAACAGAATAATACAAGTCTACATATTTTTCAAAGGTTCTCTAAGCTATAATTTTGATGGCAAATAGGATAAGATTATAATTTTGAATGGCAAATAGGAAATTTGCTCTAATGAGTTGGGAAGGGCTATTCTGGATTAGGATTTTTGTAGGAATTTTGAAAAATATCAATCCTTACGAATCTTTTTTCCTACGAGTGTCCTTCGGAACGAAGGATTGTGCATCTCAAATCCTATAAAGTTCCTATAATGAATTATTTCATGCAAAATTTTGAACAATTTCTAACATTAGGTCCAAACTGATGGAAAATGTCATTTGTGTATCTGTCTTAGGTCCCCTTTAGAATGCATGATTGTAGAAATGTAGTAAAAACACAGAATTATAGTTCACTATCAATTATAATAAAAAAGTTTCCAATGGAACCTTTGGATACAACACAGAAGAATTAACCTCAAATTGAAAATCCTCCAAATTTGCATGAAAGTAGCTATCCTACAGGGAAAAAAGAAATATTTTGATTCTTCTTTTTTATTTCGTATGATTCAAGATCCCTAAACATTTTTCAGATGGACTGTTTAGTGGATTCTGAACCTCTTTTTTTTGTGCTAAGTGGTAACAGAACATAACACTAATTATCGTGAATACAGGTTCATGGATATACATGGTTATACAAAAGGCATAGCCGTGCCGTTTATACTCCAATCGATATACATGGACGGGTTAATTTCTTCAGCACCATCCGTAAGGGCGTCTTCTCCCCAACACCATTATAAAACGGACATTCTCTCTAATACTATCTCTGACTTGCTCCCACTCTCCGGCATACCAAAATCACTGTGACTTTTTTATCCCTGCCTCCAGTTTGTACCTTTCCGCCGTAAAATGATTCATTTAAAAATAAAAATAAAAAAACTGAAAAATGAAAAAATCCAAAAACTAACGTGTGGACAATCCTAAAAAAAATACCCAAAAATGAGGAGAAAAAATCCGAAAATTTGGATTAACCCACTTCTGCCGAGCGCTCAGGACGGCAGTGCGAAGAAGCACGAGACGACCGTGCCACCATTGCAGCAGGAGGGAACGGCGGCAAAGGAGTCAAGATAAAGAGGCAGGGAGTCAAAACATTTTTTTTTTGCGAGGGAGTAAAAACAATTGGCGGACAGCAATAACCTGAGCCAGACAGATTTAGGACTGAATTTCTTTAAGCCTGCACCACGAATTCAGTAGGAAGTGACGATGATGACTAATGAATATTTCTTTAAACCTCGAATTCAGTAGAAAGTGACGATGATGACTAATGAATATTTCTTTAAACCTCAATTCGTTTGTTGGGTTTACCGTCGTGGGGACAGGAAGAAAGTCCGGCAAAATACTCGTCCAATCTGAAAGTAGCGATGCGGATAGATACTGCAGGCCTTTGCAGTTAGTATAACCACGGCAGGTGATTTGGTTCCAGCAAGGGTATAACGTCCCCGAGACGAGAGAGCACACTAATTAATTGCTCACCCTCAACTGAGCATCACTAATGAATAATGCCAAGACCAAACCAGTAGACACCACGCAGCAACACAAACACGCAACTTATGACAACCTCAGAAGCCATGAACAAAACAGAACAAGACATTCAAACATGATTCATGTCGAAGGAGCTAGAACGCACTGCATTTCATAAGATAAATCTTTTCAGTGGCATTCAGCGCCGAAGTTCAGCCAAACAACCCATCGAAAAATCAACATAGTACTAAGGATGATAACCTCAGGGCACCGACAAATTTTATTACAGAGATGACACTCGAAAGTCTGCTGATTCACTGACTCTAGATGGAAATCAGATAACGCGAGTCCACAGTAGCAGCAGTACCTAGTCAGGCTCCCACTTACGCATCAGCAAACCTGCAACAATAACAGTAATCGTCATATAGATGTGTTGATCAACGCAAGAACTAATTCAGACTGATGATTGATCACTCACCCGAGTTCAGAGAGCTTGAGGTGAGCTTCCTTGTAGTCATCAAAGAAAGCCTTTTCATCCTGAAATGTGAGAACAATCAGCATTATGCTCTTCTAGATTTCCATAGCTTTCTCCAAAAAAAAAAAGATTTCCATAGCCTCAATAACTAGATGGAAGTGTGCCATACTGCAGCGTATTTCTCCACAAGAGGGCGGAAGACCGGGTCACTCAGCAGGGCTTTGTCACTTGGAAGCTGAAGCAGGCCCTCCTTGTCACCGCTCAGAAGCTCCCTAACAGGGGATCATGATCAATGCCCAATCCAAGAAAATGGTAAGATGCTACATAAGAGATAAGGTTGATGCATTCAGAAGAATCTGAAAGCTGTAAACTTACTTGAAGTAAGAGTTGTCAAAGACCAAAGGGTTTTTAGTCCAGGGCCCCTCAAAACCAGAACGCTCCTTGTGGCACCGTCCCTAAAGTAAACAAAGGAAAACAAAATAAGAAAATGTATGGGAATATAAGACATCATGCACAAATCATCGGACAGCAACCAACCAAGGTGTGACCGCCAGAGAGAGCAACAATGTCCTGATCACTCAAGCCCATCTGCTTGCCGAAGACTTGCCTCAGGTGGTCAGAACCTGATTAAAAAAAGCAAAACAAACAAGTGTGTGGACTTAAAATCAGATCTAGTGTTGGTCATTCTTGGCAACAGTTGTAAAGAACTTAGAAGTTTATGGATTATGGATATACCCTTAGTGGCATCAGGAAGGCGGCCTTCAGGGGGAGGCTGAGGCTTGTCCTGCAAATAAAAATGAAAGATGTTAAAAGGAAATATAGGCAAAGCTGAATTAAGGCAACAGCAACCATTTGAGCCGTATCAGTATCACATATTATGGAAAAAATCATGGCAACAATTTGAGCCCATGTAACCCATGTACAAAGCCGCATTGATGGTCCAACCACATAAAAACAATGCAGAAGCAAATCACAGAAGGTGATGGAAGAAGCATCTCATCCAGAGTGATTTATATTTTATCACAAGGCCACAATTGTCAAATGGATAGCCAATCAATTAACTGAAAAACAACATGGATGAAATCCATTGTGGTGACAGTACCGTGTCTCATAACTCAAAACATAACTATATGTGCCTCAATTTTACACGTCTAGTAAAATCAGCCAAGTGATGAACCAAAAATGTTTGAAACGAAGTACCAAAAAGTACAAGGTTAAACATTTTAAATGTACCACCTATCACAAGAACAGGAACAATTTGATAATGAACACATGCGTGAGTCAACAAATCATAATCTCATAATGAAAGACACTTGTTTGCGCAGAGGATATTAGTTCTGTATATAGCACACCATCTCACCCTTCTATCATGATTGTACTAAGAGTCGTATCAAGGCAAAAAAAAAAGGATGAACCAACAACACATACAGACAAAAAGATGGTGCCAAGAACAAGTCGCGATCTGCTGTTAAATAAATAAACTCTTGTCATATTCTAGGCACCCGCCAAACAGAAAACTACAAGGACAAAAAGCAGTGGTACTACTACACAGTAATCGAGTAAACTACAATGAACTCACCAAACATGCCCTGCTAGTAAAATTACAGCCTTAAACCCTGATAAACCCCATAAATGGTGTACAAAGTAGAGAAATCTCACCTCCCTCCCTGGGTGGAAGGGGACCTGGGGCCCGCCGGTCACCTCCACGGCCACAACTCCCGCAAGCTGCACGGCGGCAGCGAAGAAAAACGGTCAACAATCACATCCATTTCGCCAGATCGAAGCAGATCGGGGCGGAATCGAGGCGAACCTGGTAGAAGTCCGCGTAGGAGAGGATGGGGAACTCCTCCTTGATGGGCTCGAGCATCCTCACGGCGATGTCCAGACCCGCGTTGGCGCCGTGCGCGAGCTCGGCCGGGTTCTTCATCGTGCCGAAGGGGCCACCAGTCTTGCTGCACACGTCGAAGGTTCCCGCGGAGTGCCATCTGCGCGACCGAAACGAAACACCCAGATCAGGCCACGGAAAACACTCCCCGACGATCCGGCTACGAGCGGGGAAGGGAGGAGGAAGGAGCCGCTTACGCGAGGCGGAGCATGAGCGGGGCGCAGTTCTTCTCGGCGATGAGGGCGCGGAGCTTCTGCCTGGCCTTCTCGACGGCCTCCTGGTACTCGGCGCTGACGCACGGGTAGTTCTTCGCCATGGCTGCGACACGGGAGAGCTTGGAGTCGGAGAATGCGATGCGGCGGTGGGGAATTGAAGATGGCGAAAGCTGTATGGGGCGGATGGAAGCCACGCTCCCCCCGGCGGTTTATATGGTGGGAAACTGGGAAGGCGAATGGAACGGAGGACTGACCTGCACCCCCGTGGGGCGGCACAGGGGAGAAGGAAGGTTCGAGTTGGCTCCTCCTGGCCGTCCATCTGTGTGATCATGCGGCCAGCAGGAGAGATTCCTTTCGCACGACGGGCGATTGGGCCTATTGGCCGGCCATTTAGGTTTTACGTTTCTGCCCCTGATTAACAACAAACGGTGGAAGGTGCGGAGGGTGTTGTAGTCATTTGAGTCGTGTGGCTCCAGTCCTCCGGCAGTAACGGCGACGGTTCACGGCATCGCGTGCGCTCGAGACACTTGGCCTCACGTGGTTGGTGGATCGGTTGATATCGATGTGGATGTTGACGCTTTGGGTAACGCCGGGAAGTGTGCCGCCCGGGCTGGTCCGATCTGTGTCCGCTGCGGCCAGCAGCCCACGCGATTATCGCTGACTACTCAACCATTGTTTATTGTACTGTACCTGAAACACTGAAGTTTCACGTGTCTGCTAAAAAAAGGACGAGAATAGTCGGAGGAGGAGCTCGTGCAACGTATCTGTACAAACACGTCGGGGAACGTGCCGGCGAACGACTAGCAATGGGTACACCGGACCACCTAGACAGATCCGTTCCGCCTCCGTCAGATGTCTCGTGTGATCCTTTTCTCACTCAAGGTTTCACAAGCTTGGCCTCGTTTCTCCGTTCCATTCAAAGAGACGGGCAGAAGAGCCACTGCTCCGGAGCAGGCCTTGAACGGTTCCTGATGGAAACGCGTTGCTCCCACGACGGCATTTGACCCAAAGGCCAAAAAAAACCAAAACTGACGTCGCAGCAGCCATTTTTCCTTTTCCAAAACAGAACACGATGCCCATACATCACGAGGTTTGACGAACTTTGTACCGTCGTTGACGACGGACATTTAGTTGTACCGGTCGTTCAAAGCACCTAACAAAGCAGAGCAGATGGGGAAGACTTCCTCGCGAAAAACGCATCCACCGTTTCGTCAGCGCGTCAAGCAGAGTGACTCGATGGTAGACTAGACATCAACGGACAGGACAGTGCGTAAGAATGGAGGCCGGCTTGTCCAAGACGTTCAGTGTGCGAGCGGTAGCTTAAACTGCGATTAGCGCCTGATTTCACCTAACTTGGAATAGAAAAGGGATTAGCGCACTGAATCAATTGGATAATGCAGATCTTGACAAACGTCGAAAGGGGGTAAAGAAAGAGAAATTTCCTTCTATACCATTGGAAAAACTTCCAATCCCTTATGTACCATCAAAAAACTTTTAATCCTCGTGTACCATTGCTTTAATTTTCCATGTCCCTCAGTACCATCGCCGTTAACTTCTGCACTAACGGTGTTAACAGTGTGGTAAAAGACCTTTTTACCCCTCATACACTTGCATGGTATATTTTTCCTCTTTACCCTGTGTACCACTGACGAATTTTTCCGAGCATTCCATAACGAGGCATCTGGTGATCTTGTTCCACTTGTTTGAGCCTGTGTATTTTTTTTTATAAAATATGTTCAGTTAGCCAGATGCCTCGTTATATAATTCTCGAAAAATTCGTCAGTGGTATACATGGTAAGGAGAAAAATATATCATGCAAGTACATGAGGGGTAAAAAGGTCTTTTACCACACTGTTAACACCGTAAGTGCAGAAGTTAACGGCGATGATACTGAGGACATGGAAAATTAAAGCAATGGTACACAAGGATTGGAAGTTTTTTGATGGTACACGAGAATTGGAAGTTTTTCCAATGGTATAGAAGGAAATTTCTCGTAAAGAAAGGTGAAGCTCCATAAAAATTCCCCACTGGGGTATCAGAGAAAGACGTTGGGGCGCGCGACGGAAGCATCTTCTTATCTGAGCCGGCCATGGTGGGAGGAAGTAGCGTACATCTCCGGCGCGGATAACAAAAGAAAAGAAAGGAAGCCCTCGTCACCCGCTCGTCCGTGATGCGGGGAATCCGCATCAAACGCTAGCGCACAAGACAACGGGTAATGGCCGCCGCCGCGCCGCGGTGATTCGCGGGGAGGTGGATGGGGACATGTCAGATACCCTATCGGCGGCGTTCGCCCCTGCCCGTGCCTGTGCCCGTGCCCGTGCCCTCCTCCCGCGCGGCCGCACGAGGCCACGCGACACCGGCAGAAATTGAATTTGGCCTGTTCGTTTTATGTCTCTCTAAAATTTAAGCACTGTTACATTAAAGAGAATCTTATTATTTATGAATATTTCAATTAATGATAAAATCCTATTGACAGATTGATACTAATTTTTGAGATGAATCTAATGAGCTTAATTAAGTTAGTTTTTGCTAAAGCGATGCTACAAGTAACCGTTTTCTAATCATGACTTAATTAACCTCATTAGATTTGTCTCGTAAATTAATTTAGGGACCTGTAATTTATTTTATAATTAAAATTTATTTAATACTTCTAAATATTAAGATTCTTTTTAATGTGACAATTTCAAAATTTAGATCAACACACTTCAGTTCCTCCACTCACTTGGTCAGATACACGGGCCCCATGGCGCGCATTACGTGGTGGCCTTTGCGGGATTCGTGACACCGGCCCGCGCTTCTCGACAACGGTGTCGCTATCAGGAGCAGCGCTGCGTTTTGTGTGTGTGTGTTTTTCCCTCCATCTCTAATCATGGGGCTACTAGGGAAGGAGGGGAAAATGTTTGATGTAATAGTCCTAATCCGTGCAACAAAGGCATGAAGTTGCTAGATGAGTAATAAGTGATTCTAGATCTAGAGAATGAGATAAATCTTTTTTCATAAACCCCACACAATCGCTTTTTCATGATACTCTCCACATAAATCTTGCTACACTTCCAAGATTCGGAGGTTAACCTTGATCACGTAATGCCCATCTAATGACTTTTTTTCTTTGAGCTTAGCCCATCTAATGACTGCATGTCATGATTGAAATATTTCGCCGGAAGGAAGCTATGGGCCTGTTTGCGAGCAGTATCTTCGATCTCACTGGGCCTCTTTCCTTTCGATCGGTGAATGTTTGTCACACCCGGTTTTAACGATCAAAACCGAATGCATCCGTATGCGTGCCCGGGAACAAGTTTTCACGCACACGGGACAATTAATGTGATAAAAGAACAATGTCTTTATTAAATCGAATACTTACATCGACATTGTCTCAAAGGACTAAATACAAATATACGCTAGCGGAAGACTCCATAACACCACGAGCAATCGGCCAGGGGTTTCGCACGTCTAGACCTTTCTCATCGGTGGTCTTCTCCATCTTACGAGCAGCGGTAGTTTGTAGCAAAAAGGGAAATAGCAAGAGTGAGTACATGTCGTACTCGGCAAGTGTGGGAATACATGACATGTAAGCTGAATGAAAGAAAGACTAACACATGGTTTGCATCGGAAAGCACCTACACTAGTCAAGTTATTTTAAGCAACCTATTTACTAAGTGAATATGAACCAACGAGGCTACCCCACTGTCAACCATCGCAAGCTACCCTGCTTGCAGCAAACCACACTACGGAGTTACCCCGCTCGTAGCAAAACAAACTACGAGGTTACCCCGCTCGTAGCTCACCTCACTACAAGTTACCCCGCTTGTAGCTACCAAAGGGTTACTCCACCCAAACCATCCCTCTAGTTCTCGTGAGGATCCGGGCCGTTCGTGACCGTGAACACGGCTGTTATAACGGTTTTACACTCTGCGGAGGTGGCACAACTTTACCCACGAGTCGGTGATTCCATCACCCGTCGGTGACTAAAACCTCCATTATACCGAGCACACTTCCTTAGGTGTGAGGCCAAGAGATCACCGCAAGGTCTTTCAAAGGGCTTCCCGACTTGCAAAACGCCCATGCTAAGGTTTCGCCGCCATCAAAGTGACGCATCACCCGGGGCCCCTCTTGCACCGTGGCTTCAAGTACTCCGCCTTTCCTCTCCCGAATCCGGAAGACACCTTCTTCCTTCATCCTTCCTCGACGCCCGCAAAGCCGGGAAGTTACCTTGGTACTAAACCTTACCTACCCATTATCAGCCACGTGCTTTGTGCGGAAGTCCTGGGTTGCCGCTCCAAGAACCGGTCCTTATGATCCCAAACAGGTACCACCACACCCAACGGTGTGCACCGGCACCATCATCGACAATCCTCCTGTCGGGATCACCTAAGTTTCATGTTGCTAAAAAGCATTACCGGTTCTTGATCATTATGTTCAAGTGAATAATTAATCAAGATTAGCATTTAGTTCGAGTTGTAAACCCCATTGTGAGCATGCTAAGCAATGACGTACCCATACTATAACTCTACACACAAAACCAAGGCGACAAGGAAAATAGTATGGAACAGGATATGACACAATAGGATTCAAAATTAAATGCAATGCATAAAAGTAAATTCAGATAGTAAAGAAAGTAGGCGCAATGTGCATCAAGGACACTTGCTGTTTCCCTTTGCTGCTTGCTCATGTTTTCAAGTCTTGCTCTTGAGTTCTTCGGAAAATACGTTCTTCTATATAACGTGACACCAATACAAGACATGCAAGAAACAAGCATACAAGCAAAACTAAGAAACAGTACATCAAACAATACCTAATGACTATGAAAACAGTACTAATAAATAGTACTCGTCGCTACGATCTCGTGAGCGTAAGAATCGACTTAATCGGAGTTACGAGCTAAAAGTTATGAGTATTTAAAGACCTAGGGTTTAACACGTAGAAACGACAACTTAAGGACCATTTTGTAAATATGGAAAAGTTCAATGGCTAGAGTGTAAAAAGGTTAAGGTCTACAAATATAAGTTTATAAATCACCAGGGTTCAATTTGTAAAAGAACATACTTTAATGCGGTTTGAGAAAACAGAGGCGTAAACGTAATTTAATAAAAGGTTAGGGGTGTTTACGTAAAAAGGCCATAATTAAAACATTGAAATAAATATGGCTTAAGGACTTAGAAATAGTTTAACAATTAGCTAAAAGTCTTAACGAAAAAGATTAGGTCGAAAACAGAACTAAAACGAAGGCTAGGGTGACTTTTATGAAATAAAGGGCATAAACGTAATTAACTATAGACTTAGGGGGCTAGCGTGTAAATTTCCCTAGTCACAAAATATACATTCGCAAAATTAACAAACTACGAGGGTTGATTTACAAATTTTATAGTCCTAGCAGGGATTAAAACAGAATTAAAATAAACCTATGGTTGGATTTTATAAACAGGAGGGACCTAATCGTTAATTTACAAAACTATAAGGGCCTATTTATAAAATAGCCAAGTCCAGGGACCTATTCATAATTTTCGGAAAGTACAGGGACTAAAATGTAAAAGTTCAGGATCGAGATATAATTTATGAAAACCTTAGGGTTGTTTTTGTAAAAGTGTCGGACCTAAACATAAATAAATATAAACACGGGGTTTTATTTGTAAAAATACCATTTAATTGGGAACCAGGGCTTAAACGTAATTATAACTAAAACTAAGGGAGTTTATGTAAAAACGAGAGGATGTAGTTGTTATTATATAAAATGTCGTGGGCTTATTTGTAAATCTATCGATTTATCGGATTTTAAATGAATTAAATTAATTTAGAAAAACTCGTGGACGGGGTCTATAGAGCTCGTGGACCGCGGGATATCTCCGGTCCACGGGTCCACGCGTGGACCGAGGCTCATACACCTTCGGGTTCTAATCCGGACCGTCGATCGGAGATCGGGCGGCCCTGGCGTTCCGACGGTGTTTGGTCGACGCCGGCGAGGTGCCGCGGCGGCGCATCGCCGGAGGTGGCTCCGTCCGGCGCCGTAGGGCTTCGTTCCTTCTCGCGATTGGTCCGGAGAGAGAGGAGAGGGCGGCGAAGCTCACCACGGGGTCGAGCGGGAGCAGAGACGGCCGGAGATAGGTCCGCGGCGGCGAGGTCGAGGCGGCTTGCTCCGGCGGTGCGGCTCGTCTTCGTCCGGATGGTTCTTCGCGTCGGCCGGCACCCACGGAGGCGTCGAGGGGTAGCGAAGCCCGTCCTAGGGTTGGCGGTCGTCGGGATGGCGGCTCGTGGCGGATCGACGGAGCTCGGGCGGCGATCTTCAATGGAGACGGCGGCGCCGGCTCCGGGTCACGGGAGGCGGCGGAACTTGGAGAAAACGAGGGCACGGGACTCGGGGTCTCGCCTAAATAGGTGGGGCGTGGCTCGGCCGTAGCGTGGCGCGCACGTCGAGGCGGATTCGACGGTGGCGTCCGGCCGGGGTTGGGAACGGGCTCCTGCGGGCCCGGGTCGCGGGCTTGCGGGGCCGGGGTCGGGGACGGAGCAGGCCGAGGGAGAAAAGAGGGAGAGAAGGAAAAATGGGCTAGGGAGAGGTTTCGGCCCATGCGGTCTCTATAGGAGATTCTTTTCTTTTCTTTTTACTTTTCCTATTCCATTTCTACAAGCCAATAAAAATGCAAATAAATCTATTCGAATTTTCAAATGAAATATTCACACAATAAAGACCAAATGTAACTAATCAACACTTATGCATTTCGATCAAAATATAATCTATATTGATTAATTAAATTTAGAAAATAAATGGCTTTTGCATAAAAGGGTTTATAAATTGTCTTTTAAAGCCAAACCTCATCAAATAAAAATAAACATTTTAATTGTTTGGAAATGCCTTGGAACCAAAACAAAATAAAATATTATTTCATAAATTCTTTTATAAACCCCACGTAATGATAAAAGGAAAATATTTCATAAATCAACTACATTTATTAAGTAAACCTTTGCATAAATCAAATACATTTATTTGATAAGCCTTTTTGACCCATTTAGAGTATTTAAACTATAAATCAAATGTATTCTTAATTCAAAAGCTCTCGTAATTCAAACTTTATTTAGTTTTGGAAATAATTCCTTTTTCTCACATGAAATGATAAAGCTCTCATTTGGTTTTCAAAGCGAAATACCTTGTATAAAATAATGCCTTTTGAAATAAATTTATTTTCGTAAATCAAAAGTATTTCTTAAATAAATGTTTCTTTCGATCAAACTTTATTTATCTTTCAAAAACAACTCTTTGTTCACATAAAATGATAACACACTTCTCTTTTTATTACAAAGGGAACCTTGTGTGAAATATTGTTTTCCAAAATAATATAAATTCGTAAATCAAATATGTATGTTTCAATAAGTCATTTTCATAATCCAAAACAACTCATATGTTCTTTTGGGAAAATTCATTATTGAAACTTTAGAATCAAAATAATTGTTTGAGTTTAAAAGATAACTCTTCTTATTAAAGAAGAAAGAAAGAAAGAGAAATATATTTATAATATTATCCTTTAGATAATAATTAAATATGCTTTTAAAAGTTTTAAAATTTTGTAAATTTCATGCACCATCCGAATGTGAAATTCCGGGTGTTACAATGTTGGGCCTCATTGATGTCCAAAGTGGGAATAACATGGATTCACAGCGAAGGCGACAGAACAATCGATCCCGAAATGCTGGAAGGCGTCTTTTTCTACGGAGTTGGAGGCTCCGGCAGCCACGGTTGCAGTTAGTGCTGGCAAACGGGCAGCCGGGCACGACAGGCCCAGGCACGTGAAAGTACGGCCCGTTGCTTTTCGGACTGACACGGTACAAAATTCAATTCGAGCCGTGCCGGCTCACGGCACGAATGATGCAGGCCGTGCCAGATCGGGCCGTTAACGTTTAAATGGTTGAAAAATAATGGTGAAAAATTGATTTTCGTGGGATTTGAACCTGGGTCACCTAGCTCCCAAACAATAGACTTACTACCAAGCCATGTTTGTATAGGAATCATATATATTTTAAATAAGTTCTATTCGGGTAGTGCCTAAATAGGCTTTTTTCGTGTTTTACGGGCCAGAAACATAAACGGACCGTGCTCGTGCCACCTCCTCGGTCCAAGCCTAGCACGAAATTATGGACCGTGCTGGCCCGACATAAAATTAAACGGACCGTGCCATGCTTGGACCGGGCAATAAATTATGTGTTTCGAGACGACCCGCTTGTGTGGACCCGCTTGGACAGCGCTAGTTGCAGTGCCGCCCTCCGATCTAGTTGGTCCCGGTGTAACTGTCCGGATCCCCCTCCACATCGGCTGTGGTGGCCATCCGAATTGGGGAACGGCAGGTCGTACTCCAGAGTCCAGTCTCCCTGGTGGTGCCGCGCGCTGCCACCGTGAGAGGTGGTGGGAGGTAGCCAGTAGGTAGCCATGGATACCCATTTACCCAGGATACTTGCGCAGGTTAGCTATGTAGCTTTACGGCGACTTTGCTCTGTGCTGAACGTTGCATTAGTTACCATTTTGATTTGGTTTAATGAGAATCAACGTGCCACATGTTGTTAATTAGTCACAGCTAGTTTGAAATACTTCCTTTCGATAACAACAACAAAGCCTTTTATCTCAAGCAGATTGGGATAGGCTAGAGATGAAATCCTAGGAAACATGAAAAAGGACTAGAGGAGAGACCAAAAGGGTAGGCTAGAGATAAGATCATAGGAATCAACTTGCTTTCTCATGCTAGAAAATCAATGAGTCACATCTAGTTTGAAATACTTGCTCTCATGCTGGGAAATCAGTTAGTCACAGCTAGTTTGAAGTATTTGTGTTGTTCTCGTGCCACATGCCGGGAAATTAATTAGGCACAGCTAGTTCAAAGTACTGGTGTTCTTCCAATTAGACAATGTTGCCGGGACAGACCGGAGATTACCTATGTTTATAATGTAAAGTGCAACTCTGCTTATTAGAGACAGATGATCATTTTCTATGTTTTGATTTTCAACGTGCGCTTTTTTGGTATTTTGCAAAGTAAATGAAAGACGATTATTGACTAGTGATACTAATACTAGTCATAACGCATACTTATTACTGTTAGTGCCACCCCATCTCTACCACGTAGTAGTGCAAGTAACTCTCCTGTACTAACTTTGAATTCACTTGTTCAATGGAACTTTGGAAAAGTACCACTCTATTGGAGGATCCTGTGGTCTCTAACTTATACCTGGTCTCAAACTTAGTTGTTGCTTGTTGGAGATAAGTTTCTCTAGAGTTGTTGTTAGTAGGAAGAGAGCTCACCACGAGTCCTGGAAGAGGCAGCTCTGAGACGACGTTAGCAATTTTCAGAAAAATTTATTGCTTACTTGTCAATGTATTTGTTGGACATTGTATTTAATGTTGTGTTTAGTACTTGTTGGAATAGGATTACATCAGGGAAATCGATAATTTTAATAGACCTAGCAAACCTTTCCCTGATTACCAACTACGTTTTTTTTGACAGGAACTACCAACTGCATTTAGAAGGAGTGATTTGTTGACTAGTATTGTGTATCAAGCAATTTGCAATGGCACCACTCAGTTCAGATACTGAGTGCCACCTCTCACTTCAGATTCTGGGTGTCAGTTGCAGGAATCAGCACCTCGCTGTTTTCATGGACGATTCAGCACAGATTTGAGAAACACAAGGTAATCATGGATGCTGTTGTTGTTTTTATAGGTAAATGAAGAATTGAAGATGAAGATAAGTCTGAAGCTGCATGTCATGGAATTATTCTTGGGAAATAACAATCACACTTGGAATCATTTTTGGCTGACACATATGCAATGCTGCTAAACAGCTGGTGCTAGTCACCATAGTTCATTTTATGTAACTGAAATTGTTTGCATCCATTTGCAGGAGGCAATGCATAACCGTCCCAAGTGAGCGGAAACTTCAAATTGGAGGATCCTCTGTTACAGTGCCTGAGGCGGCCAAAACACTGCCACGGGATGGAGCATTATCTAATACTGGGCATTTGGTTCAGTCAACCGGATCGTCTCAGATCAGTGCCCTCTCAGAGTTCCTGCAGAGATAAATCTGGTTATGAACTACGAATAAAACGAACAGAAGACATCTGAATGACAGGAGCATGCAGTAGGTAACACGAAAGCAAAGAAACCACCAAAATGCATTGGTGAAACCGGACTGGTCAGTCGAGGCAACAATGCAAGAAGCAGCAGCAGCCAGCAGCGACCTTGCACAATACAATGCGATTTTGTGGTGAATATATTGTGTTTGCGTCTTATTAATTATTACGAATGTACTGGTTGGAACCGGATCGTCTGACTTTATCCTCTGAACGTCAGATCGACATCCACAACAAATCAACCATCCACGCACAAATGAACGGCATAGGCTGCCCAGGGAAGAGAGGAGGCAGCATAGAGTGAACTCACAAAACTGGTCCTTCTTTCCTTTATAAAAAATCTAAAATATAACATTAGGAGTCTCTAAAAAATATGAATATTTGAGATATTGAATACGAGATATCAATGCATCCATTTTGATTATAAGCACTCAAAGATTTCCTTTAAAGATTTAAATAGATTTTCTCAAAGTTGGCTAATCTGCATGCTAATGACTGTAAATAAGCTGACTGATTGGCCAACTTTGAGAATATTTATTTAAATATACAAAGAATATATTTAAGTGTTTATAATCAAAATGGTTGTCTTGATATGTGTTATTACATATATCCAATCTTCTTGATTTTTAGAGCTTTCTACAGCCAACTTTTAGATTTTTGAAAAGAGGAAAGAAGAATAACTTGTCAGGAGTTCAATCGATGGCTACCTGCTCTCCCTTACCGAGTCCCTGTCGTCCGATTTGCATGAACGGTGGATTCATGTCTAATGTCGATCTGACTTTGAAATGACAAAGTCAGTCGATCCCGTTCCCTTGTTGACATCGTATTTGTGGCAGGTGATCTGAAATCAAATACTAGTATGAAGCTATCATTTACCCACTACTCCATCAGTCCATCACGAAAATGTTGACGTTGCGGTAGCCAAAACGGACCTACAACTACAACCAGTGCAAATATGATGTTTTCGTGGGAACCCAAACTTAGGTTGAGGCATCAGTTGCATCACGTCTAAGATTAGTGGGGTATGTACTCAAATCTGCGGATCTGCCATATGAGTTTGCCAATGACAATTAAGACAAAAACTCACGTGACGATGCGTTGCCCGGAATAAGAATTGGTGGCTCGATCCTTTTGTTTTTTCGGAGGAACCTAGCGGCACGATCTTGTTAATGTTAGCTGACGCTGACCGGGGACGTGCCCTGGCCCTGCCGCGTGCGACGAAATGAAGAGGGAGGCGTTGAGACATTTCGTTGTCAACCTTGTGGTCTCACCATGCGTACGATTCACGCGGTTGCCATCCAATGCATCCCCTGAAATATAGAACAAACAGGGAAGGAAAATCAGAGGACGTCGTCCCGTCACTGAAGAAAATTAGGGGACCAAAAACTATATTAATCGCTGTAATGATACACATGGCTAGCCGGTAACCGTGAAGATCGGCGGTTGAGTTTCGGTAGTTGCAGCGTGCAACTTCCAAGGCAGTCTTAGTGAAGAGTGTCATTACACAGCTTATCAAAAAATTTCTTAAAAATCGTGTCAGTGGAGAGTCATGGTGGTAACATTCATCTATCATACCATGACACTCCATCTCTTCTCTCTTATCATGTCAATAAATTTAATACTCCCGACACTACCACATGACACTCTCATTGACATTGACCTAACAACAGCTACAAGTTTCCATGTTATGTTAAACAACAGTTGCTTCCTAATTCACATCGCTGGTTACTCAATTATTAATTTGAGAAGAAAATTCACAATCACGTCGCCAGCTGAGGCCTCGTAGATGCCTGTGTGCTGTTTTTCCATGGTGTGGTGTGCAACCTACATACACAAAGTCTTTCTTTGTATGAACCTGAAGAGGTAAGTTGCGAGTAGCCGGAACAAGGCCATTTTTCCTTTTCAGAACAAGGCAAGCAACACCCGGCAGATGCATCTCGTGTTGTACTGCCAATAAAGAAGAATAGAGCTTAAACAACATGCCGCTCTTTTCACCCTAATCACCCTAAAGAAACGATAGCAATTGGTACATGCTGCAAATATCCGGTAGGTGCTAAGTCGTGAAGAGCCAACAGGTGCCGTGAGCCTGTGGCTCGCCGAAGCAAGTTCCCCTACGCGTCTCGCTGCGCAACCTGCAGAGACCGACCACCGTCCAGAGACCAACCAACTCCTTTTCTCCCCAAGACCCTTGACGCATTTGCTTCGTCTCCGCCTCTTCCGTCTTCCTCTCCTCTGCTCCGTCTCGGTCCGGTCTTGTTCTTCGACTTCAGCACTGGCAGACATTTTTTTGAGTCTTCAACCTCTGTGAGCATCTCTCTCTCTCTCTCTCTCTCTCTCTCTCTCTCTCTGGGCCTCTAGCGTCCGCTTTGTTTGGTGTGCCGCCAACCGCCGTTGATGTTGCTCGTCGCTGTTCGCCATCGAAGGTCCTTGGACGATGAAATTCGGCAGATGGGCACCACACGGAGCCTAGGTCCCCGTCTGCAACAGACAATTCAGGTTCTCTGGTTCTCGTAGGCGTCATCTCCGCGACTCCCCGCCAACCGGCCCAGAGGCTCCGCCGCCGCCAACCTCCCCGCCGTTCATCGAAGTAGCCCAGCCGCCGTATTCTAGAAATCAACATCACAAGCCATTCCTCGCGCCTCATGCCTCCACTTCGTCGTCCGCCGCGTCGTTCGTACGCAAACTCTAGCAATGTTACCTCCTCTCCGCAAACCGACCGACGAGACCAATCCCGAGTTCACCACATCCTGTAGATTTGCCTAGCAGAAGATCCGAGCCCGTTTCGTGGCTGTAGCCGCCGACCTGTCCAATTCCGGTGAACTGCCCGCCGGGAAGGCCGGAAGGGGCTCCCAATCCTCCGCCACCACCTTGTCACTGCCAGTTGGCTCTCCACCTTTTTTTTCAAACATTTTAGACCAAGTCGTTGGCAGTAGACTACTATCACTTGCAAAGCACAAGGTGGGCCGTGGGCCCATGAGATCGCATTGGCTGAGCCTTAAATTTCTTGACTCTTAGCTAAAACATGAAATAAAAAAAAATGCTAATCTTCTTGACTGGCCGCAGGTTCGAGAAGAAATGAAGATGGCCATGGAGGTGACGGACACCATCGGGGAACTGCATCCCATTCTCAACCTCATCACCCTCATCATCAACAAGGCGTCTACCGCGCGGAGCAACAACCGCGTCTGCCGCAAGTTCGCGCAGTGGCTTGAGACCATCGAGGGCCTGCTCAAGCCACTCCTCAAGATCCCGAAGCTCATGGAGCACCCGGAGACGAGCAGGCCGCTGAAGCAGCTAGAGGAATCGCTCCAGCAGGCCTACAACCTCGTCGACAAGTATAAGGACCGCTCCTACCCATATCGTTTCATCATGGGGTCCGACATCGTCGAGAGGTTCCGCGACGCACGAAGTGAAATCAAAGACATCATCGACCTCGTACCTCTCATCAGGCTCTTCGTCAGCGAGACCATTCATCGGGTCGACACAGGTTATGAGTACGAGGAGGAGGACGACCGGAATAAGGAGAACAAGGAGCAGATTGACCGGAAGGAGCCGTGGGAGGGAGAATGAGAAGGACACACAGATAGGAAAGAACATGGAGACTAAGGGAAAGGAAGAGAATGAGAAGGTGAAGGAGAAAGACATAGGCAAGGGGAAGGACACGGAGAATGAGGATGAGGAGGAACATAAAGTCAAGGACAAGGACACGGAGAATGAGAATGAGGAGGAATATCAGGACACGAAGAAGAAAGAGAGGGACATGGAGAAGGAAATGAATGAGTGGAAGGAGAATGAGAGGGAGGACGAGAAGGGGAAGGCCGAGAAGAAGAAGAATGTGTTTCCCCTTGTTAAGACGGCAATGCTCAAGGTGGCAATGCACTGTCAGTGCACCGGCTGCCCCGATGGCATCAAAAGATCGATCCGCAAGTACCCAGGCACGGCGTCCTCACCTTCTATGGCTTTATCTCTGACTCCATGCATCCCATTAGTACCCCATTTCCATACATGGATCATCTTCTGTAGTTTATATTTCATATGAATCAAATACTCATCTCCTTTTCTCCCTAGTAGTCTTCATTTGTTAAAAGTCTAGAATAATGCTATGGAACCTAGGGCATAAGCCTCCACCGTCATCTGACGACGATTGATCGGTGTTTCACTTCTTTATTTGCCTCTGCGTGCAGGTGTGAAGAACGTGGCGACAGAGATGGATGAGCGGATCTTGAGCGTGACGGTTGTAGGGGACTTCGACACCAAGATGTTGCGCGACTTCGTCGCCAAAAAAACTAAAAAGGAGGTTGTTCTCGTCGGCGACGGGGAGAGGGAGAGGGATGATCATCAAGTATTGGAGAAAACGGGGAAGGACAGCAAGAACATCGCTGAAGGAGGGAAGATGGTGGGCGGAAACAAGAACAAGAAGCGTGTCGTGGTGCGTACAATATTTAATTCAAGCTGCCCCTGCCTGTTTCGTTCCATTATTTATGATCTTGTGTGTTTCATGTTATTGATGGGAATATGGGATTGGATCAATCACATGAATTAACTCAAACCTGACGGGGGATAGTACTTTTGATTCTGTTTGATGGCATTCTTTGTAGTCTTTAGTAAGATTTCCCGTCTCAACGTTTTGAGTAGTATGTTTCTTCTAGAAAATGGAAATGTTCCTACCTCTGGGAAAAAAAACGTCACATGAAATGGGCACCTGATGCGTTCTTTTAAAAATTAATTTGAGTTGGTCGAGTTTGCTTTTGACATAATTACTGCATGATGACGACGATGCAGCCGATGATCCCTGAAACGGTGGTGCTCAAGGTCGGCGGCACTGGGCTCCGCTGCGGTTGCAACGGCTGCGTGGACAAAATCTGCAACAGGCTCTTCAAGATCAGAGGTACCACTGGTGCCTTAAATTAGTTGACTGCCAATTTCTCATGTTGTCAAATTTTAATGATAAGCGGACCCAATGGCACTAGTTTACTGCTCCGTATGATGTGTAGGCTCACGAGTCACGACTTTGATAATATATCTGCATCTTGCTTCTTGTGTATGGTGACGTTAGAGAACCGAGCTGCGGCTCGGTTGGCCAGCGCGGGTCGTTCCCAGCGCGGCAGCGCGCCCACCCGCGTTCGAGCATTGGCTCACGCAGGTGTCTCACCCGGGGTTCGGTAAAAAATTCCCTCGCTCTCCTCAAATCAAAATCTTATGGTATAAGACTCGCGCCACTCGCTCACAAGGCCAGCTGAGTCCCTACGTATGGTTTGGGGAGAGGGTTCGGGAATTTTCTCGACCTGCGTGATAAGGTCTTTTTCTTAACAAAATGCTCGGGGCCGTCATACCCCCGCAGGTCGAGTTTTTTGTATGGTGACGTTAATTTCCTTTACAGTACTAGTGTACTAGGACTTCATACAGTAGTGTACTAGTACTTCATGCATCTACATGTAGTATGCCCGTGTGGGTTCTTGTAGCTAGGGCTTAAAGTTTTATCCGTCATTTTGCTTATTACTGCAGTAAACAAACCCCCACCATACTGGTCTAGCTACTGTATCCAATAAGCGCATGATCTTGTACTCTTCAAGTCTTGATCGATCGTCGTTTGCTACGTGCTAGTAATTATTAGCCATGAAAATTAATTGTTAATCGTCCTTGCACTGGATGGATCTTGTAGGCGTGCAGCAGGTGGGCGTAGACATGGACCAGAATCAGGTGACTGTGACGGGAACCAGCATGGACACGGCGATCCTGCTGGAGACGCTCGGCAAGAATGGGCGTCGCCCTGTGGAAGTGGTGCGATCCGGGATGATGGACGGCAAGGACTAGAATGAGAGGAAGTAGCCCTGGTTGGCAGCAATAACGGAAAAGATGGAGCGACGACCATTGGTTGATTCAACAGATTACGGCATTCTGTCACTGCTCTGTTGTGTGTTAGAGCAAACGATCATCAGGTCCTATTTAAACCAAGAGATCGAACAAATTTTGCCATCATAAACTTTCTTGTAGTTGTCGAAACCTTGTGCTGTGAAGACATCAAAACTACTTCTTTTATTTATACTTTCGCTGGACACAAAGCAAAGAAGACAATATGTAGATCCACTTCTATCTTGATGCTCCGATTGTACTGGAAATTGTGTTTTATTTTATTTTTGAGAAATACTGGAAATTGTGTTATGCCCTTGTTCTCCAAGACATTTATATTCCTTCAATTTTGGACCTTACTTCAAATATGCACTCGTACTTCACCTTGTTACCATTGCTTTGACAGAAATGTCGCATACCACTTGAGGCACAACTCTATTAACTTCTAGAAAATTCGCTCTAGGAGTCAAACTCAAGAGTGGAGATGGTATTAAGACTCTTATACACACTAGGCTATAGGTCCCTTAGTGTACTTCACCTAGCAGACTACTACTACTCAAATACTCCCAATGTGCGGACGTAATGCTGGACCTCGCTATAGGAATTCAATTTCTCAAATACATCATGTTTACATTCATCAGCTTGCTCTTCATCTTGCTTTTATTCCAATTCAATTTAGGCGGTATGAATCAAAGGTTGCTCCACAATTGGTTCATATCTTTTATCTTTTTTTATTTAAAGGCCAAAAGGAGCGACCACGTTGCTCTCAAGGCCACGAAGTTACCACATTAATTAGAAAAAAAATATAGACGTTATTTTGATGAAACTTTTCAAATATGCACATCCTGTTCACTCATCCCTCTCCCGGAACATAGAGGGCCGGATTACATTTTTCTTTTCCCGTGAACATGCCTAGCATGTATCTCATTAAGAGGTAGAAAAATCAGATCATGTGGTCTAGATTTAAGTTCTCATAGCTCGCACTACGAACCTGATTTTCATAAGATACGTTGTCAAAATACAATGAGTTTAGCCAGGGCCGGATTACATTCATCATCTTGTTTTCATCTTGCCTTTGTTCTAGTTCAATTAAGGCAGTACAAACCATAGGTTGCTCCACAATCAGTTCAGTTCCATTCTTTCTTCAGGGATATCTCGTTTGCTCCACAATCAGTTCAGTTCCATTCTTTCTTCAGGGATATCTCGTGGCGTTGCATATCCGTTCATTTCCTTTCTTTTGACTAGGTCAAAAGTCCGAACAAGATGGACTCAAAGGCCTCCGAATTCAGAAGGGCCGGAAACAGATATGGGCCCTTTACGGGCTTACGGCATTCAGCTGACACAACAATGACAGCAACTTCGTGACGCCAGGAGGATGAGCGATGGGCGCGTGCGTGGCTCACTTTGGTCAAGCCGAAGTCTACAAGAAGTGAAAACCAGCCAGCAACAAACAAACATGAGATGCTCGCTTGAGATTACGAGATGCTCGAGAATCCACAAAGCATTACTCTACTGGGTTCCATTTTGTTCGCGATCAGATATGATCCCGTTCTTGATTTCACGGGGAGCCTACTGCGCGCACGTGCGAGTGGGCGCGCACGCTCGCATACCAGCACGTGGCAGAGGACTTTCTTCATCAGCATACGGAGTCAAGGCAAAGGGGATGGATCAGGAGTTCAGGACGCTGCAATCAGTGTCTTGAGCCTGAAGCGAACGTGCTCTCTCTTGAGTTTTATTCGATCGCATTAACAAATCTGCAGAGAATGATCGCGGACACCTGCAAAAGTTCGAAGATCCGGTTTATTCATGCGCGATTCGCAGTTACCCAAACTCTGAATGTAGTGTAGGAAGAACAAATGTATGCACAAAATCTGAAAGAGATGAACAGGTATATCGATAGGATCAGAACATACTATTTCTTCCAATCCAAGTAGGAGTACTACTTTATAGTAGTAGTAGTATCCAACAAAGTTACATCACTCACAGCACAGACCCAAGCTAGGTGCGGCGGATCGACCCCGAATTATTGGACACGGCAAAGGCAACCAACACAGGCACCCATGGACTGATGGGCATCTGTTTTCACAACAGCATTCGCATGCTCAACCTAGCTAGTGGTAGCTGCAAACTAGTATTATACCAAGGCAATTAAGCTTAGCGACGTCGGGTAACCGTCTCCGGGGCTCACCAGTCAGTAACAAGCAAGACCGGCGGCGTAACCACCCGCGGTGGTGCCGGCGTCCCCACCGCCGCCTCCGTTACCGCCGGTGTTGTCGCTGCCGCCGCCGCCGCCGGTCCAGTCTTTGATGATCTTCTTCTTGATCTCTCCCCTCCTGGGGTAGGGGTTCCCGTGAGGCTTGCTCGTCTGCCCGCCGCCTTGCCCGTCCATGTCGTCGTCCTCGTCCTCCGCACACAGAAAGCTGGTAGTGGTTTGGTGGTGGCGGTATGCCAAGTGACCGGGAGAAGGCGGTGGTGCGGGGCTAACTTGCATCGGTAGGTATCTTATAGAGGCAAGCGCTGTTTTGTTTGTTTAATTTGCGATTAGGCGGTAAAATAAGCTCTAAAATAATCGGGCTTGACCGGCAACTAGTCCAGACCACAAGAGATTCGCGTCGAGCCTACCAAGGGCCATGCCTCTCCGTCAGTCGCTTTCAGCGGGACCATAGCAGTTGGCCCTCCGGCTCTGCTAGCGAACCGATACCAGATATGTGGATGCAGTCATGTAGAGGAGTGAATCTAGCACTCATCAATCATCATCACACATTCTCAGCTAATCTCGCTCGAATCACCTTTATCTGTCATCACTCATTTTATCATCCATTTGGTCGAAACAGAATTTTCAGCGCCTTGCCAATTATTCATGCGCCAACGCGACGGGGATTGATAACAGATACTACTACAAAATTAATCTTCGCCGAAGCGTTTTTGTATGGTATCGTATCCCCAACTTTGCTCAAAGCAAGACATTCGTAGATAAGGAAATCTAGTCGAGTTTTGAATGGAACTGGTCCGGCGACGGCACGGAATAGCACCGATCCATTCCCCACTAGTACGAGACATCGCGATACCTAACCCTGAAGGACGTGGTACAAGCATGTTACACGCTCACGCACATGATCCGGATGTGTAACGCAGACGAAGCCAGCAGCTGAAATAACCAGTAGATCCACTCTTGCATTGTTCACGCAGGTAAAGGAGAAGCAAGAAAATGAGAGAAAAAGAAAACAGAGTGGGGTCACATCGGTTCATCAGAGGACTCATTCACTGAACGATGCCGTTACACAACTAGGACCGAATCACATGCGAGCTCAAACACTCTCGCATAATCTATCTAGTACTGTATTATCTACCACACGACCAGTACGCCACCGTTATTTGACACACCCTGCACGCACCAGTACGCCGTTACACACACGAGCGGCCGTCGCCGTGGGCATGACGAACCAGCATTTCAACATCATATAGATGGAAACAGAAACTAACCACCAGCGTGCCCGCAGCTCTCGCAGCGGTACCACGCGTCACGCTACTCAGTAGTCGCCGTGTCAGCCAGCCGCGGGGCGGCGGCGCCGCCTGCATCGCCACCACCGCCTCCGTTGCCGTTGCCGTTGTCGCCGTCGCCGCCGGAGGAGTCCTTCTTGCCGAACAACTCGCGGAAGATCCCCTCCTTGATGGCGCCCCTCTTGGGGTACGGGTTCCCGTGCGGCTTCCTCCTCTGCTGCTGGCAGTCGCCGTCCTGCCCGTCCATGGTGCTGCCGCGTCGCGCACACGAGATTGGAGCGCGCAGGCGAGGCGTGGAGGCGCGGAGCCGAGAGCGGTTTGTGTGCGCGCCGGTGCGAGTGACAGGTGAACTACTGGAGAGCGAAGCGAATAGCTTGTCCTTATATAGCCAAAAGTAGCGCCATTTACTTGGACAGAAAAAAAACATTCGATTTCGTGCTTACAAGTAAACTAAATTTGCAAGACGGGTCTTCCATCACCACCAGTAGCTTCGCATCGAGGTTTATCGCTGCCAGGGGCGCTACTGCCAAAGTGCTGCTGTGATGATCGGTGTACGCAACTTGAGGTTTGGCTCATTGGCCGGCGCGCTCTGTGCCTCGTGTCGGTTTCATGATTGAGCGAGCGAGGACAAGTGGATCTCGTCGATCACTCCTCCCTGTCTGAGCTCAGCTCAGTTCAGCTCGATTCCTTCGGAGAAAGCGAACGTGTCCGCCTTCGGTTATCGAGTGTTCTACGTCTTTTGCCCTTGCACGTAGCTGAGTCAGACGGTGGTAGGTACTCATCACGGGGGCATATCTCAAGGTGCCGATGCTCCATAGCCTTGTACGAGAGCAACACGGTACTGTGCATGAAAGCAGAGCATTTTTCTTTCCGATTAAGAAATGGGTTGTGGTCAAATTTCTTTGAAAACAACACGGCAGATACTCGGTCTAGGCGGGTAAAAAAAAATGTTGTAGTAGTAGTAGGCTGGTAACCAACCGGTCCTTCTCAATCTGAGGTCCTTCTAGCTGTATATTTCACGGGCTCTAACAACGAAAACCGAAGGACCAGTCAGGGACGATTTCCAACCGGAAAACGAAAAACGGAAAATTCGTTCTCCCAGGTGGAGTGGAGTTGGAGGAGACCAGGAATAATCAGCAGGTCGTCGGGTCGCCGTAGCGGGCCACGCCTCCGCCGGCGGCACGTGGCCTCGGACGACTTTCTCGTCCCCACTCTGAAAGCGGTGTCGGATCCAGGGCTCCTGCCGCCCACATCTTATCCACAAAAGCCGGGCTTTCCGCTGCGCGGTTGTTGTTAACCACATTCTCTGCGGTTTAATTTGGTGGCGTGACTAGTTAATTACGTTTACGGTTTACCCGCCGGCACGAGCACGTAGGTACGATGCCGGTGCACGCTGCCACAAATCAGTACCCTACCCTACAAATGAAGGCGCCGCAGCACGTAGTCGGGCGCGGAGCCTGCCGCCCGCACGGGGAAAAGTGAGCAAAAGTGAGCGTTTCCGCTCGTTCAACATGTGCGCGGACGTCACCGCATACGTCCGCGATGACGGCACCTTGCTGACGGAGCCTTGTTCCGTCCGCCGGGCCCATCCCGCGCACGCACGCCATCGACGGCCTCCGCCATCCGTCCGTCCGTTGCCCTGTCTCGCGGTGCGACGGAGCAGGACAGGCTTCTTCCTTCGCTCCGAAGTCAGTTCAGGGGTGGCACCAGCTGGCACGGACTGCCTCCAGATCTGAACGACAAGTGGCGGCCTTCCATTGTGACGGCACAGCTGGAGGCGTCCTGGCAGGGAAGGTGGCGCGTGCTTAGCTCCGGCTGGCCACGTGTCGCGCGGTAATAGCCGCACCGGTCGCTGGAGTAGATAACGCGATGGCAGGATCGATCTCCCCGATTCAGTGCAGGACCGAGTACCAACTGGGCTTCGTTGGGTCGACAGTGACGCAACGATGTCGTTCACCGTCACCGGCAAGATGGAAACTCCTCTTTTGATACCCTTCGTTCACGATAAGGCCCAACTAATCTAATCTGAGGTCCGCTTTTTCACTACTACTACGTACTTGAGGATTCCTTTCTCACCGGAGAGTTTCGCCGCCACCGGCATGCACGCCGCCGTGCTAGAGCATCGTCTTGTACAAGGTTCCGGCACGGGATTATCGTATAAGCTGATACGCGTATTCTTCTTTGGTTTCATACGCGGCACGGCGTCTACAGCTTCAGATAACTTAGCAGGGAAGGGAACTCTGCTTATCGCAGGAAACAGAGAGAGAGATAAGGTGTCGGTTTTTTAGACAATAACGGAACAAACGTCATCTTAAAAAAATAAATCCTTTAATAATCCATAAATGAATGAAAAAAGAAAGCACGCGTTTACTCCCAACCGAGAGCGAAAGGCGAGGCACGCCGCGAAAAGAAAAAGAAAGTGTCAGGTAATCACCGGTGTGAGACAACCGGACAAGAAAGGTCCGTCACTTGCTTACCTTTGTTACCCAAATTATCTAATTTTTTTAAAAAAAAACGTTTCGCCACAAAGCTTGATCTTGTCCACCAAGAAAGAAAAAATCAGCGGGATTCCGTTCCCTGCTTTGAGTTGCGCTGTGTGTCTGTCACGTTCAGTTGCGTTGCGCTCCAATGATTTCCGCCGCCCCGTCCCGTGAAGGAAGGAAGGCGCGCGGCCCACGGCGGCGGTGCGCTCTTGCTTTTGCTGCGCGCGCGAAAAGGATGGCTCAATTGAACATGTGCGGGCAGGTCTGGTCGGGCAGAGCGTCACCCCCTAGTCCCTACCTACTCGTCGCGCGCCTGACCCCAATGCTCACGTTGGACCCGTCCGCCGGGCTCTCCGGTGCACGCGACCCACGCCGGCCGTCCGTTTCCGTTCCCCTGTCCTGCAGCGCAGTGGACTCGTTCCAGCGACCCTGTGTAGGGGGTAGGCTTCCTTCGCTGCGAAGTCAGTGGTGGCGGCAGCTGGCAAGGCCTGCGTCCAAGGACCGACAAGTGTCGCGGATCGCGTCGGCCCGCCCGGGTTGGCGATCGTGCCAGGGGAAGGTCGAAACAAGAAACCTGCTTGCTTAGCTCTGGCTGAAATGCATGGACGGCGGGGTAACGAGATGTACTTCAGGACATAGCAGCACTGATCTGATTCCAGGTGACGTGATTCCGCGCGGGACCGGCTCGGGCAGTTGGGCCTTTTTCGGGGCGAGAGCGACGCGCGAGTCGTTGCTCATCGTTCACAACACGAGCGAATCAGCGAAAGCGAATGCGCGCAGATGGGTTTTGAGACCCGTCACGGGGCCAAACTCTTGCTCCTCCTTTCCACTCTACTACCGAGTTCCTCCGTCACACAGACTAGCACATGTTCTTTTGCTTCATTCCCTCCTGGTACCGCATCTGGAACGTTTGGATGTCTCGTCATCACAGGACAGCGATAAGTGTTGCCTAGAATAAATCCTCTCATCCATCGCATCCGCCGTGCTATCGCACTGGGATCGTCATCAAATCACGAACACGTCACTCCCGACCGAAAGGGAATCAGAGCGAACCGCGCGCCGCGAAAAAGAGAAACGATGGCCCGCAGGGCGCGGCGCGGGAGGTTAAAAAATTGCCGGTTTCGTGGGTTGTTTCAGTCGGAGGCAGGCAGTGGGACGCCCGGACACGAAAGGGCTCTTTTACCGAAAATTGTCGGGCCGAGCAGGAGAACCAAGGTGCACGCGGCTGGCACGACAAGGCTTGGCCGTGGACCACCTCGCAGATGTTTGACGCTGACACGTCACTCGCAACCGAAACAAAATGCACCGGATCGCACAACGCACAACTTCTCGAGAGCAGAAGTACCAAGTGCACGCAGCTGCACGATAAGACTTGGCCGCGAAGCACCTCAGAAGTTTGAAAGTTTGACAGTAACACACAATCTCTCAATTCAGCTCCATGAACACCGAGTCGTATAGTTCGAGAACGAAAAATTGAGAGGAGACAGCAATAGCTCAAGCACGAGAGCACAAGAAAGTACTAAGAACAAAACGCGGGTGAATGAATGACAATCCTGCATCCAGGTTCCAGAAGTACAGAGCCTGTTCGATTCGGCGTCTGCAACTGCAACAGCCAAGGCGACGAAGCTTGTTTGTTCGAGTGAAAGAAACATCAACACCGCGTGCACTAGAAATTCATCGCCAGTCAGTGGCATTATTCGACATAAATACACACACTTACAGACTGAAAAAAGGTAGTACGGCTACGACCGCCAGTAGTACTACTCAAATCTATCCCCCAAAAACTATGCCGAATTCAGGCTATTCAGTACTATGCCTTCTGAATTCTGAAACTTCATTAACACTGATACCGCACGCAAATTCAGATTAACCCACATCCCACCCCACGCGAACACCTCCACCCGGATTCGTCGCCGGCTAAGAATCGCCCGCCGTGGCATTTTCTTGCTTTGGATGTCCGAGAGACCCCAATTCTTGATTCTTCACATCATCTTCCTCCGCAGACTGCGTCAACCACCAGGGAGACGCGGCTGCCGCCGCCCTCCTTGCTCTTGATGCCGCCTTCTTCCTTGCGCGGGGCTGGCGTGGGGAAGATGCACCGGAACAGGCTCGCGAAGATGCGCGCCTTCACCTGGCCGCGCCGCGGCAAGGTCCGCTTCGCCTGCTGCTGCTGGCGCTCCATCGCCGCGGTTGCTTCTTGCTCAGGAAGGCACGGGGATGCGGGTAGCGTGTGCGATGCGCTGTGTCGTTGTGATGTGGCTGCGCGTGATGTCAATGTGAGCGAGTGAGGCGAGGCACCGGCGCACCGAGCTGCTTTATAGACGCAGGTGAGCAGCTGCGCCGAGCGGAGAGCAGAGGATGTTCGAAAACGTGGGGGCCAAGCTTCCTTGGGGAGGAAGGACCTGCTCGTTTGAAAAGATCAGGATTCTACTGGGCTCCACGTTTCAATACATCATTGTCCCGAGTCAATCTACTTCGAGTCTGAAACCTTGAGATACACTGGTATAACACTGTCTCGTACAGTCGTACTTGAAGGAGACCGTGTCTTGTTTGCTTTATTCAACTCCTTTGCTTCAGTAGATGTACTAGAAGGGAAAAAAGAATGAAAATGGGAGAGTATTACCATGGACGAAAATCAACCACATCTACTGATGTTCGCCAGTAAAATCTGAGTTACAATAGTAATAACAGTGAAAACAAACGGTTCGGTATTAGTTTAGAGTAGTTACAGAATTTGATCCAGAAAAATGCTGGGTTACAGAACTAACTGGCCCGGTTCTTGTTCAGCATTCCAGCTGGATTGGAACAGAAAACTATGTCCTTGTCTGCTTGTCATGTTGCCTACGGTGACTACTGCATAAACTAAGCATTAGTCTATCCCTAACCATGGCGCATGGGCCTCCAGACAAGAACAGGAGAAGAAGAAAATTAGAGATTCTGTCATGCCAGAAAGTTTTCAGATTCAGTACTAAATTATGCGGATCTGGTTCCCAGCTACGTACCCTATTTCAGTTGCGCAAAAACCAGACATAAATGAGGGCATCTGTAGATAATCTATACGGCAATGCAGATCACCAAACCAATAAAATACAGAAACAGGTGGACCAAAGATGATAGAGGAAATTAATTTTGAAATCACGAGGGCACTTGACTTTAATACCACACTATTCCTGTGACCAATTATTCTGTTCACATTGAAGAAAAGGTCTTGGCTCTCAACTTGGACCGATTTCCTGTGTTACTAGTGTATGAAAAAGTCTTGGACCTCAGCATGGACCAATTTTCTGTTGGCTAGTATCTGAAATCAAAGGCACTGCAGGGTAGTAAAAGCACAAGGGCAATAACTGCATAGCGTGATTCATGTTTTATGTTCTGTACTTTACAGAGATGTGATAAACCGTAATTTGTAGTAAAGAAGATTATTACATTTTACAGAAATTCACTTCTACACAGGTTAGTGACAGTTACAAGAACCCATTTCAGATAACAGTAATGTCTTAAAAAGAAATGGTGATTTCAACACTTTGGATTTTTACCACATTACTGATCTCTGTCACTAGACTGACTGCCGCAATCAACAAGGAGAAACATGGAAATGATTCAATCTGACTTGATTCAAGATGCTGAACAGAAAGACATAATGACCAAATCTTGAAGATAACATGTGATGGCCCTGGCATGTTTAAAAATGTGGATTCATCTGTGTATTTTAGTAGAAGATGTTGGCACACTCCATTCTTATGCCTCCACAAAAGAGACAAGCTAATTATTTAGGGCCTATGAAAATTCAGTTACATTGCTTTACATCTAAGCAAGATTCCTGCTTATCTAGGCCTTATTATTGTATGAAGCTAATGATCTGTCTTTTTGACTTGACTTTGGCTGTAACTGAACACGTGATTCTCATGGGCTCTATCAGTTTATAGTTGGTGCTTTGCACATGTCCACTTGCTCAGCAGTTCCAAATCTACAACCTAAGACCAATTAATCCAGCTAATATTTGATGATCACTCATCCAGTTACCGAGAATATGAACAAATCATATCAGGAGCATTGGCATACATTTTGATTATTAAGTACTACCACTACTACAACAAAGACTTTTAGTCCCAAACAAGTCAGGGTGGGTCTTTTTTATGATAATTATAATTTATAAATACTGATCAACATATTATTGTACCTAATCCAAGTATTTCTCTGTTATAGTGGATGAATAAAGAGCAGCCAATTGACATAAAAGTGGATGAAGCTTTTGAAATGGATGGAATGGACTTGATCTATTTGATTGCAAACTGAAGCAGTACAGCTATACCAGAAATCATACAGAAATATGTACAATACAAACTTGAGTGGAATCTTTGAGTACCTATCTGTCACTTTTGCTGTTACTTGGCTGGGACAATTAGTGTATAGATTAGTAATGTCAAGACGATGATAATTGCCCCCACTAAAGTAAACTGTGGACTTGTCCACAACATCAAGTTAGACCTTTCAGTTCTTTTGATTGGATCCACCTCTTCTGATAAGGGATACTCGCTGCGCCGTGGGTTCCAGCTCACATACTTGTTTGGTGAAAAATCTGAAAAAAGGGTCCTTTTCCCTTTATTTTTGAACGTGGTCCAAGCCTTGTCCCAGTCAGTAGATGTGTCACCTAACAAGCAAAAGAATGAACTGGTTATTAATACTATAATTTTCATTTAATAGAACTGCTTGCTACAAATAGATTACTGAAAGTTCATATTTTTGTCCTTCATTCAGTGTCACATCTCTTCCCCTTAATTACTACTCGTATCATTAATCAAATCTCACCCATGCATGTCGCATCAGTGACTGTTAAGGAATGTCTTCAGATCAATTGTCTTTGGAACTCTTCTAGAACTATCAAATATGGGTATTTAGTTGGATACATATGGTATTGATTGAAAGTAAAAACTAGGGCTATACTTCAACCACTCCAAGAGAATCAATTTATTAGATTATTCTTGCCCTTTATGTCTCATTAAACAAACAGTAGACTAGCAGTAAAACAAACAGTATTAGAGTTACTTAAAGTAATCAGATTAAAATAAATTATTTCCTTTCAAATGTAAACTATTTGCTTGTAACAAGTATTCGCGGTACTTTCTTGTTCCGGCATTGACTGATTTGCGTGATGCTTTATCTGCTAATTGTTTACATAGTACTTTCTGTATGAAGGATTGGTAATGGAAATTTTGTTTAAGAAATTGGACCTTTTTTTTTCTTACAGAGCAAATGAAAATAAACTTACTCTACTGAACTGACTCGAAAGTTTCCTGTTTTCTCTCCAAGGACAAGGAATATATATATATATATATATTTAAAAATATTGTTTTTGTGGCAGGACATTACTATGCTCTACTACATAGATACAAGTACAACACAGCTATACGTATCCTTGTTGAAACCATAACAAAATGATCTTGAATGCAAATGAATTGGCACTCATGTAGCTAATTTGAATCCATTTGCAGCACAACAACAACACACTAACCCCAAGGCATAGAAAGTAGTACAGGTATCATTTGTATCAATAGATGTATGTTTCTCTCTAAAAAGAATTACCACTACAAGGGAACCAGAATGGTTCAACCACTATCTACCAATTCAAATGTATTTCTGGACAGTACTACTACAAACAATTCCTTAACAGTATTTCTTGTTTTCACAGTTTCCTTACTGCAAAGGATTCATTGTGGTCGTTTGAATTAAGCATACCGATGTCGCTTGGCAATGAATTGTTTACAGTACGGTTAAGGAAATTTGTAGTGTGCCACCCAACACTACAGCACCAAATGATTTAATGCCCTAAGAATAGACTGATCAAGGATACAATTAGCCTTTTGTGCGCTCTCAATCTGAACGGGAAGGAGGTAAACCATCAGACTCACTCAGAAGGAAAAACATATGGAGAATTCACATACTTTAGTGTGGCACATTGTTTGTTTCCAAACCCAGACGTACACAAAGAATGAACTAAGATTCTCATACAGCAAAAGGAACCGGCGCTCTACTTGCAAAAAAAGTGATACAAAGTTGCAAATATTGCATTCAGCTCAGTGCATCGGACATGAATAGAGAAGCTGTCACTGCCCTACACGATTCATTGAGCAGATCACCTCACCGACACAGCAGACAATTACATCCGGATTCAGTTACGAGGCTCAACTATCTCTAAACGATGACACTACGAAGACACAGACAACAGGGCGCAGTGCTAGTCCAGTAATTCACCGCAGCATTTTGTTAAACACCTGAAAAGGAGGTGCAGGAAACTGGAGAGCAGTAGACTGTCTACCTTTGTCTCTGCCGCCTTTATCCGGGGCGCCCTTCGAGCAGCGAGGGACAAGTGTGAGGGGAGGCCGGCGCGCCAAGAATCTCCCGGAACCTAGCAGTATATCCATGGTCGTCTCACCTCCTGGATTCCCCAACCAGGCAGGCCTTCGGACCCGAGATCTTTTTTACTACTGTTTCTTTCGCCGCGCGGCCCCTCTTATCCCAGTGGGGGCAGGAGGCGTGGCTGAGAAGAGCCGTGCGGCCGCCAAGCGACAGCGAGAGCCGAGAGGGATCGCGCCGCGGCTGCGGACTCCGCGGCCGGTTGCTTGCGTGGACGCGAAGCAGTGTGTGGCTCTTGCTGCAGGAGAGAACCGTCACGCCTTGGGTTAATGGCAGCAAGAAGAAATTGGGGTTGTCTGATTCATTTGTTGTTCAGATTCCAGGCAAAGTTTCACGAGTTTCTGGTACCGTGCTTTGATTTTCTCGTGATGTCGTAGAAATCTGTAGGAAAAGGATTTTCATGAAGTCGCACCAATATGTACGACCGGACTGTGCCATACTGCCATTGCGATCCAACGCAACATGCAAGATCAGTGACTATAGACAGAAGCAATGGAGTTTCTTTTAGTTTTGAGGAGTTGCATGAGGAGTAAGGGTCAAAATTAATCGCTTATGAGGTTCAGGTGTCACTTAAAAGAATGCAATGGTGAGATAGGGATATAAAGCGGAACAAAAAACATTACTGCTAGTGCAACATAACTTTTACTTGGAATAAAGTATTGACATGATACTATCGTCCATCAAAATACATTAACAGTGAAGTTACATAGGGGGTGTTCGTTTTATGGGGCTAAAGAGGTTAAAGGGGCTAAAGGGCTAAAGTTTAGCCTCAAGTAAACAAATATGTGAGCTAAAATGCACTAAAGTTTAGCCCTTGAGGCTAAAAGGTGAGAGCAAAAGAGAGGCTAAACTTTAGCTCAAAAAAGACACTAAACTTTTGTCTCAAAACTTTAGCATGCTAAAGGAAACGAACAGATCCCATAGTACTAAAATTAGCTTTAGCAAATAACAATGCATCTATTTAATTAAGGGTGTGTTTGTTACAATTTATTGAACTCGCTTATTCAATAAGCGAGTTTTGACCGATCAAATAGCAAAAATAATAAAATGTTTATAAGGTATAAGCACTTTGCCATTTTATGATACCCATAGCACTCTGGATAAAGCTTATAGTGTTTATGAGTGAGAACAAACGGTTTTGACAACACAATTTGACTGCTTATGCTACAATAAATATAAGTATTATAAACGTTTAATAGAATAAACTCTATAAACACGTTGAGCATAAGTTGTACACCTAACTCTCTACTCTACTCCCTCCGTTCCTATATGTAAGCATTCCTAGAATCCCGGATAGAAATAGTTAAAAGAGAAAATGTCATATATACCCCTCATTTTACACTACCTCATAAATTCTTCACCCACTCACCAACCCATCAATTTTTGTCTATTCATAGGAATGTTTACATTTTGGAACAAAATTTAAATTCCTAGAATACTTATATAAAGAAATGGAGAGAGTACCATGCAACATCTACAGTTAAGGGATCTATCCATAGATTTTTGAACCTAGATATGGCTAGATGTCATATCTCAAAGGTCTACCGGTACATACATGAATAAAGATAAAATCATAATAAGGGTGTGTTCGTTTCCTGGGTCTAAATTTTAGAATTGTCATATCAAAAGAATCTTATTATTTAAGAGTATTAAATAAAGTTTAATTATAAAACAAATTACAGGCCCCTAGACTAATTTACGAGACGAATCTAATGAGGTTAATTAAGACGTGATTAGAAGACGGTTACTCGTAGCATCATTTTAGTAAAATATAGATTAATTAAGCTCATTAGATTCATCTCGAAAATTAGCACCAATCATGTCAATAGGGTTTTGTCATTAAATTGATCGAAATATTCATAAATAATAAGATTCTCTTTGATGTGATGATCTTAAATTTTAGAGGAAGGAAACGAACACACCTTAAAATAACATGGTATAACGAGTTAATAATAACCATAAACATAGATTGCTCTGTGCTTAGCTGCGTGTGTCTATTGTCTCCTTTCAACGCGATCAAAGCGCGAATGATTCACGATCAAAACTTTGGTCCTAGGATTTGATCCCCAAATTCGTTACACTGCCTGAGATGAGTAACGTCCGTTTTGTGTACTCAGCTGAGTACTACTACCTGCTCTGTTCTGGTTGGGTGTGCCGCGGCGGCAGGTGGCGAACTGGCGATTTCGCCTGCAGCTTGTCAGAGTTCCGCGTCGTCTGCCTATCCGAATCAAGAAAAATCCGCGCCACTCAAAAATTTCCTCGAACCAGGAGGTCCGTTACCTCCGCCTCCTCCAATCTCACTCCCCACCCTGCCGCTCCACAGCCATGGCGCTGGCCATGACATCCTCCTCCCCGCAGCCACCGTCCCATTCCCATCGCCGCAGTCGCCGCTCGCACCCCGCGTCCCCGACCCCGAACGCTAAATCCAAGCCCAGAGCCAAGGCGCTACCGCTTCTCTCCGATGTCGGCGTCGGCCGCGACCCCGCCGCCATCAAGTACTACGCCCGCGTGGCCTCCAACCTCGCGGCCGCCGGTCGCCTCCGTGACTTCCTTCTCGCCGCCGAGGGCCTTCGCGCGGCTGCCGGGGACGACCCTGGCTTCGCGTCGCGCATCAGCGCCCGTCTCCTCTCGCGCGGGGTCGTCGCTGCGCTGCGCGAGCAAGGCCTGCAATACGTGCTGGACTTCCTCCGCGACGCCGAGCGCGTCGGCGTACCCGTCGCCCGTGCGCTCGACGCAGAAGCCTCCGAGGCCATTGGGGCCGCGTGCAGGGTGTTGCTGGATGAGCGCCGCATGCCACAGTTCGTCGAGGTCGTCGAGGCCCTAGCTCGTAATGTTGCCTCCAACCTCTTGATGTTTATACTTCTTCAGTCAGTCGATGCAATTGTGAATTAATCGTGATTTGGGTGCTGAAACGGTTTTGTCACCAATCTGCTAGCCTATCCAATCCTCAGAAGTGGCATGATACCAATATTGCAGTTCTTTTTCCCCCAAAGGACACAACGTTGCATACTGATCGGGTCACGTGGTTGTTATTTAGCTAATCCATTTGGTGGTCAGTACATATACTGTTGTTTGGATGCTAACTCATTACAGAGGACTTACATAAATGATGTGATTTCTACCTGCTTAATCGCTACAACTACAATTTTGAATATTAACATTTTTTACTTTGTTATTTATTTTCATAGACTATGGTTTCTTCATTCAAGGCATTGTGGACCCAATGGATGTATTGAAAATATTTGTCAGAAAGCGCGACCCGGATATGGCGATAAGGTGATCATACTAGTCTTTATTTTTGTAGTAGAACAAATGGCGATAGCCTTTTGTTACTTTCGTTGATTAGACATGCTCTTCTGTTATCTTGGCTTTTTGTGCAACGCATATCACTAATCAGTTCACAGCTTTTACTGTCCAATAATAATCATCGTTTAAGTTTCCACTTGGGATGGCTTAAAAATGTTATACTCCTGGCAGTCTTGATACCTGCTCAAGCATTGCTTTTCATATCACTAATCGGCTCAGAGTTTTTACTGTCTAATAATATCATTCTTCAACTTTCAACTTGGAATGGCTTAAAAATTTTATACTCTGTCTGGTAGTCTTCATATCTGCTGAAGCATTGCTTTCTGACATTTAGGTATGCACGCATTTTCCCTCATTCCCAACTTTTACTATGCAATACTATGGAAGCTTTTGGGAAAAGAAAGGTGTTGAAACATGCTCTAACAGTCTTCGGAGCTATTAAGAGCCAGATTGGAGGCATAAATATGTTTGCATGCCGAAGTATCATTGATATATGCGGTCATTGTGGTTCTTCCGTGCAGGCTCGAATTATATTCGAGGTACCATATATCTCTGTTCACTATAATTTCGGTTTATCCCTAGCCTAGATGTTCAGTACTCTGAGTGCTGAGACTTCGTTGAAAATTTGAAATAAGCATAATCAATTTCCTTTTTATCTGAGTTTATTTATTTCTCACTAATCGTAAGAGTTAAGTTTTTTCCATAAGAGGTATAGCATTTTATTCATACAATAAAAGATATAAAACCATTACCTCCTTTTATCATGTTCTTTCATCAAAATTCATATCTTTCCCTCTATCCAGGTATCCCGAAAGAGAAGGTGTCTATATATCTGCAGTAAAATATAACCATGAGTTCATATGGATTGGGCAAATGCAATAATAATTTAGGCAGGCAGGTTCCCGCCTTCACTCATATATGTGACTGTTATGCAGGGGCTGCTTGCTGATAAGATTACTCCAAACACATACGTCTTCAACAGCCTTATGAATGTGAATGCCCATAGTTTCAGCTACAACTTTTCAGTCTACGAACATATGCAAGTAATGCATCTTCTACCTTATTGTTGTTGTTCATAGGTAGGTTATTTTAGCTTCAAGGAATTGATTCCTTACCTCAATAAACTGCTTTATTTGTGCATCCCCTTTCGTGACCAGTGCTTCCCCACTTGTGATTATCTGAGTTCACTGGTTTTTCTTTCCTTGTTTGTTCTTGTATTCTTGCTCAGGCTGTTTTAATTTGTCGACGAGAAAGAATATATGCAGTGTGTGATACTGTGATTGGTTATTCTTTTCCTTTTCCTTCTTTCTTCTGCATCTTATAGTGGAATGTCTTGTATAAGCTTATGCACAGCAACCTTATGCTCATCTTTACTCCATTAATTTGCAGAAGCTTGGTGTCCCTCCTGATTTGACAACATATAACATTCTCCTGAAGACATGCTGCAATGCAAGAGAATTCAACTTGGCTCAAGAAATTTATGAAGAAACGAAGAAAAAGGAATGCGACGGTCTTTTAAAGTTAGACGTTTTTACGTATAGTACAATGATGAAGGTATCAGGCTGCTCCTATTTCAGTCCATACTTTTTGCCTTTTCAGGGTTTCCACAGAGGTCTTTTCTCTACAATTCCAGGTGTTTGCAGATGCAAAAATGTGGAAGATGGCTTCCAAAATCAAAGAGGATATGCAAGCAGCTGGTGTTCGTCTCAATCTGGTCACATGGTCATCCTTAATCAATGCTTATTCAAATTCTGGTTTGGTTGATCGTGCCATAGAGGTTCTTGAAGAAATGATAAGGGATGGCTGTCAACCTACTGCCCCTTGCTTTAATATTATCCTTACTTCTTGTGTGAAATCATGCCAATATGATAGAGCTTTCCGGTTGTTTTATAGCTGGAAGGAGTCTGGAATCAAGATATCTTTATCTATTGAAGAGAAAGGATACATTGATGACACTGTGACCTTTTGTAGAGAGCATCTAAGTAATAGTGGTATTATGCTGACGGTTCCATTTAGGCCTACTGTTACGACCTATAACATCTTGATGAAGGCTTGTGGCACTAATAGTGAACGTGCAAAATCTGTAATGAATGACATGAGGCGGAGTGGCCTTTGCCCTGATCTTATTAGCTGGTCTACTCTCATGAATATTTATGGTTCGTCTCGAGATAGGGATGGAGCTATTCAGGTTGGTACCAAAGCTTTTATGTTGTTATTTTCTGCGCACACTATAACCTTCCATGAAATTTGACCTGATATTTCCTGTTTTAGCATCTACATATGGTCTTTTCATCATGCTCTGCTGAAGTATTCTACCCTAGAGAGCTGACAATCCTTGGTAGACTGAAAGTCAATACAATTAAATATTTATCATGGACAGTTCATTAGATAAGAATTGCTTGATTAGTACAATTAAATGGCCTGGGGGAGTTTTGAAGCTAACAAGCCTTCCAACATCTGTGGCTGCAGCGCATATTACTTTGCATTCCTGACAGACATAGTACTCATTACTTTGTTCTTAGTTCGGGCAAAAGACCTCAATGTAGCAGTGCTTTCGTGTACATCCCAATTTACAATTATGGTTTACCATGTAACAGTTCCCATGTAGTCAGAATGTCAGATGTAACAATGTTTGGATAGAAACATTGATGATTTTAGTGCGTTATACTTTTTCAGTAATGAAGTAATAATGCTATCCTTTTTTTTGGCACAGGCACTCAGAAGAATGCAGCGTGTTGGAATAAGGCTCAATGTTACTGCATATACTGTTGCAATTAAGGTTGGTTACTAGATAACCTAGTTAACTTGATCAAGCTTCAGACATTGTGCATATCATGTTAGTTGTAAACTTATGATTTGGCAGTAATCTTATGATACATTTTCCTCCAGGCATGTGTTGAAAGCAAAGATTTGAAGATGGCTTTGCACTTGTTTGAAGAAATGAAAACACAGCAACTGAAACCAAATTTGGTGAGTTCTTATTTGATGTGTAGGGTATAAAAATTTATGCTTTACTCCTCCTTTTAACTAATACTAGAATTTGATGCTCTGTGGAGTCAACATCCATTGTTCTGCTTCATGAACTATTCAGAACTTGCCAGCATCTGGGATTTCAAACAAAGGCATAAACTTTCTATACTAGTGTGATCCATAGATGCTCAAGTTTTTATCCAGGGTATTGTTGCTTTGTTGGTGTCTTATTGTCCAGGGTTTATTTCTTGGTTATTATTGCTCTGTTGATTATTATTGTTGCTCTTTAGGCGTGGTTGCATGATTTTTTATGCATCTCTTTTACATTATTAAATTTTCTTATATATCATTTTTCAGGTGACATATAAAACTCTCCTGACAGCACGTAACAAATATGGATCATTACAGGAAGTCCAACAATGCTTAGCTATCTATCAGGAAATGAGGAAAGCAGGGTATGTGTCACATTTGTTCATTCTTTCTTTTGCACCCTTTGGAGGTCAACAAATACTTTTTTACTTTTATGCTTTTGAATTACTACTTTGACAAGACGGCAGTTTACTAAAGATGCAACGATTAAAGGCTATCGTTCCCTTCATAAAGAAATCTGGGTTCTTTCATTAATTTGTGGCATAGTAATGTGCACAAAGAATCATACCAATGATACACAAAAACCAGTATGGTTTCATCAAGACAAGGTCCATCCAGGATTGTTTGGCATGGGCTTATGAATATTTACATCAGTGTCATCAAACTAAAGAAAAGATTATAATCCTGAAATTGGATTTTGCCAAAGCCTTTGATACGGTGGAACATTCAGCTATCATAGAAATGATGAACCACTTAGGCTTCACTGAAAAGTGGTGCACTTGGGTTAAAAACATCCTAAGTTCAGCTAGCACTTCCATTCTTCTCAATGGTGTACCTGGCAGCGCTATCCAGTGCAAGCGAGGAGTTCGGCAGGGCGACCCTCTATCCCCTCTGTTATTTGTACTGGCTGCGGACTTATTGCAGTCAGTGGTCAATAAGGCTATGAATATAGGTCTAATTTCAACTCCCCTGCAAAGTTCAAATGAGGTAGACTTTCCCATTGTCCAGTATGCAGATGACACAATCCTGATCATGAAAGCATCTCAGAGAGAAATCTTCAACCTCAAAGCTATCCTGCAGACCTTCACAGCATCCACTGGACTCAAAGTAAACTTTCAAAAGTCTTGTATGGTGCCAATCAATACAACACCAGAGGAAATGGAGTTAATGGCTGGAACCTTTGGCTGTGTCATAGGAGGAATGCCATTCACTTATCTAGGCCTCCCACTGGGAACTACCAAGCCAACAGTGGAAGATCATGCACCAATTATCAGCAAAATGGAAAGAAAGCTTTCTTCCACAAGTGTCTTCCTAGCTTTAGCTGGCAGAATAACTTACATTAATTCTGCAGTGAGATCAATGCCAATTTATGCTATGTGTACCCTCAAACTTCATGTAACAGTGGTTGACCATATGGACAAACTGTGTCGAGGAGCACTTTGGAGAGGAAGAGAGATGGATGCAAGAGGCAAGGCCCTAGTGGCCTGGAACAAGTGTACAATACCAAAGGAAAAGGGTGGACTTGGAATTAAAAACATCAAGCTGCAGAATGAAGCTCTATTAATGAAGCACCTAGACAAATTTTATAACAGAAAGGATATACCTTGGGTCAATCTAGTATGGAACCAATACTATCAGAATGATCAGGTCCCACATGAGACAATGACCAAATGCTCTTTTTGGTGGAAGGACATTATGTCATATTCTGATCACTTCAGAGGGATAGCTACTTGTCAAACAGGGGATGGGAAAACAGTAATGTTATGGCATGACATATGGGATGGAAACATCATGCACCAGCAATTGCCAAGACTTTACTCCTTTGCTAAGAATACAAAGATCTCATTAGCAGCGTACAAAGCCAACCCAGCAGTTGAAGAACACTTTCATCTCCCATTGAGTACTGAGGCCTTTTCTGAACTACAGACACTAAATCAGCTAATGGAGAATTCTGAGCTCAACAATCACCAACAGATTGATCAGTGGCACTACATTTGGGGGTCTACAGTCTATCAAACAGCAAAGTTTTATATGATCCCATTCCTGTCCTTAAGACCACCTCAGCCTTTCAAATGGATATGGGACTCCAAATGCTCCAAGAAAATCAAACTCTTCACCTGGCTTCTATTCATGGACAGATTAAACACAAGGAACATCCTTAGAAGGAAGAGGACACCAATTCAGGGAAACAATTATAATTGTCAAACATGTGACAGAGCACAAGAAGAGACTGCATTCCATCTATTCTTTGAATGTGAATACAGTGTTAGTTGTTGGGCCAAAATTGGCATACACTGGCAGACTGAACTAGAATTCTTTACAATGATGGAACACAGCAAGCACAGCTTTGCAGCTCCTTTCTTCATGGAAATTTTTGTGGTAGCAGCTTGGCACATTTGGAAGCAACGCAATAGGTTGATCTTTGATGGTATTCAACCAACCTCACAGTCCTGGTGGATGGCCTTCAAGGAGGAAGTCTCCCTTCAAGTTCATAGATTTAAACCTGTAACTAGAGATAATATTTTATCTTGGTTAGACCTAGTAGGCTAACTCTTGCCCTGTATAGCTAACTCTTGTAGCCCGTTTCCTTACAGTTATAATGGAAATCAACAATGGGAGTCTCTCCCATTGTTTTCAATTCCAAAAAAAAAAAAAAAAAAAAAAGAGTAATGTGCACTAGAATTCCTTCAAGCTACAATCATTTCAAATACAAATATCATCACCAACAGTAGGCCTAAACTTTATAGTCCTTCAAGTTTTTAATCATCTTATGTTAGGACAACATTTTTATTTTTTAGTTTACTTTTAGGCTAAGAATATTGTCACGAAAAAACCGAAAGGCGTAATATCATGTGTACTCCCTCGGTCCTGTAAATGATGTCGTTTGGACACAACTCCGTAGTTCGTTTTTAGTTCATTTTGGCTGTCGGGAACGACAAGATTTCGAGAACGGATTAGTAGGTGTTTGATTGTTTGGTGCTTCTAATTCCATTGTTGATTTGTAGGAAATATGTCGACAACATATTATCTTATTGACAGATATTAGAAGTGCACAGTCTACATAGGATATTTGTATATGTTTTCTCCGTATTTAACTCTACAGTGTCCCCACAACAGGTTCCAAGCAAACGACTACTATCTCAAGGAACTAATAGTGGAGTGGTGTGAAGGAGTTCTATCCAGTGGCAATGGAAATCGAGATTTTTATGATTTGGATCTAAATCATAACAGGAAAGAATCCTTCAACCTCTTGCTTGAGAAGGTAGCAACATTCTTGCAAGAAGATATCGATCAAAACCAAACTGTCGATGCCCGTGGACTTTCAAAGGTTTGATAGACTAAATACATATGATATGACCTTTTTTTTCTTTCTGAGGATAACACAAAAGGCTGAACATAATTCTGAATTTTGGGGATATGTCATTACAGGTTGAAGCTCGCATTGTCGTTCTCTCTGTTCTCCGGAAGATAAAAGAAAATTACATACTAGGTAACGTGAGCTGACCCTTTTTTTATCTGTATTTCAATTGAAACTCTTACTGCTATGTTTCTAGTTGACAATTCCCTACTCCTAAACTTGAGTAGGAAGAGCAGTCCAGGATGATGTGGTTATCATTACTGGTAATGAGAAGGCATCGAGCAGTGAAGTTCAAACTACTGCCGTGGATGTCGAACATGCAATAGTCGCTGTTTTGACGGATGAACTGGGTCTTGAAGTTTTGATTGGGCCTGGAAGCCGTCCTCCAATCTCATCACCACCCAATGCTTCGATTAAATCTAGGAATAATTTAGTGCAAGCATCTAAAAATCTTGCCAGGAAACCACATGGAGTGATAAAAATCACTGTCAACTCACTGAATCATTGGTTGAGGAAGAAAGCTGTGAGGGTTGAACAATGATATTTCTGACTTTTTTGGGTCCATTTATACCTCAAAGGTTGCACAGGCAGTAACATCATAGGATTGGATAATGTACATATGAAAACTTGTTACTGTTCCTGGTGAGGGCATACAACAGGATTCAAAAAAGGATTTACTGACAGGACGTTTACTGGAGTCTACGTTGCCATAATATTTAGAGACAATCATCACAATATTTGTTCTGTAAATTTAACTGATGCTGATTGAAGTTTTGAAGCATCTCTAGTCATAAAAAAGTCAGTTCATACTTCTAACATTTATTTTGTTTCTGTTGTGCGACTTGTGATACAAGCTTTCAGCACAAGTCCAGTAGCAACTGTTCCATGATCTCAAGTATAAATAACAAAACACCAGCTGAAGCTCAGATACATAAATAATACACGAATGCCATACAGCTGGTAAAGATGAGCTAGTTAGCAAAATCTTCAGATCACTTTGTTCCTTGATAATGTCGAAACGGGATGCGGTCACCATCAATAAAGAAACAACCACTAACTGCAATTGGAAACACAAAATCAGGTATAACAGAATGTTGCAACCAGAAACGTATAGCTGAAATTCTGGGAGCTTAGTTGCTCATTGGTAAATGGTAATGGGGAAAGGTGTTTATCGTGTATAAGCAGCTTTTAACTTGTTTCACTTATGCTGCATAGGTGAGGTGCGCTAAGCCTTCTTCCCTCTCAAAAATCATTATGCTTATTACTGTTCATCCTTCAATGAACCTAACAAAACACACACAGAAATGCAGATAAATCATGAACAATATCCAGTCAGTACCTAGCACAGAAGAGTTCTCAAATCCAGTCCTGCTGCTGCAGCTTGAGAGGAAGATAGACCTCGGTTAGGTACTGGAATCCGAACGAGCTGAGGGCCTGTATCTCAGCCTTTTGCCTGGTGCGCAGCATCGTCTCCAGCTCCTTCACCCAGCCTTCATTCTGCTTCACAAAGTCTTCCTCAAGCAGCTCCTTTCCCACCTTGATATCGTGGTCAGTCATGGGGAGGCGGCACTGCTCCGGCACCCTGTATTTGTCGAGGTCGCTAGGCCGGACGCCAAGCCACTTGATATCCGGCGTCGTCAGATTGGCACTGTCATAAGACATGTTCTTGGAACCACACATGTACACTGACAAGATCTTGAGCCCGTACGGATCGGAGTCCACCAGCGCGAGCACCGGTAACTTCAGCTCGACCTTGAGCCGCCGCAGGAACAGCCGGGTGGCCACATCCGGCTGCCCCTTGGCCGTCAGTATGATGCAGGGGAAGCGGTTGTAGAACCTGTCCTCAGCAAGGCGCATGAAAGCGGCGTCCTTCTCCACCAGCAGGATGAAGAGCGCATCGCTCTCGATGCCGGAGACCCTGTCAATGTTGGGCGGGATGGCCTTCCCACCGACGCCCATGCGCGTGCAGTCGATCCGGTCCCCGTCGTCGGCGAAGATGAGGCGGCCGACGACGACGCCCTTCTCGGAGGCGACGACGTGGAGGGACGAGCGCGTGCAGCCGAGCATGCAGGAGACGTCGTCGAGGACGGCGTCGGACTGGGACTGGTCGCCGAAGAGCTTGACGTCGGTGTAGAAGAGGTCACGCTTGGTGACGTGGATGCCCCTGCGGAGGACGGCGTGGACGAGGGAGAGGACGCGCGCCGTGACGGTGGCCTTGCGCGCGGTGGCGACGTTGGCGAAGGGGCGCGCGGACTCGCGGCGGACGAGCACGATGCGGTCCAGGTCCGGGAGGTAGACCTGGTTGGAGGACGCGCGGGAGGGCACCGCGAAGGAGAAGCCCTTGCCGGAGAGGATGCTGCGCGCGGCGGCGAGAACGAGGCGGTTGATGCGGGAGGTGACGGAGACGGAGTCCTGGTCGGCCACCACGATGTAGGAGGCGGCCGGGTCACCGGAGGGGTCATGGTCGGCGGGGTCCTTCGCGACGGCCTTGGATTTGGAGGAGGAGGCCGCAGCTGAGGCGAGGGCGCGGAGGGAGGTGAGGATGGAGGCGTCAGGGCGGAGCTTCGAGCGGAGGGATTCGGCGTAGGATGCCGCGGAGGATACGCGCGGCTTCTTAGAGCTGGAGGCGGGGCCGGCCGCAGCCGCCCCGGCGCGGCGCTTCTTCTCTGACATCGGGCAGAGATTTGGCGGCGGGGTTTTGGGAGGGCACGGCGGAGACGGCGGCGGGGCTTGAGCTCGAGCGCGGCTGCGGTTCGATTTGGGTGGGTTGGGGGAGACCGGGATAGTGGAGGTCTGGAGGAGCTCTGCGGGACGAGGCGTATTCGAATGGGCTGGTAGTGGTAGGCCGATGCTCTTCTGGCCTCGGGGGCCTTTCCAGTTACTTCAGCTAGCCCACTGCCGTCTGCGCATCGGCAGCTGGCTCTGCAGCAAACGAGCTCTTTGCGATGCGATGGCAATTAGCGGGGAGAAGTGGCAGATCATGTGATCGCCGGATACTATCTACGCCATTCTCATCGAGTCTCTACCGGATGATCATCACAGCGCGTCAGCTATACAGGTCAAATTGAAAGAACGTGTGAAATAGATGTATACTCGACTCGTTTCAAAAAGAGTACAAATATATACATAAATTTTCTTCCACCGCACAGAAATTTCTCCATGCACATTGAACTTGCGGATCGGGAAAACTACATAATGTTCTACGAACAGCATGCTGCCAAGATATCCTGCATATCAGGGTCATCACCGGCTTCTTTATCCTGTAAAAGGATAACAGGAAAAAAAGGTTACGTTCGATGTTCAGTAACCTAGAGCGATTGAGTCGAAAGTCGTATGAGCCATACTGACCTTGTGGATGTAAGAGATGTTGTCGATGCCAGGACCTGCAACAAGTAGTCCCCCTTGGTACCTAAAATAGAGAAATGTATTATTCAGTTCAATCACTTGACTGAAAGAGAATCACCAAAGATCCGACTGGGACAAGTTGAAAGATAACTATAGAAGCTCTAACAGCCAGCCTGAAGACAATTACAAATACAAAAGTTTTAAAAGCCAAACAAAGTTACAAACATACCATCCGCCTTTTGTCCTAGTGTTCTTTTCAAACGATAGTTCCCAGTCCTGCCTGTATCCTTCCTGATACAACTGTATTATCTTCAGACCAGCCTGTGAAATGATGAACAAAACCATTATGTATAGTATTTCTCGAGGAACAAAAAACTACACAGCATGCGAAACTTGTTCACTAGGAATTACCGACGGCGTAAAGGTTGAGAACAATCCGAATGCAAACTCAAGAGCATTATATGACGAGTGAGTTGGATCTGCATATACTTCTGCAATGATATAGTAAAAAGACTGAGGCGTGCTACTGACAATTGGTCACAATTTTCATATCGGCCTAAGGAAAATTCAAAAGGGATCCAGTTAAATTGAACGGACACCATTATTGGACAACTATGAAGAGATGCCCACACATCAGTATCTGATAATCATTTTTTCCAGAACGAAAGAGCAATGGTCTCCTCTATTATGTAGTAAAACTTTAGTCCCAGATCAGCACCTTCAGGAGATGGGCGGTACATGTTTAAACATCACGGGCAATATACGAAAGTTTGTTGCTGCTACAACCTCTATATATGAGCAGTAATAGTTGTAAACGGTTTTGTTCCGATATTGTTCTTTATTTATCTAAGAACCAGCTTTATTGGTGTTATACGAGCATTGTCATATGAATTTGAGTAGAGGTTATTCAAGAAACACACCTCCTTTGAATTTGGTTTGCTCAGAAAATGCCTTTGCCTGAATCAAGAAAAGAAAAGATAAATCAATAATTACTGGCATGTTAAATTATGTATAAGAGAAATTGAGCTCAATAAACAACTATTTCAATATCCTGGTCATCAGAATTCCATGTTTAAATACAACTCGAATTTGAGAGCTGTAGGTTCAGGTAACATTCTCAAATGAATGAGAAGTTAGTTTATATAGTAGAGCTATAATCACAAATTGCACTTGTTGTACAACATTCAACAGCAGAGCATATCATCCCTAATTTGCTTTTAAACAATCATCCCTAATTCCCTACCAAATTCCAGATCAAACTGAATAATAGAAGCAGTGATATTTTTTCACAGTATATAAACAAGTACCTGTTCAACATTACCAGGCCCAATTAAAACAAGAGCAACTCCAGCAGCTTGCATTACATCCTGCACATGAATGGCAAGCCAGAAAATAAGTTCAGAATTCAGATGGACCAAAAAGGCTGCGGCTTATTCTTTCCTTAAACATAAACCACATTTTGGAACCATTGCATAACTCAAAGCTTTACCCCATGCCTAGAAAAATCAACGTTACTTAACCAAAAAAGGAAAACGACAATTTACAATGGCATTAACAAATGCTGTTCTGTATAAGATACTAGAACCAGTTGGCAGCTCAAGGGGAGTTAACAATTTCAATTGTTTGTTATTGCAACTCAGACCACGGCAAATCGACAATTGAACTTGTTCTTATATTGGCTACAGGATAAGCAGAGCAAGAGATTAGCTCATGGAACCTGTTTTGCCGCGAGAAGGTCGGCCCTCTTCTGGCACAGTACACATCTGTAAACAATCAGCAGCGTGCCATGATCTCAGTCACGGCAATCGCTTAAGAACTCAAAAAATAACTCGTGCAGAAACGTCAAAATCTACCCGAAATGGCGTGCAAATGCGACCACAGCCTTCCTATCCTTCCACAGATCAACAATAGGTACTGCCTTGCCGCTCAGGTCGAACACCTCCACCCCCTGCAGCTTCCTAGCGAGCCCCTCCGCCGGCGCGGCCTCAGCAGCGTTCCCTGCAAATCGCGCGGAACATACACAGTGAGCGCGTGCTCGCGAGGCTTCTTCACCGGAAGCGACTGGCGGGGCGGAACGGGTGGGGTACCGATGGCTCCGGACTTCGCCGCGGGGATGATGGGTCGAACACACCGCGCCGACCGCTTGCCAAGCAGGGGGCCGCCGCTCGGGACGCTCGTGCGGAGAAACGGCGCGATCGGTGGCGGGGTCAAGAGCCCAGCAGGCGTTCGGGCGCTGGCGGCCGAGTGCGGCACGACGAGCGGCGCGCGCGCCGCCATGCGGTGGCCGCCGAGGTAGGGACGCTGTAGCGGCGGCGAATTGCGGAGTACGTGGGGTCTCGGTTACCACCAGGACACGGTTATGCGGCTGTCGCCGCGAGGCAAGAGCAGGCCTTGGGAAATGGGAAGACGAGTGCGGGACTGCGACTGCGGGTGCGGTGCGGTGCGGTGCGGCTATGCTATGCGGGGCTCTGGCGCTCTGCTTTTCCTCCCTTCCTGTTCCTGGCTCGCGTTTGTTCTGCACAACACGTGGCCCCACGCGCCAGAGAGAGTATACAAATTGTCTAGAACTCGCCGCTCGCTACGCCCGCAGCCCCGCACGAACACCAACGACGCGGGCTGCGCTCGGCGCGGAGGCTGGCGGCAGAGGTCTCGGGTTCGCTGAGAAGCCGAAGGCCGTAGAGCACGGCGGGGCCCGGCGGCATGAGGGGCCTCCTCTCTGCACTTGCCCGCGCGGCGCGGTCGCGGTCGCGGGCGGAGCTTCAGGCCACGCAGCGCTGCCGGCCATCGGATCTCGCCCGACGCTTTTCTCACTCCGCGGCGGCGAGGCCATCCTTTGCCATCGCGTTCGACATCGACGGTGTCATCATTCGCGGGCGTAGCCCGATCGGGGCTCGCCGCAGGCCATCCGCCGCCTCTACTCGGAAGACGGTAGCACCCTCGCGCTTCCCGTATTGTCTGCATTGCGTTTGAAGTAGCTTGTAGGCATCAAGCGGGATCCCCGAATGTCTTATTTTGTACCGACAGTGTGGAATCCGCTCCCGAGGGCTTACTTGCAGCATTATTGTCTTTTCAGCATTTCGTCGAACAGTTCATAGGCATGACAGCATTCGGCTGTGCCTGGGACTGGGAGCGATGTTCATCTGAATTACCTGATTTCATTAACAATCATAAACCTGTCCAATGCTGCTTACTGCTAATGCTAACTTAGGTCTCTAGCTTCCAGTGGTTATTATTTATTAAAGCTCATTTTTTCTCCCCTTTTCAGGTACCTTGAAGATTCCATTCTTGTTCTTAACTAACGGTGAGAACGTTGTGTCATTTGCGCCTCTCAGTTATGCTCTCAATATCGAATTTTATCTCTGGCAAAGAGTAATGGACTACTTCGTCCTCTTCAGTCAGTTTCATACAATACCGTAGCTTAAATATTCCTTACACACTATTGTACTTACGAACAAATGTATTCAATGCGAAATTCTTGTTTTGAGGTGCTTATTTTGAACTACACTGCCAAATTACTGTGAAATTTGACTGAGACATTTATTTTTGGGAAAGATTATTTCAAATATTAATTATTGCTGGGAATAGTTGCTGTTTCAATGAGCTATTGAACTGTTTGTTCTCGTACTTCGTTACATATCATCTCTGTTATTTTTTGTGCATGTGCTTGCCACTGTTAAATTATGTTGCTGATTGTTTTAACCATTTATTTAAATTAATGAGATTTCCAATTTTGTTGGTAGGAGGAGGTGTTCCAGAGCACCGAAGGGCTCTCGAGCTAAGTAAACTTTTAGGAGTTAATATTTCTCCTGCACAGGTACTACTTTTCCATGAGTCATTTGCTTATATTATAATTGCTCGCACAAATATATCCTTATACTAGTTTAGGAAAATTGCATTCCTTTTTCATTACATTTTGAATCAGCCATTATGTTAAATTCCGCCTGTCTAATTTTCTGATTGTGCAGATCATGCATGGTCATTCTCCTTACAGAGAGCTGGTGAATCGGTATGCCATTAAAGCACACAAGCCGCATTAAACTTTTGTGCTATAAAACATATAGATGTGTTTTGTGATTTTGCCACTAGCAATATCTAGTTTCTACAAGGACCTGTGACTTGTGAGCACCTGAATGGAACCCCTTTCTCCATCACTGCAGATTTGAAAATGATCTTATTGTTGCTGTTGGAAAAGGGGAACCTGCAGAAGTGATGTCTGAGTATGGATTTAGGTAATCCTTCTTGTTGCTGCGACCATAGGACAAATTTATTGTGAATACCTCACGAGTTCTTTGTATGTGCAGAAAAGTTCTATCCATGGATGAGTATTCATCATATTTTAGAGATATTGACCCCCTAGCTCCTTTCAAGACTTGGACAGTTGGTCAAACAAACAGTAACTTATCTGCAAAAGTTCATCCATTATACAATGTTTATGCAGAGCGAGTTAAAGGAGTGTTTGTTGTCAGCGATCCTGTGGACTGGGGAAGAGATCTACAGGTACTTTTTCCTACCCTTGCTTCTCTAACTGAAAACGTTCTTGGGCTTCATGTGTTTCATTTCACAGAAACTGTTAATGGCATGATCTTTAAACGCCTATAATGCACATCTCAACAATGACATCAGTCTTCTGATCATTTTTGTTTCTGTAAGGGGTTTGGGTTTGGCATACATAACTTGTCATATTTTGAGGTTTCGTCGGTCAAAAGAGTAATCGGAGCTTTCTTATCCTATTTGCATAATAATATATGAGAAGGTACTTTGTGACATCTTGTCAACTGGTGGCCTTCCTGGAAGCGGAAAAGGAGATCAACCTCCTTTGTATTTCGCAGCAGATGACCTTGAATACCAGGTAATATTATTGTATCAAGAATGGATCAACATTTTTAACACCCTGCATGCTAGAATTTCTTTGATTGCCATCCAGGTTTCATGTATTCATATATAATACAACCATAATGCTGAAAAACACACTCAATTTTGCGTTCCTTTGGCAGGCTGCATTTCCTTCTGAGAGGCTTGGGATGGGTGCTTTCAGGATAGCACTGGAAAGCATATATAATCAGTAAGCCATTATTATGATTTATGAAACATTGTGCTTTATAATTTCTTAGGATGGACGATTGGTATTGGGTCGGCATGCTTGTTTATTTTGTTCTCCTTTACACTGCAGAATAAATGATCATCCATATTTTCTTCTTGTTTACACTGCAGAATAAATGATCATCCACTGAAGTATACTTCTTATGGAAAGCCTAATCCATTTGTTTTCAAGAATGCAGCGAGCATACTTGAAAAACTAGTTATGAGTATGTACCCAAATTCACAGGCATCAAATGAAGTAAATGGTCATCAGTTCTCAACTATTTACATGGTTGGTGATAATCCCAAAGTTGATATCAATGGAGCTTTGAAGGTTAGCATCTTGACATCAAATGAATTGAATGGAGTGGTTGATGATGTGAGGAAGTTGCACGGTTCTTGACGATATGCTTCCTTGGGGAAAATACTATAGGTCCAACCGGTTCGTCCAACTAGTGTCCAACAAAGACACAAACAATGTTTTTGGGTCCATGTACCGCCAATGTTTTTGTATTGGTTGGATGCTGGTTTGACAAAGTGGGTTGGACCTATAGCAATACTCCTTCCTTGGAAAGTATGTGAACATGGCGGCCTATTGTTAGAAAATATGTTTCCAAGCATGGCGACCTATTGTTAAAAAACATGTTTCCAAGCATGCAAACTAGCAAATGTTGGTTTGGTGACACATTGCAAGAGCATTACCTTTTTAAATAACCATTCATTTTTTATACCTCCATTTTTTCTATCTTGCCCTTTTATTACTTTGAAAGTAATTATGCACCAGTAGTCCATCTTTTCCTGTAAAGTGATGCTGATGCTGCTCAATTTGCACGTACAGGCTGGTCGCCCTTGGTCGTCTATTCTTACAAGAACAGGTGTTTTTAGGGGAAAAGATAATGATCCAATGTTTCCTGCTGATGTGGTATGTGGTATAAGTGATGTTTTGGTTCTGTCCTGTGAATTTTTAGCATCTCATTTTGTATCATGTTTTTTTCCCGAAACGTGCAGGAGAACTGCACATTTTTTATATTAAGAAGAAGAAAAAGGTCCAAAATAGCCCATTTTGTATCATGTTATTTCATCTGATGTTATTTCTTGAGAAAATATATGTACAACTAAAACATGATAATAGTTTCAGTCTTAAATTTTGAATCATGATATGTGCATTGATTACTTTCACTTGTTTATTTCTTATTGGCATTCTCAATAGACTAGCCTCTTCCTTGCAGGTTGTCGATACCGTTGAAGATGCCATCAACTATATATTGGAGAAGGAATGTACACGGTGACAATAATATTAGTGCTCCCTTAGCTTGACTCTTCATTGTCTTTTCGCATTGCTGATAACATATATAACCCTTATTGTTTGTCCATAAATTGCCTGGTGTTTTATCTCTTACTCATCCTACTAACAGGTACATAACACATTAGATACATCAGAACAGAGTCTGTTGCCTTTTTTTCTTTTTGCATGTGTGTGTTTGTGTGGTGGGTGGATGGGGGTGCTGAAAAGGCTGATTTATCTGTACATCAGTCAAATTAGATGTGCTAAAAAATAAAATACATCTGGTTTGTGTCATTTATTATTGGTTAAGTGCAAAATTATCTGCTTGTCCTATGCTGGACGTCAACTGAAATTTATGGACTCGTAGATTGTTAGCTTTGTACTACTTTTAGCATCTTCAAGTTTTTTTTTCTTTAAGATCTTCAAGTTTCAATTACACATCATAGCTTCAGCGGTGGGCTGTGGCAATGGAGATGACCATTACCTAATCCCCATTGTCTTTCTTCAGTTTTGTCCTAGAATACTAGTACAGTTCTTATGGGTGGGTGGCCTATACTAGTATACAAGAACAAGAATGCTATGTTGTTTAACTTTTAAAATATTGAAATGTATTTGTGGTCTTAAAAATGTTCATGAGTTAAAAAAGATTCATAGCCTCTGCAGTGAGCTGACATGCTTAAACTGCTGATGACTGTTTGACATGATTAAAGGTCCTTGTCCAGTTACTGAGCACTCGGCCCCGCATGGTCCACTCATTGGTCCATGTAGACCGAGTCCAGGACAATCCCTCTCATCTTCTCAGATAAGCTCTCCCACTCCACTCTTCCTCCTTCCTCCGCGTCTCTCCCCGCGCCCAACCCAACCCGTTCGTCCGGCGCTCGCCCGCCCCTCGTCATGGGGACATCCTTCCTCCCCTCCACTCTCCCCACCGCGAAGCCCCTCCCCGCATTCCGAACCCTATCGACCGCTGCTTCGCTCCGCCCCAGCCCTCGCCCGCGCAGCTCCACCATCCGCGCGGCCATCTCCCGGGGCCGCAAGGAGGACACGGTGGCCGCAGTCCGCGAGCAGCTGGAGGGGTGCTACCTCCTGGCCGGCATCCGCTACGAGGGCCTCACAGTGAAGCAAATTCAGGGCATTCGCGACTCTTTGCCGGACACCTGCCGGCTGTTGGTGGCGAAGAACACGCTGGTGGGGAAGGCCATCGAGGGCACCCCTGGGAAGCGCTCAAGCCTTGCATGAAGGGAATGAACGCCTGGCTCTTCGTCCACACCGAGGAGGTCCCCACCGCGCTCAAGCCCTACCGCGCCTTCCAGAAGGAAGAGCGCGTTGAGGAGACCAACGACTTTGTCGGCGCCGTATTCGAGGGCAAGTTCTACGGGCCCGGCGACTTCAAGGCGCTCGAGACAATGCCCAGCCGCGCGGAGGTGTACGCCAAGCTGCTCGGCGCGCTTCAGGGGCCCGCCACCTCTCTCGTCACTACGCTGCAGGCACCCGCCAGGGATGTCGTTGCCGTGCTCTCCGCCTATGTGCGCAAGCTCGAGGAGGAGGCTGGCGCCGCGTAGTGCTGTTGGGAAATGCTGGTCATATCTCTCACACTTGTTTGTAGAATTCCGTGTACCTCTACTGTTCTCAAATTACGTTTAAATTGAATCACAATTTTCCATTTTGCACTGTGTGGACTGAGATTCTTGCTTGCTGGCGTGCTGCTTTAGGAATCGGAATGAGGTTGGAGAGAGAGTGGGCTGTTGATTAGTAAAGTCGAATGATTTGATTGTTTAATTTGTGTTACACAGCATTTTTATTTATTAAGCTGTTTTGGTTTTAGTAAGGGGTAAATGTTTATGATCAAAATTCTTTCAGTCCCCATGCTGATATGTTGTTAAGTGCTAGCATTTGTGTTTGTGTGTGTGTGTGTGTGTGTGTGCGTGCTGTGTGGATTACAATTGAAAGTTGTCTGGTTGTAGACATTTTGCTTCGTAAAGCAGAATGCTGATATGTCAGCTCTAGTAGCAATATAGTTTTTGTTGGAACTTCTTCTGAAATAGCATTTTTTCGCAAAAAGTCTTCTGAAATAGCTAACTAAACCACTTTTTTGTCATTATGCTAAATGTCTTGACTCAAAGTCTGTGCTTGCTTAGAACAACATGTGGCATTGAAGCACAATTTTCCATTCTGCAATGTGTGGACTGAGATTCATGCTTGTTGGCGTGCTGGTTTAGGAATCGGGATGAGGTTAGGGTTCTCTAGCAATGTTGAATGATTCAATAGTTTAATTTGTGTGACATTTCAGTCTAAGACAACAATTTTAGACTTATAGTGAGGGTTCACTAGAAGTCAACATGCCCCTGAAAAACGTTTGGCTAGAGGCTACAGTGTGTGTGTTAGAAATGGTTTAGAATCAAAATTCTTTTCAGTCAACATACTGATATGTTGTGAAATCAACAGCTAGCATTGTTTTTTATGGAGTAAGAGTGAAAGTTGTCTGGTGGTAGAAAAGGATGACAAGCTTTAACTTACATTTTGCTTTGTACAACGTGCAAATGTCCGTTGTTTGCTTTGCTGATAGAACATTCAGCTTATAGTAATATAATTCATATTCGAAACTCCTCTGAAATAGCTAACTAAACGTCCTTTTACTCGCTATATGCTCCGTGTCTTTAATGTGAAAGTACGCACTTGCTATAGAACAACATGGGACATTGTTTGAATGAAAAATCGCTCCTTTGTTGTGTGTTGATTACCTCCTCCAAAAGTCATCTGTTTCTTGTGGCTACCTCTACCAGCGATTTCCCCCTCTAACTACATGTTACATGGGTACATTGTTCATTTTTGAAATTTTGCATTGTTATCTCTTCATTGCTAGGTAGTGATAAGGATAAATGAATGACTAATCATGCCACTCAGTACATGCCAGATGCAAAGTGAACTTGGTATTAATATGATTGTTTTGTGTTGGTTATCAATACAATTTCCTGGTGTATGTCCACATTACCCGAGTGACTATTTACTAATCAATTGGTACATCAATCGATTTAGGCTGCTCTTTTGTAACCGTCCTTGTGATTTAACTGGCTACATTTTTGTTCGAGGATGGAGCACATTATGTTCTAGGTCTCTGCTTCATCGGTGTAGAAGATTTGAGTCAGCAAATAAATTGTTCTCTCTGCTTCATACTAACATTGTTCTTAAATTATCCTTTCTATATGAAATAAATTGAAATTCTAGTTGATCCTAACATGCTCCTGTTTTTTTGCCGCAATCCTAAGCATATTGGCGAATGAACAGTATGTTAACTGATTTGAGATTTTCGTGTTTGAAGGGACAATCACACGAGTACTGTGTTTTTTTATTATTATTCATGTCCTTCAGACATGCTCAGCTAGCACTTTTAGGTCATTTTCCTTGTTTGAAACGAAATGAAAATTTGAGATCGGATTATTATTCATGAAAAATACTTGATTGAACATATTTTAGACTTCCTTTGAAGCTCTCTTTTTTTATCTGGAAGTTTCATCTCGCTGTTACGTTCAGCTCATCTGTTGCCGTTTCAGGCTGTTGTATTCTGGTTTCCGGCATGGATTTTTAATAATAATTATTATTTTGTTTATCAGATTTGAAAAAAAGGAGAAACATTTTGCTTTTGTTTTAGGTTAGTATTTTAAACCTAACTTTGTTCGTGATATGACGGGCATCATGTGAGTGAGAATTAAAGACCTGCTTTTGGTGACGAGCAATCCGGCCTTTTTATTGAACAGGATCCCAATTCCCACAGCATGACACTCGCAGGCCCAAGTGGCCGAATCAAGAATGGCATCGAAGAAGTCTTTCCTCGTCACCACTGTTCCATAAAACCCGTCTGATCTAATTTAACTACAGCGACTGCGTACCGCAGAATGGCCAGGTTGGTGCATGGTACTCACTTTTTGTTCTTGCTGTTGTTGATCTATTAAGTCTCGACTTTGCTTTAAAATCACCCTTGTCTTTAGTGGAAAATAGGAGCTAAGGAAGATACTGTGGAATTTCTCTAAACATTCTTTACAAACTATACGAGGGTTTCTCAAAATTTGGATTGGCCCGCTATAAGCATTGTCCAATGCTAGGATGCGTATAGTTATTGTTTCCAACTTTGGCAGCCGTTTTATACAGCTGAAATTTTATACTTCCCGTGCTATATCATTAGAAAAAAATATTATCTATTTCATGTCCCATATGCCAAGTAAGTGAGCCAGAGGAACTACACACTTTATCACACGCTTAAACTCAGTCTCATACAGCCTGCCTGTTTGGTTAACTACAAGTTATCTCACTCACACACCTTTGCCAAGCTCATCAAAGGTGCAGCGAAGGTTATTTTTGGTAAGGAAAAAAGGGTCCATGATTTTATTTTATTTTATTTTTGAAAAGGAAAAATCATTAAACATTAAAGCAAATTATATTTCTTAATTATAAAAGCAATCCAAACTACTTCAACACCATTGATGGGAGACAAGATACCTTGAAAAAGGCATAAATTCCTGAGCGGGTATACCATGGATAAAAATTTCGATGTGAACGAACATGGCTATCTCACCATTCACCACCATTATCCTCATACCTATCTCTTTTGAAAAAACAGGAGTAAACTCCATAATTGGTGGGAGAAGAACCACAATAGGTCAATACTACAATGAAAAGGTCTATCAAAATGGTCAAAAACGAAAATGCTCCTTCCAATCACAAAATAAATGGTCGTATTGAGTTGCTACAGAGGCAAGAATGGTATATTCTCAGCTTCAACATATTTAGATCAAGGTTTTGCGAATGGTCTTTGGAATAGTTATTTCATAATACTACTACTTTGTACATTTTACATATATTCATACTAAAAAAGTAGTTGATGCTTAATGGAGCACTGGTTGTATACTCGTACAGATACCCATTACAACAATGATTCACAGCCGAAGAATATATTTCTTCTGTATCTAAATATATACCGAATTGACCAGTCCACTCCAACTTTTGGAAGGGAGTATTGATGTTTTTAAAAAGTTTTAAGTTGTGAACATAAAGGCACACGTTCTTTTTTTCTACCAGAAAAGTGTGCTATATATTATAATTTATATTTTAATAAACAACATGGTCAAAGTTGCATAAAATTAACTATCTCAGACATCCGCCATTGACTTATAATGGAAAACCTGAGTGAGAAGTAGAGCCTGATATAGCACTTGTTGGGATCAGAAGTCCACAGAAGAGGAAGCAGCGCAGGAAAAGCACGAAATCCATGACACACGTATCAGGAACATGTGCACAGCAAATCTATATCCAGCCAGCCATTGCTCTACCCGCTCGCTTACGAATCTATGGCACCTCCCCGAAAACGAAGGCCCTCTTTTGCATATCCATGCCAGTACAAGCTCGGCATGAACACATTCCCCCGCCGCGCGCAAAGGAAACCCGGTCCTCAGGATCCTCCCGGGCCACGTGAAGCGCCCCGGGAAAGGCGAATCGAGGCGAGGCGGCATGAGTTTTCGCGTGCCCCATGGGGGTGAAAAATCGGAGAAAAGACGGGCTCGGCCCGCGGCCACCACACACTGAAAGGAGATGCAAATACGAGCAGCGCAGCGGAAAGACGCGGAGGCGACCGCCGGGAAAAGCAGGGCGTCTCGCCCACACCGTGCCAGGGGATAAGGGAAAGGCGTAGCAGAATCGATCTGATGGCGGCTCCCTCCCTCCCTTCCTTCCTTCCTTCCTTCCCCGTACACGAACCTTTCCGGCAATTCCCGCGCCAGAGCTCACCCAACAGTTGTCACCGCGGCGCGCGTTTCCGGCATCAACGTGCTGCGTTTAGGTTGCTGCCTGTATAGTCCTAAATTGGCCGGAACTAGACCTCAGCTCAGCTGCGTGGTTAGGCCAGACGCCAGCGCGATGAGACCTCAGCTTACGGATCGAGATGGATGTTCTGTATCCTTTCTGGATGCGCTCGCGCCTGACATGGACTCGTTACTTCTCGGTGCCTGTCCCCCACGTCTTCGACTTTTTGGTTGGTGCCTAGAATATATATCTACATGATCATTGGCTCTTTAGCTCATGCTTTTGTAGCGTGAAAATGACCGTGAGTAGCACATACAGTACCGTCCTATTGTATTTTGTGTGTTTGCTGCACCTTTGGTCATTTGAACTATTACGCTCTTCTTCTATTCTTGCTTAGCTCTAGTTTGAGCCGAGCAGCGTTAACAAATTTTAATTTGTGACAGAGAAATTCCCAACATATACGGTGGTATTCATCAGTGTCGGGAAGCCTTCTATGCACCATCCGTTTTGCAGCTGCAGAAAAAGAGCCTAGGATGCGGCGTCGGGGGGGGGGGGATCTCGCGGGCGATGGGAGATTCGATGGCGGGGGAGCTAGTGGGCGACGCGGACGACGGCGAGGACGGCGGGGATGCGGCGGCGCGGGGAGTTGACGGACGGTGGAGCCGCCGTCTTCTCTTTTCTCGTACATGCGCTCGGCCGCGAGGAGAAGGTAGCTCCTCAAATGTGGATCATGTACTGTAGCATGCTCAAAATAGGATTCCTATTTGGGTGGTCCGTTGGAGATGTTTTTTAATAACTTTTGACCCATTTTGCATATGGTAGTCTTTTGGAGAGCCCATTGGAGATAGCCTCATCTAGCGCTTGAGCCCGATCAGGCGATCACCATATATACCTAAATAATGCACGCATCCGCCATCCGTGTGCATGTACGTTTTTTTTCATTTCCCGAAAACGTCGTATTTATGGTTTAACTTAACACGAACCTATGGAAAGGAATCCGAGTCTACCAACATAAAAACAACATTGCGGCTTCCGAATCGGAGTACGGCCCGCGGACCAGCCAATGACCGGGCTCACAAGTCCGGCACGTAACGTAACGGAACGAAAGCTACACATGCGGTCAGAGTTTTGCTCTGATCTTGAATTTCAGTATGCTCTGTCTGATGTTGGTTTGTCTGCCGACGACTCGTGCTTATCAGAGGAGATTATTGTAGCTTGTGCTCCTAATTTCTCAGCCGTACGTACGGACGTCGCATGTGGCGGCGTTAATTAATCTTTGTAAGAAACGTTCTCAGCAAGTTACCCGCTAAAAATTGATCCTTGAACGGGTTTCAGCGCCTAAATTTTGAGCTCCTGGATCAGCGCGGATCGATATCACACAAACTAGTAGTACTGTGAAAAATGGTCGATCGCGAATAGCCACGAAATAAACTTGATACAACAGGAATATACTAGCTGTAGCGTTGTCCGTTTCTCTCACTGATGTGGTCCGAAGAAGACAAAAGAAGAATACGAACATAGTGGAGTTCGGCTCTTTGTAGAAAGGAATACTTCTACTTATTACAACCAAAGGCGACGTTTAAGAGAGCATAACGACTGTCATGGGAGACTAGTTTATTTGACGCTAAATTGGTACCGATTCCTTAGCACCGTCTCGAATAGCTTATTCAAGTCAATACGTCATTAGAAGAACTCTCTAGGCTCTAGAACTTTCTAGCGACATGCCGTCGCCATCCCCATCCTCTTACAAGTTTAAATGAACGAGTAAAACCAAACCTCGTCATCCTTCGAATTAACTATACTGCTAAATAATACTGCCAACATGCACGAGTGGTCACAAATTCACAACTAAACGAGCGTGGGAACATTGCAGAAACAGAGGAGAAAATTTATAAAGTAGGAAGAGTAGTGACGAGCCAGCTTGGTCAACTTGCTAGTAGCCTGGTAGGAGGACGACCGTAAAACTTTTCCATGTTTCTGCAATTGGTGTGCTGAAGATTCTAGTTGACTTAAAAACCGTAATTAATTTTTAATCGCTCCCCACTACAAAAGCCTGGGAGCGAGACGGAGTGCTCTAGCTCGCAAATCGCTCTCCGGGCCCCCTCTTAAACGCCGTTAACCCCTCGCCGTGACGATCTTTCCATTCGGGAGCGCGGGCCCCAGCGCCGTCGCTGGTCACCGGGCCCACGTACAGCTTCACGGGACCCGTCCAGTCACAGACGTGTGGGACATGCGGCACTCGCTACCCCACCAGCCAGAGTCCCATAGCACGCGCCCGAGAGGGGCGGTCCACGTGGCCACGGGCGATCTGCGGATCCTGGCGGGCGCAGGGAGCGCGCGGCTTTAGATCTCGTCGGATCTTGAGGGGCGCAGTGGGCCCCGCCCCCACCCCTTCCCCACCTCCACTTGCTCCACGTCACGGCGCCTTCCTCCTCCCCCGTTATCTATCTCCTCAGCCTCCTCGGTCCTTGCTCGCCCGAACCGCGTCGCCTCCGCCATTTGGACCCTCTCGCTGCCTCACTTTCTCCTCGTAGCGCCCACGCGTAGGGTCTCAACTCTTGAAGCGCGCCCATACCACTGCCAGTCCCACAAGGTGCACGCCTCCCCCTTTTCCCGTGGCAATCGAGAACTAGCTACCTCCTGAGCTCGGCTCTGGGGAAGTTTTTTTTCCCTTCCAATTTAACTGGTTTCCCGGGTTGTTTTGGCGCAAGGTTCGGGAGGCTAAATTCGGCGGATCTCAGGGAAGTTGGACACCAGCGAAGGCGTGGAGGGACGCGAGGTGCTGCTGTTCAAAGTTTGCTATTTGCTTCAACCTTTCTTCTGACCTGCTAGTTCCTGTCTGATGGAGCTTTCTCTTGTCGTATTTTTAGCTTTCTGGGAACTGCAGATTCGGCGGATTTCGAAGAGAAGCGGTGGTTTCTTGTCTACTTTGACCGAATTGGTAACGCCCGTCAATCCAACCTGCTCCTAATCTCAATTCTCTGCTGATTTGTATGACATGCTTGATGCCTTAATTCTTTGCACATGCTTGATGTTTATCAGGAATCCGGAGCAACTGATTTGGGCGTTGCAGAGCAAATGGTTTAAGGAGTGTTTTCTTCCAGCTCCGTTTCAGGTAGCCTTCTCTGATGATTACTGAAGTACTAGAATATTCCGGTCATCTCCTTTGTTTAGGATAAATCGATTTTTGATTCCTGCGCAGATTCCAGTAGCTGGATTCAGCATATGCATTTCTGACGCCAACGTAGAATGTGCTCCACCATCTGTCGACTGCCTCTAGTTGCACATTCAACGGCTGCACTCTCTCTTTTCTGAGTCCGGCTGATGGGTTGCCAAGCTGACACGGACGGGCCTTCGCGCAAGGATGTGAGGGGGTTGAGAATGGTGCCATAGAGAATGGCCATGTGGTTGAGACTGATGGGGAGAGATGGGAAGAGAAGCGAGAGGATTTGCCCAACGGCCACAGTGTGCCAACTGGCACACAGTGTGTGGATGAGCAGAAGGAACCACAAGAACCGACCATTCGGTGGGAGAGGTTCCTCCCTGTGAAGACACTGAGAGTCTTATTAGTGGAGAATGATGACTCTACTCGTCAAGTGGTCAGTGCCCTGCTTCGTAAGTGCTGCTATGAAGGTAGGCCCTCAAAATTATAAAGCTAGTTTCATCTGACTAAATTGGTTGCATACGTGGTTCTATAACTTCACGCTGAGAGTTAATATTAATTTTGCAGTTCCCAGCTTGAATTTGCATTTGAATTGAACTAGGGTGCAACCATCTGTTCTCGCACTAAATGTATAGGAGGGAACTTGACACTAACTAACAGAACTGCCAGCCTGATTGCATGCTAGATATGTAACTTCAATTCTGATGTAAATTAACACATCTGTATTTGAAATTTATTGTTTCCCTGTAAATGTGAAGGTTATAACAAATATGTTACATGTAATAGTATGCATTGCTATAGAACATCTCTTTTTTTATATCTATAATATGAGAACTAATCTTTGGGACAAAAAGATGCCATATAGGCATATAGTTACATCAGTTGTTTGTACTTATATTGATTGCTTTGGGCATTGTAAAGAGAAAATATGATTTTGATATAAAAAAATTGATGACATCTCAAAAGTCACCATGACACTCTAGATACCAAGGTACATTTAGAAAAGTGACATTTCTCATAATTCCCATAGCCAACAAATTGTATATATTATTTTTTTCCTTCAAGGGAAGATGCCTTGATGGGTGTGGTTTGCATGTTCAATCTAAAAAATTGAGGGTTTGCGCATGGGCTTACCCTCTTTGTCTTTTCTCACAGAAATATTCTTCTTATTTGTAATCTGGCCAGTAGGTTTTCCTAATTTACAGTATGCTGTGTGCTGACTCCTGTTTGAGTTATATGTGGTCGCTAATCATCACCAGTATAAATTTTTACGTATCAACACCGTCCGTCACAACGAGAAGTTAAGTACTTTAGCTACTTCCTTTTCAGTTATCCCTGCCGAAAATGGTTTGCATGCATGGCAGCATCTTGAAGACCTGCAAAGCAACATTGACCTTGTATTGACTGAGGTTTTCATGCCTTGCCTGTCTGGCATCGGTCTCCTTAATAAGATCACAAGTCACAAAATCTGCAAGGACATTCCTGTGATTAGTAAGTAGCTTTCCTCAGCTCCTCTAATGCATTGTGAGATGTGGCGTTGTTTATTCTTTTTTCTAATTACTTTTAGCTGCTACACTGATGTGTTTTTATATGCAGTGATGTCGTCAAATGACTCCATGAGTATGGTATTTAAATGTTTGTCAAAGGGAGCAGTTGATTTCTTAGTAAAGCCACTGCGGAAGAATGAGCTTAAGAATCTTTGGCAGCATGTATGGAGGAGATGCCACAGTGTAAGATTAGTTTTTTTATCTAGCTTTAATTTTGTATATTAGACAAGCCATAAGGCATAATTGAAATGATTTTACTTCTTTATCCTTTTTATGTGTGTGGTTACTCTTGAGTTGACCTTCCCTCTTTGAAACACAGTCCAGTGGTAGCGAAAGTGGAATCCAGACACAAAAGTGTGCAAATCCAAAGGCTGGTGACGAGTACGAGAACAACAGTGACAGCAGTCATGATGACGAAGACAATGACGACGATGATGACTTCAGTATTGGACTTAATGCTAGGGATGGCAGTGATAATGGCAGCGGCACCCAAGTATGAGATTGTTTAGTACTTCTTGATATTTATCTCTTACTCTTACATTTAAATTGGCACATTTACGGGATAATGATGGCAATACAGTTAAGAACTTGAAATTATGTACCGACAACAAAATTCAGGTCACTTCATAAAGTCTGTGAAATACAGAGATTTGTTACATAACTAGTTGGCATATGCATGGTTAAATTACGAAAATTAATGTTTGAAACCCATGCATTAAAATCTGTTTACTTGGTACAAGTTGCTTGGCAATCCTTACTTTTTTTGGATCTTTTTTCTGATTACTTTCTGTGTAATATTTTTTATGTCAGTGTATTATGATGTCAACAATCTGTTGTAAAATGCAGAGTTCATGGACAAAGCGTGCTGTGGAGATTGACAGCCCACAACCTATGTCAGCAGACCAGTTAGCTGATCCGCCTGATAGCACATGTGCTCAAGTTATTCACCCCAAATCGGAGATATGCAGCAACAAGTGGTTACCAACTGCAAACAAAAGAAACGGCAAGAAGCAAAAAGAAAATGGTACCTTATTGACCGCAAAATTCACTGAACAAGGTAAACCAATTTACACTGCTGTATTACTCACCATATCCCCCTATATTTACAGACGAATCCATGGGAAAATACTTGGAAATAGGTGCTCCCAGGAATTCAAGTGTTGAGTATCAATCTTCTCTCAATAACATGCCTGGTGATCCAACGGAAAAACGGCATGAGACTCACATGGCCCAGAGCAATTGTAAAAATAAAGTAATGGTAGAAAATGATGATGCAATTATAGTGACTGAACCAAATACTCAAACTGCTGACTTGATTAGCTCAATAGCCAGAAATGCAGAAACCAATCAGGCAGTAAGAATCACTGATATACATGGTTCCCCCTCTGAGATGCCAGATGGGAATGACAAGAATTGTGGTTCTCACGTTGACATGGTGTCCCATGGGTTGGGTTTGAAGAGATTGAAAACAGCCGGAGCCTCAACTGAGAACCATGATGAACGAAATGTTCTGAGAAGATCAGATCTTTCAGCTTTCACCAGGTGCAAAACATAATATCAGTGTCATTACTAGGTTATGAATATAACAGTACGTTGCATGCTAACTGTTTCTGATTTGCAAGGTACCATACATCCGTGGCTTCCAATCAAGGTGGAGCTGGATTTGGAGAAAGCTGTTCACCACAAGATAACAGTTCAGAGGCTGTGAAAACAGACTCTACCTGCAAGATGAAGTCCAATTCAGATGCTGCTCCAATAAAACAGGGCTCCAATGGCAGTAGCAACAACAACGACATGGGTTCCAGTACAAAGAATGTTGTAGCGAAGCCTTCAGTGAACAGGGAGAGAGTCACTTCACCATCAGCTGTTAAATCTACCCAGCATACCTCAGCATTCCATCCTGTGCAGCACCAAACGTCACCAGCTAATGTGGTAGGGAATGACAAAGCTGATGAAGGAATTGCAAATGGAGTGAAACTGGGCCATCAGACAGAGGTGTCGCAAAGCTGTGTGCAGCATCATCATCATGTCCATTATTACCTCCATGTTATGGCACAGCAACAGCCATCAATTGATCGTGGATCATCAGATGCTCAGTGTGGGTCGTCCAATGTGTTTGATCCTCCTGTTGAATGTCATGCTGCAAACTACAGTGTGAATGGGGCAATCTCAGGTAGTCATAATGCAAGCAATGGACAGAATGGATGTAGTGCTGCTCCCAACATTGCAAGACCAAACATGGAGGGTGTTAATGGTATAGTGGCCAAAAATGGGGCTGGAGGTGGCAGCGGAAGCGGGAGCGGAAGCGGCAATGACATGTATCATAATCGGTACCCCCAACGAGAAGCTGCATTGAACAAATTCAGATTGAAGCGGAAAGATCGGAACTTCGGTAAAAAGGTAGGTAGCCTGTTTGTTGTCGGTTACATACTTTTGTAGCTGTGATTCCTATTTAGTACTCCCTCCGTCCCATTGAAAGTGTCGCTATGGTATCCGTGCTAGTCAAACTTTTTAAACTTTGACTAGATTTGTAGAAAATATTAGTAATATTTGGGTCTCTAAATAAGTTGATTATGAAAATAGATTCAATTATCTATCTAATGATACTAATTGTATTCAATAAATATTTATAATTTTTCATATATTTTTTGTCAAAGTTAAAAAGATTTGACTTCTTGGGAAGCGAGAATGACACTTTCAATGGGACAGAGGTAGTAATAGGTAGTTGAATTAAAGGGCCTTGTTAGTTCCATTCAGTACAAAAAATTCTCAATGGTTGAACTGACTTATTATTCTCTACTTTTCAAGGGAAAAGAAAAGGAAAAATGATCATGTTACCTCACAATATTTGAGGACTAGCTTTAGTAGAAAGCAGCATAGTAGGGCTGAACTGGACATGTCACTTTTACTGAATTCAATATAGTAATTTAGAATGTCAAGTTTTTAAGATAGTAATTACATCATCTTATTTAATTTTGGCATTATTTTCCATTTCTCAAATTTTTGTGCTATGATTGCATGCTTAATACTGTTTGTAGTGGACCATTGTCTTTCTGATGGCGTTGTCTGCCTATTAACAGGTACGCTATCAAAGCAGAAAGAAGATGGCTGACCAGCGGCCGCGAGTCCGTGGGCAGTTTGTGCGACAAACTGGACAAGGTGATCAAGCTGGCCAAGAAAATAGATGACATGTTCTTTCCAAAACAACACAGTATCTGCATATGATACATCCGAGAATTAGGAATTTTCTTTCCATTGCTGATAGCAGCTCATTGATTTCCACATTAGAGTGCTCAGTAAATAAGAACACCAGTACATCCTCTGGTGGTTCTTCTAGAGTCAGCTTTGTAACGGCCATCTGTTGTACTGTGCTAAATGTCATGATGGTTCGCACCTTTGCGATCTTCAGTCCCCTTGCACGGATATACTTGGTTTACAGTTCAAACCGGCTGCAACATTGTTAAGGGATCATGCATATCAAATTTCTAGAGTGAGTTAGCATTATTGAGTGACTTAGCCGCTCTCATGAGGTCAATTACTCTATATTCCATTTGCTGAGTCTGGGCACCAGCAATTAATGTAATTACTTTTTTAGATACTACGACACTTAGTAGTTTCAATCACTTGATGATCTAGCTATGAATCCTGCCCACTTGATGACTTGAACGGATTCAAATTTGCAAAATGAATTTACAGTTTTCATGAAAATACATGTGGGTTTATAAATGACATTCACCCTGCATCTCGCCGTGCCGGCGTACCCTCAAGACTTGTCACTTGCTGCAGCATGTGCATGGCAAAAATTGTTTCTTAGGCGCTACCATATCCTAATGTCTGCTCCCTGGATAGAAGAATTCAGCACCGTTTTCCTTCACTTTAAAATGGAAGTTCCAAACTTTCTGCGCTTTTGACCTTTGCTCGCTGAACATACACTTGCTTACCACCGACAGCTGTTGGAAACAATGGTTTACGTCAGTGTAAGGTGAAAGTTGCCTACCCCAAAATCGGCTCATGCGCTTATCAAAATGCCAGCTCAAAATGAAAACAATTAATCCATGGCACATGCACGTGACAATAAGTGCCTAACCTGTCCATGAACATCAGCAGCCAGACCAGTGTTCAAAGGTGCAGCTTTAACAACAAGATCTGCAATGTAGCGCAGATGTACAAGAAGACCCATGTTGTCCTCGCATGAATATACATCCTCATGGATAAGGATCACCAACGAGCAGTTCTGCCAAGAAAAATAGTGTCTGAAAGGCATGAACCCAATGTAAAAGTTAGCAATGGTATTGGCCATGTTTGATCATTTACCATCTCAGATGTGAGTGTGGCACAATAATGCAAGAAGTCCAAAACATGGTTCACGGAGCCATGGGCAGCCACTTCCAAGAGTGAGACATCATCTATCACAATGGTGAACTTTCCCTCATTTTCTCTTGTCTGATTTGCCTCCACCACTCTCTGAATTTGACTGTATAACCAAATTAAGCTGTCGGCAATGGAGGTTTCCTTTGCTCCACCTGCAGTGAAGAAACAAACAAAATGGTCTCACTAGATAGTAATTACACAGCAGTTTTTCCTTAACAACGCAAGGTAATAAAGTGACTGCTTGCCTGGAAATGCTTGCAAGTCAAGGAAATGAAGCCTCTCGCTCCTCCTATGCAGAGAAAGGTTACAGCCCTATCAAATTGCAGAAGAGAAAAATAATCACAAAGTGCAGTATATTTAGTGTAGAACAGGAATCCAGCAGAAATATTGCTGTAACAGGATCAGGGACCTAGAGTCAAGCAGTTAAATACCCAAACCCATTGTGTCTATCTGAATAACATCGATGCATTTTATTTCAACTTTACAAACATTTTGCTGCTTCTGACATTGCTGGTCTTCTAAATAATTTGCTGCTACATCAGCGATTGCTACAAGCAAATGGATAGATCAGATACAGTAACTGGAAATTACACAGGATAGCACTGGATTTGAACACCATGATGAAGAATTTAAGATGGCTGAAATGTGGTAACTGCCTTGAAAGGCATTCCCTCAACGATAAAGATCATGTACACATCTAAGCATATCATACAGAACTAATTTAGACTTTCGATGTGTGAGACATATGAACAAAAACATACCACTAAGAGCCTGGCTCCATACTGAAACAGAGAAATCAATTTGATCCTACCAATCTGGATCAATTCTAAGGATAGATTTATTCAGTAAGCGCACACAATATATATGCTAGTTTTACTGAGAGGCCCACATGGGAGTTAAGAATCTAAGCTAAGCAAGCCTGTGAGGTGGTGGCGCTTACCATTTTTCGAAGGACGCGGTCGTAGTGAGAAAATGGCTGCGACAGGGCAAGGAAGGCCGCTGCGCCGCCGGCGGCGAAAGCACGCTTGAGGAGGAGATGGAGAACGAAGGCCGCGGGGGCCTCGACGCAGTCCTCCACCACTACCACCCGCGCCCCGGAACCCATCGCCTCACTTAGTAGGTCTCCCCCGCCGTATTCCTCCATGGCCACCTCGCGCAACTACTGCCCGTCGAATAGCGAGACCGGCGGCGGCGGCGAAGGGATGGTTAACCCTTGAGAAAGTTGAGAAAAGAGGCAAAAGTGCCCACGAACCCAACAGCCGCGTACGAATAGAATACGTCTGGTTTCCCTGAAAACGTAATTCAGAATCAACGATGAAAGCTACCCGTATAGCTATAGCGGCCCGGATCGGAGTACGGCGGCGCGAGAAGGAGGAGCTGGCCTAGGCGCAACGCGCCGAGAGGCCGGCAGCGCGAGGAGGAGCCGGCCTACGACGCGGCGCGCGGGGAAGAGCAAGCTGGCCGGCGACACGTGGAGGCCGGCGGCGCGGGGAGACAGGCCGCGGACGGAGGCGATTACGGCAGGCAGGTGAGGCGGGGGCCGGGGGCTGTGGCGGCCAGGAGGTTGGGCTGGGCCGTGTGGGGGTGAGGTTGGGGAGGCCCAGTACACTGAAATTTTCGTAGACTGGAAGAATACACCGGACCTTTTGGGCCTTATACTTTTCGGACCATGCTCCGGGCCGTGTCACGGGCTTGGATCGGGCCGTCCCTCGGGCCGATACGAGACCGGTTGTTACCGGGCCGTGTTTTTCAGGACGGGCTGCATGTCAGCCCGTTTGGCCCAGCCCGGATGCACAAGTTTCCGTGTATTAAAGCATCTTGGTCTTCAAAAAACCTGCCCCCTACTCTCTCTTTCACGGACTATAACCAGCAAATTTTGAGGTCATAATTCCCTCCGTTCTTAAATTGTTGAAGTCATTGACTTTTTTTTGTTACGTTTGATCGTTCGTCTTATTCAGAAAAGTTTATGAATTATCAAATATTTTATCATGATATGTTTTATTATGAATGGAAGTTGAAATATGACTTAAAATTTCACATATTTTAAAAAATATTTTGAATAAGACGAATGGTCAAACATAACGAAAAAAGTCAATGACATCAACAATTTAAGAACTGAGGAGTATACGAGACCAAGTTTCATATATTTTATTACTGACCGGTGGGACTGATATGTGAGCTAAAAAATCAACTCTTCCAGTGCTGCTCTGCTCTGTACACCTTCCTGCTCGTTTAGTTGTGTCCGTGCCGTGACCACTATGTCCATGCTGTGCCGGTGAAAGGGTTTGTTTGGACGCTGAACATAACTTACCATGCCACGCCACCAGTGTGGTTGTGCCAAAGGTGTGACGAGCATTTTGTCTGCCACATTCTGGGCTCGCTTGACATGTTATGGCCGCACCGCACCTTGCCGCAAGGTTGGCACCGAACCAAACACCAACAGCGTTTATGGGGCTGAAGTCGTGACATGGCAAATTAGGTCGGTCTCAGCGGAGAGGTGTCATCGTATAGCTTCTAAATAAAAATTCTTGAGAACTATAGAGGGTCATGATGATGACACTCATCTTTTATCTCGTGACACACACTCTCTCTCTTCTCTCTCATTTCACATTACATGTCATCAAATTTAATGCTCAACACACTACCATATGATCTCTTGGGTCATGGATCTACCCTCCGTTTCGTCATCCGTGCTCATTATAGAATATTTTATTTTCAAATAGCACAGTTGTCGGATAGAATAAATAGTTAGTTAACAAATAAAAATAAATAGTTTTTTATGAAAAATATATATTACTTCAAGTAGCTTATTGTAAGAGATAGCTTTATCGTATATATTTTGAAAGTGCATCTAGACCCTTAATTATGGTTTTGATTGATTGATGTTAATACAATTAAAAGGGACTAATGTTTCAAATGAGCTTGTACGCAGTTAATTTTTTAAATTTCAATTGAGAGCAAAGAAACATAAAAAGGAAGTGGCCAAGAGCTTTCATGTTTACAAGATTTGGAAAAATGATCAACTATGATCAAGATCAAGATGTGAAGCTTTTTATTTATGTCTTGAGTATAAGAAACACCATACTATCAAGAGAGACACACAAGTATAAAACGTGAAAAATCAAGTGCTCAAAATTCCCTCTCCAAGTCAAAAATCAGTTTTTCACCTTCAAGGAGTCGGACAAAGTCCGAGTCTATCGGACATTTGAGTCGGACTTCGGAGACCTTGCCACTTCGTGAAAATTAGGGGAGTCGAACAATATCCGAGTCGGACTCCGGAGCGATGCACCGTAGAGGAGTCGGATTTATCCGACTCGGTCAAGTCCAACTGCTTCCAATATCCGACTCTCTCGGATCTTTTAGTCGGACTCCGGAAGGTCGCAATCTCTAGAAACCCTAGGAGTCGGACAATATCCGACTCCGTTGAACAATATCCGACTATGCAGAACACTCGGACATATCCGACTTATGTCGGATTTCTCTCTCGGACTTCGGAGCAGAACATCTATTTGAGTCGGACTCTCACTCGGACAAAATCCGAGTCGAGTTGAGCCCAATGGCTCTTTTTGGTGGCCGGCTATAGAAAAGGACTTCGTCCCCATTTGACCGGTAGGTACTTTCCTCACACTCAAATACACTCCCAAACTCTCTCAAGCACTCATCTTCTTCCAAATTGATTCCCCACTCCAATTCTTGACGGATTTGTGAGAAGATTGAGGAGAATTCCTTGAGCTTCATCTCCATCTCAAGAGAACTTGTTTCTTTCTCATCGCCGACGCTTGTTGTGTTTGTTACTCTTAGGGATTCATCTCCTAGACAGTTAGGCGTTACCCGACGAGCTTCCAAGCATGTGGTTGAGACTCGGGTCGTTTGTATTGTCCCTCCCTTCATGGAGTTTTGTTTAGTGAATTTTAAACCGGCCTTTGTGGCGGTTTGAAGAGGTTTAAGGTTGAGATCAATCCGGTCCTTGGTGGACTCCTCAACGGAGACATAGGCTCTTAGGTGGAGCTGAACTTCGGTGAAAAACCGCGTGTCTCTTTTGTCCCTTTTAGTTTCTTGTAATTTGTGTGCTCTAGCTCTAGGTTGTTCTTGTTCAAATTCTTATATTAACTTGTGTAGGTGGCATGCTTGTTTGTCCCTTTGTTGCCTTAGCTTTCTTGTGTTGCTAGCTGCTTGCTTATTGTTTATTATCTATGGATTTGTCCATCTTAACTGACTGATCTATTTTTCATACGAGGCAATCGGATATTATCCTACTCTAGTCGGATATTTGTTCTAGTCGAACTTTATCCTACTATAATCGGATAAATCTTTTCTGTGTTTCTAATTTGTTGAATTAAGTGACTTTCATGATTATACCCTATTCACCCCCCTCTAGACGACTTTCATATTTACTACATACTTTTAATTTACATTATAGATCATAATAATGCATTTAATCGGCCAGTGTAACCTACTTATAGTTTTTTTTTGAATTAACCTATGTATAGTCTACGTAACCAGCAGACACTCAGCACCAAACCCATCATTTACAACAAATAAAGTCTAAATTTATTATCTTATACGCCTCCATTCCAAATTATATGGCATTTTGAACTCCTCATTTTTTCTCAAATTTTAAGACACCCTCGCTTCTCAATGCATCTTTATCTCTTTCTAATATATCTCTATCTCTCTGTCCTTGTTTTCATGCAGTACAAGTTTTTACATCTTCTTAATTCTCGTACCCAAAGCTAAAATGTCATATAATTTTGAAAGAAGCTAAAATGTCATATAATTTTGAAAGAGGAAGTATATTTTATAATTCTTTATGAATTAGTTTTTGATAAGTTTACACAGGAAATCTGACTTGACATGATAATGTCTCAATAGAAACGTCTATACCTTTCAGTTCAAAAATGTTTCTTGACTCAACGTCAGTAATTAATTTGATTGGAGTATTCCCTCTATCCAAAAATATATGCATTCGTTGACTTTGAAACATCTCATTTGACCACTCGTCTTATTCAAAATTTGTAAAACATTTATTTATTTTATGATAACTTAATTTATTCTTAGATATATTTTAAATATAACTTTTTAATTTTTATATTTGTATAAATTTTTTGAATAAGACGAGTGGTCAAACGTGATTTATGAAAGTCAACGAATGCTTGAATGGAGGTAGTAATATTTTTGCTGCACACTTTGTTTTGATGATCATTAATATTAATATGCCTTTTCACACTTTGTTTTGATGATCACGTGGCAATTCGGACTTGAAATGATGACGTCCGAATAGAAATGGCTATACATTTCAGTTCAAATTTATTGTCTTGCATAAGAATCAAAATTCGGAATGGGCGATATTGTTTCTACAAGCTAGTACTAGTATTTTTGTTATCATCCTTCATTAATCGGAATAGCTGATCTGCCTTTTTCACGATTTCACCATCACGCAGACGACGCACGTCGCTGTGGCCTACCCTGAAAAGGGACCGGGTTAGTACAAACTTCCTCCGAACAAATACCGCATCACACGCTTCTTCGTGCTTTGTTTCCCGTGCGCTCCGCCAGCCAGTCTCTTCCCCTTCTCCCGGTTCGCGCTCGCGCTTGCCCACCTCGCAGGGCGGCTCCCATGGGGTCCTGCTTCTCAGTGGAGGACGGCGAGGGCGGCGAGAGGAAAGAGCCCACGGAGACGTCGCAGGTTGCACCGTTCGACGCCATCGAGCCTGCCGTCTCAGGTGCTGCGCAAGTTCTACTACCTTCTCCATCCGTACTTGCTCCTGCCCCAGGAAATGCAGGTCCAATTTCTGGTCATTTCTTCTGTTTGGGATTCGCTTGGACTTCGCGATTCCTTAGTTTGACAATCCCACAGCACGGAGCGGTTCCTTGGTTTTGGTGTGGGTTGATCGGATTCGGCTGTGCCCCGGAGTTTGTGGGTTTTGGTAGGGTTCTTAGCTTTTTTTTCCCCTTGATTCTTCTGTTTGATCTATGTTTGTCTAGGGTATAACAGGAATCGTTTTCTATTTTTGCGCGGACGGTTGAATTCCATACCGAGTTTGTGGATTTTGGAAGGTTCTATTGGCTACCATGCGATCGCCTGCGGGCATAGTTTGGCTCTCAATTGCTTGTACTGTTAAGCAGGAAGGATGGTTACTGTCAACAAACGGGATGCTTTCCTATCTTATACGTGGTCGATTCGAATCTTTTGCCTTTCTTTTGTGGGGAATTTGGGATGTCGATTTCGTTTTGCGCATCGAACAACTATTCTGTTTCTGGGCGCTGAAATCGTGCCACGTTCCACGTTTAGAAGTCCTTGGGCCGTTGGGCGTCTTGATTTTCCTCTTAAAATTTTTGGTGCACTTTTGTTGAGAGTTGAGATTGCGGATTAATCACGCAATTTGCGTATATTTCTATTTCGTAAAAGGGTTCCATCACATTAAACATGGGTTGTTTCAGTTCCTGATGTGTTCTCATATTTTCTCTTTGCCATTTGCATTGATGCGCCTCGAATAGTTTGGTTCCCTTTTTTTCATGTGTTTGTTTATTCATAATAGTAGAGTGGCCTCATGTTGCGTCCATTTTTAGGTGTTCGCACATGCTGAGTTGATCTCAAACCATGGTCAGGGGAACCACGTCCATTGCGATGCGTTAATCTGTGTATTTTTGTATCTGATATTGTATCCATTTTTGGATCTTTGTTCAGAGGTGCCAATATCAGTGATCATGGGGGATGCCGCACATCCTGACCTCATCTCAAAGTCAAACGAGCAAGTTCCAGAAAAACATGTCCATTGCAAGATGATGACTTATGAGGATCTATGCAAAGCGACAGAGGGCTTCAGAGGTGATCTGTTCCTAGGAGAAGGCGGGTTTGGTAAGGTGTACAAGGGCTTTCTCGAAAGCACCAATCAGGTGGGTTTACATGTTTCTTCCCATGTAAAAGATTTCATTTGTGTTTCTGTGTACAAAAATCAGATGCTAATGCATGATTCAAATGAACTAGAGTGATTGATGAACTCTGCTGAAAGCTCTGTGTGCAAGAAAGGTTTGCTATAGTAGTGGTTTTGTTGATGTTTAGATGAATTTGCTCAATGCTATGGTCAATTTAGGATGTATTTCTCACAATCCATTATTACCACAATGAACTAGAGTGGTTAACAGTTCTATTGAAGCTGTGAGTAAAGGAAATGATTAGAATATGAGTAATGGTTTCCTTCCTTTACCGATAGCTGACTATAGATCAGTGACAGCTGTGGTTAAGTGATGATTGCTTGCTGCTAATGTGTCACTCGATGAACTAGAGTAATCCTAAGTATGATCAGAGATATGCGTGTTGATTTTTCCCTGATTTACATCTTAATGCTTAGGTTTCTTTATCATGAAAAATTACTCATGAGCAGGTCTGTGTTGGCTTTCATTTCCTTTTATATTTCTCTAATTCTCAAAAGGACTCCTGGACAGGAAGTGGCTATAAAGGTTCTTAATCTCCAAGGGAAACAAGGCGACAAAGAATTCCTTACTGAAGTTATGATATTGGGCAAGTTATGCCATCCAAACCTTGTAAAGCTTCTTGGATGTTGCGCTGATCGTGGTCAGAGGCTCTTAGTTTATGAGTATATGCCTTTGGGTTCCCTGTTCAATCATATCCATGGTATGCTAAAATACCATATTTTATTTCCTCTCTTTTCTTCTATATTCATTGGAAGTTGGTTTGTAATCAGAACTAAATCATGGTTTACGCAGATCTTCCCCCTGGTAAGCAGCCTCTTCACTGGAGTACAAGAATAGAGATACTTCTTGGTACAGCCAAAGGTCTTCAGCACTTGCATGACAATGCTAACCCTCCTGTCATTAACCGTGATGTGAAATGCGAAAACATTTTGCTTGGAGAAGGGTATCATCCAAAGCTATCTGACTTCGGCTTGGCAAAGCTAGGTCCAACTGGTGATGATACTCATATTTCAACTAGAGTCATGGGTACTGCTGGATATTGTGCGCCTGAGTACTTTCTGAGTGGGAGATTGACTACGAACTCAGATATTTTCAGCTTTGGTGTTGTTATGTTGGAGGTTCTCACAGGAAGAAAGGCTAAAGATAAAAGTCTCCCTGCACATGAACAAAATCTTGCTGAATGGGTAAGCCGCTGCTTTGTCTAATATCTTTAATGTGATTGTTTCTACATGCTTATCCTCAAAGCTACTAGTAATAACTCTGGTCACAAAGAAAGATGTCATCCTATCTAGTTTCTCTTCAGTGTCTCTTTGTTTGTTTCCGATGTTACATTATGGAAAATACCCGAATGAGTCCCCTTTCACTGTGGAGCATCACAAGTCACAAGCGCAACTCTTGCACTTCGAACATTGATGTCAAAATCATGTCAACAATCCATTTCTTTGTCTGACAAGAGTCCAGACGTGTGTATGAGAGAGGAGAGACGCAAGATGGGCCATGTGGGAATCCCCAGTTCTTCAAATCATTACTAATCATGATCAAATTCTGTTTGGGGATCCATTAACTTATGTTGTTTGTATTCAGCCTATTCTTTGCCAAAGTTTGTGAATGTTAACCAGCATTGACAGTATTTGTCTAAAACAGAAAACAACTTAATATGTCAATTGCTTTGCTGAAGTTCAGCATCTTATTACAAGCTGTGCGGAGCCATGAAGTTCTAGTATTAACTATGACCTTTTTCGTTGCTGCATAATTTCAGATTGCCAAGCTGGTGAACGCAAGGGATTTGAAAGCAAAGAATTTGAATCCAAGGGATTATGACAAACTGGCAGACCCAGCACTGCAGGGTCAGTACCACAAGACTTTGTTCTTCCGAGCCCTTCTTGTTGCTGTGCTATGCATCAGTGAAACACCAAACAAAAGACCTCCCATGGCAGAAGTTGTTGTTGCTCTGACTCAGATCTCAAAGGAGAACGAGAAATGGTTGGCCCGTCAACAACAGGCGGAACAGGCTGCTCCCAGCATACCAACTGGAACTGGCTCCGATGAGAACCAAGCATAGGATTGGGGAGAAGGAAAGCTGTAAAGTTCAGTGGAACGAAAGAAATTGTGTTCTCTGATGATGGTAGTTGCCTGTTCAAATTGTGTTGTCTCTGATGATTGCAGAAAAGTGCATAGCGTTCATAGGTTGTACTTAGACTTAGTCGGTGTTACTCCTTTGTGTTCGTAGCTGGAACTTCTCACACGTTCTGACTGCTACATAGTCAAATAGATCTGCATAGTAACGGCATACACTTTTGCATGATGATGAGACTGTTCAGACCAGCGGAGGCAATTCCCATAATTCTCACCATTTTTTGTGTAACATTGCGACTAATCTACTACACAATACAAGATCCACCATTCTTTGTACCCCAAGGCATGTCAAAAATTATATTGAAACCACCTGTATCGGTAGAACATAAATGTATTGAATGATTTTGTTACAGTAGCTCTGACAACTCTTTCCAAAGAGAAATAAAACATGCTCTTCGGTGCAAATCAAATGTTGTAGGCTAAATCTAACACATCACTTTTCCTTCATGTGTATGGAAATTGTGTCCTTTTCTTTCTTCTACTTGGAACACTAACTATTGACAATCTTAATAGAACTAATAGAAGGAAAAACATAAGACTATACATCGATGCCTTACAAATTTCCTGACCTACGAAAAGTATGATACAGAGTACACTTCCTGCAAAACTTCACAAAATGGCACCTGAATCTTCTTTTACAGATAAACATCAAAGGTGATTTGAGCATATCGTAGGGGTGATCACGCAATTGGACCAATAATCGAGATCTGAATTTCTCGTGAATCTGGATTGCATTTAGCCTTCAGCTGTTTCAGCGGAATTCTGCCTTCCCTGCTAAAAACAAATAGTGAACCCAGAGCATCTCAACTTTGTACAGTCTTTCTGAATCAATTTAAGTTCACTGCATGCTGGTCATGAACGTGAAACATAGGTGTGTAATAGATTTAATAATGACGAATAAGGTTCCTTCTGTTAAATTTCCTTTATCAAAGATTATATAAAGAGGATGATGCTTCAGTAGGGACACATCATTGACGCACCTTGCTCTTGTCTAGCCAACCAAGTCCCCTAGAAAGCAGACCGATTCTCTTGTTAGGTGCCTCTTGGTTTGGCTCTTGATTCGTCTTCGCAAGGACATTGTCTGCACGAGGTGAACTACAGACATTTCGAATAAATGAAAATATTCAAAGTTCAAAAGACAGTACAAAGTTACAAACATCAACCAAACAGTAGCAAAATAGATATCTGGGCCTAATAGAAAATGAAATATTGAGAGATGGAAAGAGGCCAACTGAAGCAACAGTCACTGAGACACAGGCATTGAAAGCAAAGTACTAATGCCCAGCCTGAAAAGTAACAAGTGGAAGTTGGAAGTTCAATGTAGCAGCTACAAATATACCTTGAACCGAAGGATTGATTGGCTTTAACTTGCCCAGCCTGGTACTGCTTCGTAGCCTCCAGCATTGTTTCTGCCATTACAGCTCTCTTCTCCATTTGTGACAGTGCTGCCATTGCTGCTTCATACTTCTCCTGTATACAAAAGAAATGTGAAATTTAGGCATCTTCTTTGTGAAAGTTGCTATAGCCAAGTAAGAAAGTACTCCCTATGTTCCAAAATAAATGTCACTATAGCTTTGGGCACAGAATTAAGGAAATATGAAAAGGATGTGATGCACGGGAAATGAGGAGAGAGATCGAGATGTATTGGGAAGTGAGAAGGACATATTTTGTAGAACAATTTTGATTACTAGAATAACATTTAAACTGGAACAGCTGGAGTGGCACTTTCAGAAGACCAAGACCAATTGCAAAAGTGCCTCTAAGAATTAACCTGGAGCACATGAGCAGCATATTTTTTTCAGCAGCATCTCGCTCAGCGGCTATGCGGGCATCTTCTGTCACTTTCTGTTCTTGTTCCATTCTTAACAAGATCTGTACATGAAAGCTAATTTGTTGATATTTTTAGCCAACCAGATTGTAGTCATAGAACACAGGCAGCAAAAGGACACCTGAAGCATTGCTTGCTCTTGCTCTTGCTTGTCTGCAAAAGCCTTTCGTAGTTCAGATACCTCTGCTTCCAGTTTCTCAACCTGTAAGTCTTTTTTATGTCAACAATCGACAAGGACGAGGAGGATTTAAGGACTAGGAGTAACTTATCATTGAAATATCCTTACAGCAGTTGCTTGTTCAAGAATAATTTCAAAGCATATAACAATAAAGATGCAAAATTCTAACAAAACCATATGTTGAGAGGAATACAAAGTTCTTCCCAGATAACATCATACCTTAGCACTCAAGGTTCGTCTATTATCATGCTTGACCATTTCCATTAAAGCAGATTCCAACTCCTCACCTCTGAAAATATAAGCGTTATGGACATATCTTAACAGGCTATATATTAATAAAAACGGCAGCACAAACTAAGCCATATGACTGAACTTACAAATAATGTTAACAAATTGTACCATGAAACAAATAAAGGAATTTGGGATGAACTACCTAAGGGAAAAAGAGGGGGTTACATGTGGTGCGCAGATGTGAAGGATATAAAGTAGGTAAGCCAAAAAAGTTGATATGGTGTTCAGATGTTAAATGTTAAGGATATAAAACAGGTATGCCTCTTTCAATTTTTCTTTCCCAGCTAGAAAATAAACAATAAACTAAAATATGTTATGAAGAGCACCAATAGGCATCATCTCTGTTAAAAAGAAAAGGAAAAATATATTGCAACTATGGACAAGCTAAAAACAATTCAAACCTGAGTTCAGCTGATCTCTTCTCCTCGAGCAGCTTGCACAGTTCAACCTTTAGCCATGTTATCTGTACGAACATTTCATAATGTAAGCATAAGAAAAGAATGTTCACGCACTTGGTTGTAAAGTCAAATACTACTCCATAGGAAAAATATAAACAAGATGAAAAGTACCAACTAGTTCACCAAAAAGGAAAATGAGACCGTTACATTGACACATACACACCCAAAAAAGAAAAAGGGAAAAGGCCATTCTACTCCTCTAAACAATCCATTGTGTCCGTTCAACTTTTTTTCTTGAACACGCAGGAGACCAGTGTATCATTGCATTAATAGAAGAAGTTACAACACAAACAGACACCCCGTCAGTCTAATATTACAGTCGCGCCTGTTGCTAGAAATACAAACTGACCTGAAAGCACTAACACCTACAAAAGCTGAGGGCCGGCCAGCAAGGAGAGTCCCTTGGCGGCAGCCATACTCCAAACTCCAAAGCCAGGCCTCATTTCCTGCTAGCGCTAAGACAATATGGAGGCTAGGTAAAGCAACATTGAACATAGTTATTCCGGTAATGCCACAACATCCAAGCACCCAGGATAATGAGGGAATTCAGTCCGTTCTTGAGCGTGACGTCTACCGAGTTGTCCGCCTAGCACCACCAAGTATCAAAGTCAAGATCATGAGGCTGGGGAGAGACAGCAGCCAGGCCATCCCTTTGAAGGATTGTAAACCAAAATTGGCAGGCAAACACACGAGGTGAGCAGGACACTTGGCTGGATGAGGCAATTGTCCTTGAACAAAATGATGGCTTGATTTACTTCCCGAATAATTAACGTGGTACAATATACTCCCTATTGAATGTTGTCTTTTTTGTTGAATGTGAAGCTCAGATTTTGCATGATAATAGTAGACACAACATCTTGTGTTAAAAATAATTATAACATTTTTTGAACTGAATAACATTTTTCATACTATTTTCATAGTTTAGAATTAATTTATGATAAATGCATGCAAATAATAGTAAAATATGATGTTACAATAATTTTTAGATAGGTTTTTATGTGACGTATCATCACACAAAATTCAAGTTTCAAATTCAACTGGTATGTCGAGAAACAAAAAGAATAATTGTGATTGGGAGTATATTGCACCCACTTGAATTGTTGGGAACGTATCCTATGAGAACCAGGTTTATGTGAGAACTATGAGAACTCTAATCTGGCCACATGATCTTAATCCAAGGGGATGCATGAATTCAAGGGGAGGGGGATTTGCAAAATCACCGGCCACTTAATCGTCTTTTGCAAATTCCCCTCCCACCTCTCCCTGTGGATCAAGATCATGTGGCACAGATTGGAGTTCTCACACAAACCTGGTTCTCGTAGGATACGTTCCCTGAATTGTTTGGGTAGTATATTGAGCCACAAGTTTATTTGGAAAATTAAACAAACAAAGAGAATGTTCAGGGGAGTAAAATGTACTTTTTCCAACAAAAAGAAAAGCCTGCTGGTGGGGAAAACCCACCTACAATATTTTTGACACATTTACAGGTACGATTAGGACATCAGAATATGAACAATATCAGATTCTTACCTGATCTTGAAGATCGACACCCTGATCGAAATCATTCTCTAGCAGGTAGGTCTCAAGATTTGTTGATCCAGTATTTCCATTCACTGGCGAACCATCTGCTTCTTCCTTGGAATTAACTTGTGGGCACACATATGATGGATCATGTTTAAAGCTATATAGTTTGGTTGCCAAGCCTTTCTTATCTTTCCAAGAACTACGGTCTTTTGATCTTTCCTCCATTGCAGTTACAATCTCAGGCCTGTGCTTTTTCCTTAACTCTTGCAATCCCATTTCTCTGACTGATTGGAAGCCCATACAAGCTGTCAATACAAGCTGGCTGCTGTCAAAAGTAGAGCCAGCAAGAGACTGAAGTAATGTTATGGCATCTCCAGCATCTTTAGTGGTCACAAGTGCAGGTCCTGCAAATTAAGATATTAAAACAATATTGTATGTTGTGCATCAACATATTGGTAGAAAACAAGGGGTAAATAAAATAACATATAAGCATTTTTATACATTATTAAACATAGCAACATAGAATATCAAAAGAAGGATAATACCATATAAATCCAGCAATGCAAGTGTCGTTCGAAACAACATAGTACGATTTCCTTCAAAAAGGATAACATCCCAAACACGAAGAACTGAAAGAGAAGGAAAGTGTCAATTAGACATGATTAAACCATTGTATGTTTGAACACTTACATGGAACACAAAATATGAGACCTTTTTAAAAAATTCAGATATTAGATTTACCATATCCTCATAGGCAGATTAAAATGTTAGTAAGCTATAAGGGAAATCACCTAACCATACATCAATGAGGTGAACTACCAAAAAAAATATCCGTAGAGTATATAGCATAATGAAAACAAGAAGACACTGCATAAAACCTGACCACTTTCCCATGGAAGCATATTGATGAAAATTGAAAGAAACCATGGTCCGGTCACCCATGCCACTTGAACTCCCAAGAAATCCATATGTTTGGCTGAAGAAAGTTACAAGTAAGTACCAAGACCCCCAAAAAAAATCAACATTATAAATTTTAAGCTCAGGCACTTAGATGCTTTCAAAAGAGTTTAACTATAGCGCACATGTTTTTAATTATACTGATAATGTATTAACAAAGGGCAAATAATCAATAATTTACTTTGCATACCGAGTTTAGGGAATCTTTCTCGTACAACATCTTCCAGAACGAGCTGGTCAACCTGTGATTGAATCAGCAACATTGACAAATTGTTTGAAGGAAACAGGTCGTATATCATGATTCACAGACTTGACATACCTGAGATTCAATCATTTCTTCAGTGTAGTAACCATCAAAATAATCATCAATTACCCCTACAAGAGCCCTGAAATCCAAAAACAAGTAACAATGAAAACACCATTCAGTGTTGCATTACAAAAAGAAGGTGCGTATCTTTCATTTTCATAGATACAAAACACATTTAATGCGAACATACCAAAATGCATTTTCTTCAGGCATGAACAACAAAAACAAACCAGCAAAAAAGTTCATGGCCTGCATAAGATAAAAGGTATTTCGGTTATAGTGGTTGACTGGATTAACAATGTGAAGCATTTGGAAAGGAAGATATGTGTAACCATAGACAATATCATATGTTGTGGTAAAGCTGTAGCTAGTCATCAAATTGTGGATATATTTTTTTGAACAAATTGGCAGGGGAGCCCCTGCCTCTTTTGATTAATGAAAGAGATCCTAAGCAGACCAAAGATTACAAGACTATTCAACCAACTATCAGCATCAACTTTCAAACTTGGTTTTGCTATAAGCGAAACCTTCATGAACTCTTCCTTAAAGGCATATTTCGATCGAAACACTGAGGGAAGTTCAAATGCAAACACAATGCCATTTTGGTGACATAAAATTTAACAGCAGGTGACAATTTCTACTTCCCTGAAAATTCTTTAGATAAACTATGTTTAGCAGTCTGTTTTTTTAAAAAAATAAAAATCAATGAGTCCTTATAACTCGTAAAGTCATAATGGACCGCTTATCAAATATCATAATCCTATTTTTTGAGGCCATAAATTACAGTTTTTCTCAAGTTCTCAACAAAACTAACAATCATGTTCACATGGAACACTCAGCATAGATTTTTTTTTCCATATATATGCGGACTGCAGCTTACGGGGGCTAGATAAAAAACCAGAATCTTTCTGTCAGCGTCACTTTACCTGGCAGTATCCAACTGATGGATTATGCCTTGCATACGCTGTTAATAACCGCCTCAGCGCATTTCTCCCGTCCTCATCTAATGCAGGGTGTCCTGGAAATGTTCGTGGCAAATCCTGTAATGACAACAGACAAATCAAGTGTCCAGAAACACCAGAGCTTGTCAACCATGGCACTTTCTCTCAATTCAAACTGTTTCAAAGAACAACCTTCTCTATCTGTCCTTTCCACTTCTCGGACTTTGGAAGCTTTTTCTTAGCACCTGTCTGTTCATTCATCACTGGGTCCTCGAAGTCATTTTCATCTGATTTCACCATACCTTGATCAAGCAATTTCTTGTAGTATCCGGTAATTTTCCGAGTACTAACCCCCACAAACGCTTGCCATATCTACAGAGAAGTCAACCATACATTAGTGTAAAGGCATAAAATCTCACACACAAAGCTGACGACATCAAGTCCAAATCTGGTTTGCAGTTGCACCTCTCCTCTAAGAGCCATTGGCACACCTCCACGAACCAAGCTCTCCAGCTCCTCCTTCCAAGGAAAATAAGACCCATCATCACCTCGCTCCAAAGCATTATGTGTTGAATCACCAGGTGTTTCATGTTCATGCTCCACTTTCTCAACCAAGTAAGCATCCTTAGCTAGCTCCCCCTCATGACTTCTTTCTGCAGTCTTTTCTTCTTCTTCTTCAATAGAGGCAAGATGTGTTGCGCCCATTCCATTAATGTCATTTGCACAGTTGTTTTTCTTCACCACCCGATAGCTCATCATTTTCTCAATGATGCGAAGTGATGCCCGCACCCGCCTCCGTGACTCAACCTTTATGGGCTTCAGTTCATCTAACAATCCCTTATCCAAGGATAGTTCTAATAGCTTTTCCAAGTTGTAACTACTCGTTTCTTCTAATTCTTCTGGGTCTCCACTTAAATCTTTTATCTCCTCAGAGCCCCCATTCACTTTCTTCAAGTGCTCTGAGGCTTCGATCATTTCTATAGAGTTACTACTGGTCTCACCTTTCAGCTTGTCTAGGTTATCACTAACATCTTTCAGATCTTCTGGCTCACAATTTGTTTCTCTAGATTCATCACCAGCATCAGCCTTTTTTGGGTTTTTGGATTCGTTCATGTCTTCTGCATTCCCAGCTTCTTCCTTTGATCCTTCTTGACCATTATGTGTTCCGCTGCCAATTTTTTCTGCTTTTTGAGCCCCTCCATCATCACCTCCAGCATCGTCATGTGAAATGTTGGGTGTGCTGGGCACATTCTCAGACTCAGCCAACCTGTCCAAGAAGTCCCTCCACCTGTGTGCCCTCTCCTCCTCCTCTTCCTAATAATCAGGCATGAAGAAAAAAGCATCAAAACTTTCCTATAAATAAACGAAGAACACAACACTTTAGCTCAGCAAAGTTACCTTGTAAATCTTGGCATACTCGCGAAAACGTTGGAGATGCTGTGGCCGCACCGTGAATCCATACGCGTCCCTGTGCCAAACCTCAGCACTATCAACGACAACATCCCGAGGCAACCCCAACCACGGCACTAGCCCCAAACTAGCCCAACTTACTACTAACCAAACGGGCAAAGGGCTTACTCTAAAACGGAAACACTTTTTTCAGTGGCAATCAAGTTTAAGAGATGATCAGATGAACAGACAATATCAAAGAAATACATATGGCCTCAAATGGAATGAGGAGTGAGGTTTACATGGTTATATAGCGAACTACATAAAGCTTCTATTAGTTTCATTGTAAACACCTTATATATGACCAAAAAAAGTTTCGCAAAGCTTCTTAGATAAAATGTTTCAAAGCAAACAATGTATACAGAAATCAGCTGACTGACTTAACTAATGAAACCTAAGTTAATAGCTCTATAGATCAAGGATAGAAAAACACAAATAAATATTATTTCCACCATAAACCATAAGTCTTGCAAATAAAATCAGACGGCAGTTAATTATACTAAGAAAGCTCCCTACAAGAATGCATCTTGCAAATAAAAACCATGATACAACTAGTTGCTCTTTGTTCTTGCTGTGATATTTAAAGTGAAACAAAATGGCACTGATATCTGATCAATACAAATATACAGTAGAGTGAGTTTTTCATCTGATTACGTACGATTTTGTTTGGGGATCTAATATTAGCATAAGTAGATACCATACTTTTTGAAGCAGACACCAAGAAAACATGTCATGTTTCGGTTGTCGATTGCAGTAATGATAGTTGGGAGCTACATCATTATATCAACACTGTTTATTTAGAATATAAAGTGCACCATTTATTTTGTTCATAGATTATGGTTTGATATTTTCATGACTTAATTCCACAAATCCTCCAAAGAAGTACAGAACTTTTAAAAATTGCATACCTGGAGCTCACTTTTTTTATTTGCGGAGCTAACTATTTTTAAGGGAACTAAAGTGGGGAAGGCCCATTATAAAAATATAAAACATGGGAAGGTATATTATCAAACGGAGAAAAGGTAGGGGAAGGCCCTACTGAAGTAGACCTCCAACAATCAAGCCAAATAAAAGGGGCAACAATTTTAAGGTTTGCCGCAAATGCATATGAGGACCTTTAACAATCAGCCAAAATAAAAGGGTCAACAACTCAGAAGATTAAGGCCCAAGTGAAACGACCATTGTACATGAGGTCTTACTTTTAGAATCAGGCTGCTACGGCCACGGTCAGTTTTGAGTCAAAGTGGTGGACACGACACCGTCCGGCTTCTTCGGCTCAACAAGTAGTGGTCAGTTAAAAAGCTAAGGGAGTGGGATGAATAGTATATAAGGGAGCCACGAGGCAGAATACATTTCCCCTCTAGAACTTCTCCGAAATCCATCGGTCGAGAGAGAATTGAGGGAGAGGATGGAGGAGCCGTGGATCGCCTCCCCGACTCAGCGGTTCCTGTACGCGAACCCCGCGTTGCCATGGGCGTTGGCGAGGCGTCCCGGCGTCCTGACGGGAAGTGTGCTACGATGTTCCTCCGATGATCGGGATCACGTGCAGGCCGGTTCGGCAAATGTGGGGGCTGGTTCTGCCCGCCGGACGTCGTCGACACGTCGGGTGGTCGGAACAATTCCTCGCTCAACTAACGATTTTGCCTTCCTCTAACATGAGCCCTCTTGTGTGCGGGCCTTACATGGTGCCCCGGAGGACAACGACGGCTCATCGCAATCTCTGCACCCTCGTAGTCGCTACAAGACTCCATGCATCCTTAGTGTCGTCGCGAGCACGGTTGCAGTCATTCTGCATTAGCAATCGGTTAAATGAAGTAAATGCGCAGTTTATCCAGGGTCATTCGAGTTTCGTCGAGTCACGACTTAGGAGTCGTTCGGTTTCAGTTTCGACGAGTAGCGGTAGTAGTTGTTTACACTTTTGTGGTGTCGTGACTTCCCTCCGTGGCAACAGTCCCCATGATAGCCCAAACATTGCGCAATGAGCCTGCACGCAATCTACGATCATTGGAAAGAACAGCAGCGCACAATTTCCCATCGTGTGGGACGACCTGTAATCCGCGCGCGCATGATCCTAGCATCTTGGTGGAACCGATTGAGCACGCTGGCGCTCGTAGAGTGAAGGAACGGAACTCACGATTACGTGATCCATCTGCACCGTGTCGAGCATCAGTTGAGATCATTTCACAGGGTGTGTTGTGTGTACGCGAAGTGACATCGGGCTAAGTGCGGGCGGCGTCGATGTTGAGCAAGTTGGGCGGTTGAGCGAGAAGCAAATGTCGATGCGTTCACGAGGGATGCAGCATTTGCGTATGGTGGGCTTGTGAGCAACGGAGTACTCGAACTTTGTGAGAAGGGTACCTCAACCAGTGGCGCTTAAACAGCGCCGACATGCGGAGAGGACGGAGAGCATCTTTTCGCGGAGGTGCACCATGTAGAGGAAGAGCTCCTGAGAGTTGCGACGCTGGCCGCGATCGTGAGGACAAGCCTCTCGCAGGCCGTCAGCATTCGCCGACGCACGGTGGATCACGCACGGCTCAAGCGGACGAACGGGGATGATGCTCATGATGTCGGCGAGCGCGACGATGCGGTTGACGAGGGCCATCACACGGCGCTCGTCGGCATCTTCGCCGTAACCGCAAAGGATCATGAGCTCGTCCACCCTACAAGGTCCGGGCCTTGCCTCGGAGCGGCGGGCGAGCGTGGACTCGACGTCGGTGCCCCCGTGCGACATGCGGACGTTGGCCGTGTGGTGGTGTATGTCGCGCCACGGCCGAGAAAGCACCGACATCCGGACCACCTGCTGGAACTAAAGCTAGAACGACGCAATGTGCGCTCGGACCTCCATCGACAGCGGGGTGAAGTGGTCGGTTCCGTCGCCGGGGCGATCCACGGCTCCTCCATCCTCTCCCTCAATTCTCTCTCGGATTGATGGATTTCGGAAAAGTTCTAGAGGGGAAATGTATCCTGCCTCGTGGCTCCCTTATATACTATTCATTCTACTCCCTTAGCTCTCTAACCGACCACTACTTGTTGAGTCGAAGAACCGGACGGGTCGTGTCTACCACTTTGACTCAAAACCGACTGCGGCCATAGCGACTCGATTCTAACAGATAGGGCCTCATGTACAATGGCCATTTGACTTGGGCCTTAATCTTCCGAGTTGTTGCCCCTTTTATTTTGGCTGATTGTTAAAGGTCCTCATATGCATTTGCGGCAAACCTTAAAATTGTTGCCCCTTTATTTTGGCTGATTGTTGGAGGTCTACTTTAGTATAAATATTTCAGTAGGGCCTTCCCTTACCTTTTCTCCGTTTGATAATATACCTTCCCATGTTTTATATTTTTATACTCGGGCCTTCCCCACTTTAGTTCCCTAAAATATAGTTAGCTCCGCAAAAGAAAGGTGAGCTCCAGCTTATGGAATTTTTAAAGGTTTTATACTTCTCCGGAGGATTTGTGGAATTAAGTCATGAAAATATCAAACCATAATATGTGAACAAAATAAATGGTGCACTTTAGATTCTAAATAAACAGTGTTGATATAATGATGTAGCTCCCAACTATCATTAATGCTTGTATTATGTTCAGTTTTTTTAAAAAAAAAGTGTTTGTATTATGTTAAAGTGTTGCTCTTAGTGATAACGAAACTCAGCAGGACGAGGACTCTACCAAAGTTCGCACCAAGTGCCACCCTTGTGTTGAGAATAGGTTAGGCTTGCATACTGGCTATATGCTGCTGCCATTAGCCCAAATTGCGTAAATTCTCTCTCGTGCCATGCCATGGCCCAAACAAGAATGCCCTTTTCGACTTCTCTATGTGGCTAACCAACCCAAACACCACAAGGAGAAAGAAAAAGGGCATATAGCTCCCACTTGCGTCGGGGAAGGGTCTGACCACTTAGGCCTTTTGTATGTGATATTTCCCCTTATGCATTTTTATGTCATTGCACCTCCTAGCTGGACCCCCGAACATTGATATTTGTGCAATCGGTAGACGTCAAATTACTTCTAGATGGAATTGACATCTCGATGTCATATGCCAAATATCGATGCAAGCTTATAATTATTGAGTTTCCTCTTTTCTTTTCAGCTAATAATTAATTTGCTCCTGGTTTCAGCGACGACCTGTTTGCTCATCAGATTGCAGTTGTTATCAGCCAACTAACTAGAAAACAGACGATCTGTTTTTGAATCATCTCCAAGAATTAGAAATCGAAGGGTTTGAAGGATCAGAAAATGAAATTGCATTTGTGAGGCAACTATCAGATAACTTAGTTATAAGAGCATGAAACGCATTAAAAACTTACACTGGACCTTTTTGTTCTTCCAATGCAAAGACTCCCATCAATCAAATCTGCAAATAATCATCTTGCACCAACCATTGAACTACACAGTTGATAGAACTGAAAGGTAGCTTATTGCACCTAGTATTCTACATTGTTGACTGTATACGTCAAATAATATTGTTCTTAAAACAAACACCCAAGGAACCAATCTTATATCCTGTATCACATCCTGTGTGGATAAATTCATGTCCAACTCTCTAAGTAATATGTTTATTGCTCGGAGACGAACTATTGAGCTTACATCAAACATTTTCTACACCAACTTGACAGCATCTGAATACGAACGACAGACATCGCCGAATCTTAAGGATTTGTAAAACAAAAAAAAACTCTAAACCTTAGGAAAGAGGATCCACAGCACTCACCTCTCGGCGCGGCTGCTGCGCTTCTCCTCCTCGGACATCACCACCTGTGTCCCGAAGCGCTCCTCCAGATCTGTGGCCCCTGCCACCGCGGTAGCAGCAGCCGTAAGGTTTTGCGTGCTCGTCAAGGAAGCGGCGTTAGGAGGAGCTTCCCCGGAGGAACCAGTCGCCGACGACGGCGCGGTGGCGCCCGCAGCTTGCTGAGGACCGGGATTGTCTGACTTCAACCCACCCGACGTCAGATCGAAGTTAGCGGCTGCCGAAACCTTTTACGCAGATCCAACGGCCAGCAGCGTCGCTCGCTCCCTTCTTCGACTCAGGCGGTCAGGCCCTTTTACTTTGGTCATGCGGGCGGCCCAATCCAGCCCAACAGTGGGTGAAGGGCCAGCCGAGCAGGAAGCGTCTCACGCATTTCATCTTCATCGATCAGGTAGCATGCGGCCGGGCGCCCAACAGCTCTAGCGAGCGTGTTTTTCTTGCAATCGAGATCGAGCCTTCGAGCCCCTTCATCCATGGGAAACCTGAGCTATTGGCGGGCAAGGAGGCTAATCTTTACTAGACGATGCCATTTGACTTGAGCAAGGTAAAACTCAAGCTAGATGGGGACGGCGAGAAGCTTCACGGACTAGATCAATGACGAGAAGTTTCCTGTAATAAAAGCACTGCCTAAGATCAGATGATTGCACTAGATTAAATCGTGAGATGGGGGTCAAACGTGGTAAGAGTCGAAAAATAGCGGCGGCACTGAGCAGCTGTTAATTCGCCTAATTCCCCATGGTGGTCCACCGTGCATGTCACCACCATGCAAGGCAGCGCCCTGCCTTTCAACGGCAATCGCCATGGCCTGGCGCCCTGGCCAGCGCACAGCCGCCGCAGCTTGCACACAGCACACCTGCAACCACCAACCTGGGCACCATGTTCGGCTTGCACACCAGCCACACTACTGGCCAGACTTTCTTCAAGCCTATTACAGTCCTGTTGGGCCTAACGGGCCACAGAACAAGCGTGCTACGTCTGGGAGGAGTCCACGCTTTGTTCGGACGTCCGATCGGGATGGAGGGCTGATTCCATGGGCAGTTTCGATCTGACGTAGAAACGTGAAAGTCAGACGATCCCGCTCCGGCGGGTGCGGCGAGAGAGATTCTGCTATCCTTTTTCTGCGCGTCACTGCTGATTGATTTTCTCGTTTCGTGCGCAGTCGCCCGTCACGTCGCCCTGGCTTCACGCAAATGGGCCTTTTGGGTTAGCGTTCCGAAGTCCTGTTCAAATAGATCAGGCTCCATGGACCCGTCTGAGAGCATGCTAGTAATTTACTGCCGGCGTAGAAGTCCCACACTCCCACTTAGGTTTGAGCTAATAAAGTTTTAACTCTGGATTAAGGGTCAAAATAGCTTATCGGCTTATTTCAGTTTATGCAGCTTATGCAGTCAAATCGTTTGGTAAACAGACTTATCATGTCCGTTCGTAAACAAAGTCGTGAGTGTGAGCTATGAAAAACTCGTTATTTCCAGCTTCACCATCATAGTATAAAATTGAAAACAACTTACAACGACTTATGCCTAAAAGCACTTCTTTCAACTTGCTTTTTGGTACAACTTGACCTATAATCCGAAGTTGAAACCGCTATCGAAGTCGTACCAAAGAGACCCTTAGGGTCCCTTTGGTACGGCTTTATGCAATGACTTTAGATTTAGATTATGACCCAAGTCTGTACCAAAGAGTCGGTTTGGATAAGTGATTATGGGTAGAAGTCTGCCATGAGTTGTTTTCATTTTTGTACTAGGATGATAAAGTCAGTAAATAGCAGACTTTTCACAACTCACACTCACAACTTTGTTTCGAACAGACGAGATAAGTCTGTTTTGCCAAACGATTTGACTGCATAAGCTGCATAAGTTGAAATAAGTCGGATAAGTCGTTTTGACCCATAATCCAGTAGTCAAGTCGTTTTTTCCATGAGTCGAAGCTCTACCGGAGAGACCCTTAGTTGGCTTGATATCTTCAATAGAAGGAGGTATCCAAAACACCAAAGAGTTGTTTAGTTACTGTAATGCAAACGGTATCACAAAACACTGCAGTCGCATACAATGTACTCCCTCCTTTACTAAATTGTTGTCATCATTGACTTTTTCGTGACGTTTGACCATTCGTCTTATTCAAAAAACTTTTTCAAATACAAAAAGTTATATGCTATATTTCAAATTTCTTTAGTGATAAAACATATTATAAGAAAATATATTATATTTTTGAAACTTTATTTGAATAAGACAAATGGTCAAACTTATGAAAAAAGTCAACGACGACAACAATTTAGTAAAGGAGTAGTATACGATTACTAACTTTGTTTGGCTTTGACTCCGTAATGGAATCGGATAGAGAATTTTATCTCTCATCACACTTGAGCGCTTTGGGCGCTTCCGAGCTGCAACCGGGCCTCCGCATCTCCCCGGCTCCTCATCTCGCGCTAGCCACCCGAGCCGCAACCGGGCCTTCTCTCGGCGCCGACGACTCGAGGGTAGCCTCCCATGCTTCACAGGATTCTAGCCCTCACGGCTTCACCACATATTCACAATATTGCAAGGAACTAGACTCGTCAACACTTGCCCCATGCTTCAAATCGGAGCACCAATCTCACGCCATGTCGATCCGGTTCGAGCATCCCATTGCTTACGATGCGATCAAATCCGAGCAACTAGATCGCACACGTTCCTCGAAGACAACCTCCTCCGAGACCATGGGCGATCCAGGTTGTCGGATCTCGGGGAGATGGAGGAGGGGTAGGGTGAGACTCGTGAGTCGGTACGAAGCGAGGAGATCAACGATGGGCGCAATGAGTGGCTCACGAGCGGGATCTGCAGGAGACGACGACCACATTGGAGAGGCGATTGTGGCCGTATTGGATGCGATTCTAGTGGGGAGGGAGTGCCTCGGAGTTGAATAGACCGGGTTTGATTACGGTGTAACCCATTACAAAGTAGATTCGGACAAACAAGTTTTAACGGAATCGGATTCGTCTGCATGCGAATACGTTACAAAATATTGAACCAAACAAATGGGTAGTCATGTTGACGGTCGTTACGGACCAATTTCGACCGTCAATTAGTCAAATAAATGAGAAGGACTAGGCGTGTCTTACACGCATTTTACTTAGAAATAACCTAGTTCCACTTGTACCTCTAGATTTTTAGTGTGCGGGTGGATAATGATGAATTCCGGGCCCCGAGGCGACAAATCAACACTTTTACAAAACTTCCACTTCGCCGCGGGAATCAACTCCAAGATAAAAGGCCAATGACCACGAAATACAACACAAAGAAGGCCACAAGCACCTGGATCAAAGACCAACATCCGGTGGGGAGCCAATCGCCAAAGCCCGACCCGGGAGGGCCGGGACCGGTTCGGCCGAACCCACCGGGAGTGGTTCGGCCGAACCGGGATGGTGGCCCCCACAGCCCACTTTTCTCCGGCGGTTTGCCCACCGCCTCCGGAGGTCGGTTCCACGCGCATTAAATGCCACCGACCTACGAAACCGCCTCCGAGGAGCCGACCTTTCAAGCCTATATAAGGAGGGGTACCCCCCTCCTTAACACACACAACAACACAAGGATCATTCTCTCCTCACATTAGAAGTTTAGAGGCTTTCTAGGTAGTGCTAGGCTTAGTAGTGGGCTGCCTCATTGCTCCCAAGGTCTTGTGGAGAATTGGGTATAGCTCTTGTATCCTCTCTTTGTAAGACTTGATCTTTTATATATGGAATACTTTCGTTTATATCATTGTCATGAGCTTGACGGAGTAGTCATGATCTTGCTTGATCGTTCATCGTTCGTTCATATGAGTTCATCGTTCGTTCTTCGTTCTTCATTAATAGAAGATGAACACATATCGAATGTTCTTCGTTCGTTCATACTTGATCATCGATTACTCTTGATCTTACTTGGTTGATTGCCGTTCGTCGCTCATTCTTGAGCGACGAACGCCTCTACATGACTTAGTGCTAGCTTTGATCCTTTCATCGGCTTATGCTAGTTAGACTAGTGTTCTTATGAATAGGTTTCGGGTTCATCGTCCCGCAAGGGTGCTCTAGATTTGCCACCATGTCGATCCGTAGGATTGGGGTGCCTCGAGGGATCTAGAGTTGTGGTTAGTGACGCCGGCATGGTGCTTGGGGTTATCTACCCACCTTTGAATGTGCTTCGTGTCCCACGGTTTGTAGAGGTAGGTGACAAGAAGTGACAGCCTTGTCATCCAAAGTAATCCTCCACGTTCGGGCATGGCATAGGAGTCTAAAAGGCCGGAGTCGCGAGGCGGACCTCGCGTAAGACGGATCTCCCGATGATGCCTAGGCATTAGACGCTTGCTTGCGCTTGCATGATCTTGGATGTTAGGTAGAAGCTGCGCACTCATATGAATGTTGTATCATTAGGAGTAGTGGTCCGCTAGTCTAGTTTAGCTTTATCTAGGATTGCCTCTATCCCTTTCATTAGAGAATGCATTGCCTTGGTGTGTGTCACACTATCCTCAATTTATTGCTCCTAACCCCTGCATTGGAATGTGATTACTTCATCACTCTTTTGTAACACCATGAGCATAAGTACTCTTATCAACCATGTCTTCCTTTGGGAAAATATAAATACGATACCCTTGAATACTCTCGGGTGAAATGCTACAACGGGTTATCCGTCCGCTTGCGGATATTCATGACCCACCTTATAATACATATCTAGTGCTTGTCTTGGATGTGGATTATTTGGTTAAATAGTGCAAGTGACTTAAACCCTTGGCTCTCCCGCGGTCACGTGTTTCTTTCCGCGTGACCTTAAGAGATGCCAACAAGCATTTCAGGCGCCGTTGCTGGGGAAGACATTGGTTAATAAGAATACAATGAATGTTCATGATTACACTTGATGATGATTTAATCATTACCTTTGCGAGCTAACCTTGATCTGTTTTCTCTTCAATGTGAAAACGAGGATAGTGCATGCGTGGATTCAACTTGCCGAAAAACTTCGTTGATAATCCCGAGGCTCTTGCGAGAAAGACTCGACCTCGCGTCGTTGTCTCTCCTCAAGAACCCACGACAAGCGAGCCCGCATCTTCCGCACCATCAACCTCAACACTCATGGCTGAAAGGACCCTTCGTGACTACTCTGCGCCCTCCGTCGCCAATGTGCCCATTGGGCCCAACGTCGACGCCGGTGCCGCAGGACTTGACATCAAGTCCAGCCTCATCACTATGGTGCAAGCCATTCCCTTTTGTGGAAAGGCCTCCGAGGACGCCAACTCTCATCTCCAACAGTTCCTGGAGATATGCAACACATCGACCACGGCGGAGTCAACCAAGATGCTATCGGACTTCGCTGTTTCCCCTATCCCTCCTTGGGAAGGCGAAACAGTGGTTTTATGCCAATCGTGCAAGCATTGACACTTGGGACAAATGTTCCACGGCGTTCCTCGCCAAGTTTTTCCCGATGGGTAAAACCAATGCCCTTCGTGGAAGAATTGCAAGTTTCCGACAAGCGACAAATGAATCCATGCCCGAGGCATGGGAAAGGCTTCAAGAATACATTACGGCCTGCCCTCACCATGGGATGGAGGAATGGCTCATTCTTCAACACTTCTACAACGGGTTGACACCAACAACCCGTGGACATATGGATGCCATTGCTTGGAGGAGCCTTCTTCTCCAAAACCGTTGCCCAAGCAAAAGAACTCATAGAGAAGATGGTCTCCAATCAAGGGTGGAGCGATGATCGACTCCAAACACGCTCAAGAGGCGTACACCCTGTCAAGGAGGTGGACATGCTTGTCCGCCAAGGTTGACCTCCTCATAAAACGCTTGGATGAACACAACGCAAATGGTGGTGTTCATGCATTGGACTCACACATGACGTGTGAGGAATGCGGGAACAACGGCCACATGGGGAAGGATTGCCCCCATACCCATGAAGAAGCATTCTACATGAACAACAACAACGGGTATCGTCCAAACGGAGGACAAGGGTACAACCAAAACCGACCATCATATCAAGGAGGTAACAATTTTTACGGCTTTAACAATAATCAGCCTTCCTTGAAAGATTTGGTTTATGGCCAAGCTAAAATCAACGAATCTATCAACAAAAAGCTTGCTTGCCAACGACAAAGTCTTAGAAAACATAAGCTGCACAAATAGAAGGTTTCTCCTCTGCTTTCAAAAATCAGGTGAGCTTTAATAAAATGATTGAAACCCAAGTTGCTCGACTAGCTGCTCTTATTCCTGGTTCTAATTCGGGAAGATCCGGGGCAACCCGAGTCTTCTTTGGAAAATGTTAATGCGGTTACCACGAGGGGAGGAAAATCCACTCGGGATCCGCCATATCCTAACCATGCAGCAAAGAAGAACGAGGAACGAACCGGAGGAGGAAAGCCCTTCTACTACCAAAGAAGAAGAAGAACCAAAGCCAAGTGACGGGAAGAATGGAATTGAATTTCAAGACACAAGCTTCTTGCCATTCCCTCACAAAAACGAGGAAGCCAAAGGAGGATGAACAATTTGCTCGATTCGTCGAGACCATCCAGAAGGATTCATGTCAACGTGCCATTGTTGGACATGGTGCAAGTGCCCACATATGCACGTTACCTTAAAGACATCCTCAACAACAAGAGACCATTACCCAACGAGGAAATGGTCAAGCTCACGAGAGGAGTGTAGCGCGGCTATACTCAATCGGCTTCGAGAAAAGAAGAAGGACCACTGGCTGCCCCACAATATCATGTTCCATTGGGGCACACCACTTCGACCAAGCCTTATGTGATCTTGGGGCAAGCGTCGGCGTGATGCCCAAAGAAGTCTTTGATCGTTTGAGCTACACAACCTTGACTCCTACACCAATGAGGTTGCAATTGGCGGACTCTTCGGTCCGCTACCCGCGGGAATAGCCGAAGACGTGCCGGTAAAAATTCGAGGCAACTTCATACCGGTGGACTTTGTGGTGCTTGAGATGGATATTGACAAGAACACGCCCCTCATTTTGGGACGTCCCTTCCTCGGTACCACAAACGCCCAAATTGATGTTGGGAATGGAGAAATCCGATTCCACATCCATGGGAAGGAGGAAAAGTTTGAGTTTCAACCAAGAAAAGAACAATGCTCAATGATCAAGATCAAGTATGGGCCAAATCCCTCAAACATCCGTGAAGTTGAAGTGACGCCAAGAAAGACGGATAGTCTCGTCGCCTTTTGGAAGTAACTTGACAAAATTGAGAATCCGTCATGGTACCAACCCAAGAAGCACTGCAGCAGCAAGGCGGGATTATGGGCCAAGAAGCCGGTCCTTCAAGACACAAAGCCACCTACATCAACAAAGACCAACCAAGTGTGGCAAGTGAAGAAGGTGCAGCCATCTTCATCCTCCTCTCCGGGGAAAGGGCACTGCACCACAAGGATGAAAAGAAATGGAGAAGTCCTCGCTCGCCGGACTTAAAATGGCGAAGCCCTGGCCGACGAGGATAAATCGGTATTATCTTTCGATTTCTTTTTGATTTTGTTTTCCACCACATGCATTTAAAAACCTCCCTGCATACTCTATTTTACCACAAGAAAATTTTCATTTCATTTATTTGGATTTTCCGCCAGCATATTCGATTTTTTTTCACTCGCCATGCATATAAAATTTGAAAACCAAAATCCTTCTACGTCCAAATTTTCCTACTTTTGTTTGAAACTTTTGGACAACCCTTGTATCCTTATACAAAACCCAAAAAAACAATTTTGCATGTTGGAATTCTCTCCAACACTTTTTCTCGAGATTTGATTTTTCAAATAAAGTTGAATTTGAGGCAACTTTCTTTGGATTTCTTATTGAGCAAATATTTCGAGGAATATCCGGACGTAGCAACCATGGTCAATGATCATTTGGCCGTTGGGGGCTATGGGCCAAAGGGGAGCAAGAGGGACCCACGACGAGCCGGCCGAACCCACCTCCTTGGTTCGGCCGAGCTGCTATGACCGTTGCTCGGTCTGTCTTTTTCCAACGGTCATATGCCCCTTCTAACGTTCAAAACGGCTACTTCGTGAGCTATAAGTAGAGGTGGCCGGGCCGAGAACTCTCTCCCCCTCTCACACTATCATTTCCACTCCTCACTCACTTCATTCTCATTGCTCTCAAGTTTTCCATTGCCCTCACTTGCTCATTGCCTAAAAGTTCTGCAGAAATCTTTTGTTCTTGGTGTGCTTTCTAGTTTTTGGTTTGAGTTGTTTTTGTTTGGTTTTCTCGAGTTGCGCTTTCTTGCTCACATGAACAACCGACGGTGTCGCCAATTTGATTTTTTCCTCACATAACCCGTTCGGAGTTGTTGTTCTTGTGTTCTTGCTCTCTTTGTGTGCAGCCATGACCGGTGCCAAGAAGGCTGTTCGGGTCAATCAAGAGGTCCTTGAGCTCACGCTCAAGTTCAAGCTCTTCACGTCGAAGCACCCGCGCACGCCCCGTAGTCGAGTCACCGCCAAGTTCACCACCACAAGTCGAGGAAGAAGGGCAAGAGGGCAACATCGAGCATCGTCTCCTCACCGACACCGACCTCGACTTAGTGGGCGAGTACGAGACGCACACCTACACGCTTCTCCAACACCGCCTCTTTGCTCCTACGCGAGCATTTGACACGGAGCTGCTGCACAAAATAGGTATGGATGCTGAATTTGCGCAAGTATTTAAAGCCTTAGGGTGGACAGATTTTGCTAGTGTAGATGAGCCGGGTTCCCGCTTGCTTACACTTCGGTTTTTATGCACCCTACGAACGATAGATGAAGGAATTTCTTTTCGGTTTTCCGTGAATCCTACCGTTTGACTTGGAAAGAACTTAGCACTCTTCTTGGCTTTAATACTCGCTGCAATACCGACTTGGATGGTGCCCTTCCTCGGTTTTCAAAGCATGCTTTTTGGGAGAGGATTACGGGTCTTCCTAGTTGCGTGCGACCTAGAACTAATCACATCCATCATCCTACCTTGCGTTTTATGCACATGTGGATTGCTATCACTCTTTTTCCAAGGAGTGATATTCGGAGTGTCTTGTGAGGATGAGCTAAAAATTCTTTTTGCTGCGGTTGATAAAATTAAGATTGCTCCAGTGAAAGCCATGATTCGCCAATGGATAGAAAATCTTGGGACGATAGGACCAATTGAATGTACCTCTTTAGTGACACGAATTGCCATGCGGGTGGGAGCTTTACATGATGCTAATGTTGAATACCTTGCTACACCTCGCTCTCTTATAAATAAAGATTATCTTATTCAAGGTCACTCTCTTAAGAATGGTCCGAACAATTCCCTCATATATTATTTTGTGGGATATACAAACGAGTTTCGGTTACCTAACCCGGACCTTCGTTTGTATACTCTCAAAAATCTAACCATTGAGCTCCAAGAAGCGGAGCGGTCTCGCAGGAGTGTATCTTCTCGCGAGGGCGCACGGATCGGAACAGCCATCTACCTCCGAGATGCCCACACCGCAGCCCACGGCTCATGGCGGGCCGGAGTACAGCCACCCGGGCTTTCTCCGGTGGGTACCCAGCCCCGCCACCTCACATGGCCGGGGGATCGGCGTGGCAAACTCCGGGATATGGCCGGGGCTGTTTTCTCCACAACAACAATGGGAGGAACACTCCACCGACTCCGGATCAGCCCAAGGCTACAACTTTGAGCAGGAGATGAACAACCTCTCCTCACAAATGGGAAGACTCCAAACCACGGCGGAAGACACCGAGTATGCGCTCAACCAACACATCTTGCAAACTCATCAATGGCAAGAGCGCACCGAGCACCCAGCTCACCGCCCTCACCAACATGACGGAGCAACAACGAGCCGATCTTTTGGCTTACTTCCGTCACATGGGGTTCATTCCACCAAACCCATGAGCAAGAACAAGCTTGGGGGGGCAGCACCCTCGCTAAGGTATCATGTATCGCAACTTGTATCCTTTATTGTCTCCTGTTTTTGCTTGTTCTTGCCTCTCATATGAAAAACAAAATAAAAATGATAAAACTAAAAAGAACAAAAAAGAAGTAGCTTAGTTTCCTTTTATGCGCTGCAAGTATGTTGCTAGTCTTTCTATGTTGAGATGATGAATAGTTGCTCTGTTTTATTTCTCTCATGTGCCTAGTTTATAATTTAGAACTCTCCTAGTTTTGAGTTTGTTGGCTGGCAAAACTTGCTTAGAACCTGAAACTTGTGGGCTGCACATGCTTGAGCTGCACCTAAGTTGTTGTGAGATGATGATATGGTAAAAGAGCTGCTATGATCTTGTCCTAAGTTGAACTTGAAATCTCCGGAATTTTGTTCCCAAAAATTGCAAAATCTATAAGTTCCCAAGTGATGATAAATTCCTACCAAAGCCATATGCAAATTTCCTTTGAAAACCTTACTCATTTGCTACTTGTTACTTCATTGAGCTTTATCAAAATTGTGTGACCCTAGTGAGATGCTTTTCATACTCTCATGATCAAGATCACGTACACATTCCACCTCATATGCTACACTTCTACACGGAAGTTAGCAACATGTCATGCCATCCACCAAAATAAAGACACTCCTCACATTTTATCACCTCTCTTAAAATATCAAAAGAAGGCATGGCTATGCAAAAGAAAAAGAAAATAAGGCTCACAAAAGATGAGCATGAGAAAAAGAAAAAAAAAAAAAAAAAGCTGCTCTCATTTCGAGCATGGAAAAAGAAAGAAGAAAAAGATAGCCATGCCCAAAATCCAAAATAAAAAGAGGTGAAACAAAAAGAGGAGTAGTCACATACACCACCACCATCATTTTCACACTTGCACATCTTGATCTACGATTGTATGACTTGCTATCTCCATGGATCCACTCTTTTGGTTTTGCAAAATATGAATGCAAGTATGCCTCATTTCATATCCTACCTTGAGCTCCACAAAAGCCTATTAGATGTAGGATGAGGCAATACACATGCCTTGGTGAGGAATACAAACACCACTAGAGCGATTCGAGAGTATCACTTGTGGAACGTGGTTTTACTTGAAAAAAAAAAATCCTTTGAAAACTTCGGAGAATAAAAAGCAAGACAAGGGAAGAGAAAATAAATGCTCTATACACCGTTCTCTCTCTCAACCGTCCAAGGTAAAGTGAAAAGCACAAAGCCCCATGAGGACTAAGGGGAAGGGTGAGTTACCATTGCCAACTTATTCAACTCAAGGATGAGTATCTTTGTTATACACTTGGTACCTTTGAGAAGTAGGCATTATAGCAACTCCTGATCAACAACCTAAAGTTCCACTACTTGCTCGGGACGAGCAAGGGGTAAGCTTGGGGGACTTGTTGACGGTCGTTACGGACCAATTTCGACCAGTCAATTAGTCAAATAAATGAGAAGGACTAGGCATGTCTTACACGCATTTTACTTAGAAATAACCTAGTTCCACTTGTACCTCTAGATTTTTAGTGTGCGGGTGGATAATGATGAATTCCGGGCCCGAGGCGACAAATCAACACTTTTACAAAACTTCCACTTCGCCGCGGGAATCAACTCCAAGATAAAAGGCCAATGACCACGAAATACAACACAAAGAAGGCCACAAGCACCGGATCAAAGACCAACATCCGGTGGGGGAGCCAAGCTGCCAAAGCCCGACCCAGGAGGGGCCGGGACCGGTTCGGCCGAACCCACCGGGAGTGGTTCGGCCGAACCGGATGGTGGCCCCACGGCCCACTTTTCTCCGGCGGTTTGCCCACCGCCTGCGGAGGTCGGTTCCACGCGCATTAAATGCCACCGACCTACGAAACCGCCTCCGGGAGCCGACCTTTCAAGCCTATATAAGGAGGGGTACCCCCCTCCTTAACACACACAACAACACAAGGATCATTCTCTCCTCACACTAGAAGTTTAGAGGCTTTCTAGGTAGTGCTAGGCTTAGTAGTGGGCTGCCTCATTGCTCCCAAGGTCTTGTGGAGAATTGGGTATAGCTCTTGTATCCTCTCTTTGTAAGACTTGATCTTTTATATATGGAATACTTTCGTTTATATCATTGTCATGAGCTTGACGGAGTAGTCATGATCTTGCTTGATCGTTCATCGTTCGTTCATATGAGTTCATCGTTCGTTCTTCGTTCTTCATTAATAGAAGATGAACACATATCGAATGTTCTTCGTTCGTTCATACTTGATCATCGATTACTCTTGATCTTACTTGGTTGATTGCCGTTCGTCGCTCATTCTTGAGCGACAAGCATCTACATGACTTAGTGCTAGCTTTGATCCTTTCATCGAGCTTATGCTAGTTAGACTAGTGTTCTTATGAATAGGCTTCGGGTTCATCGTCCACGTAAGGGTGCTCTAGATTTACCACCATGTCGATCCGTAGGATTGGGGTGCCTCGAGGGATCTAGAGTTGTGGTTAGTGACGCCGGCATGGTGCTTGGGGTTATCTACCCACCTTTGAATGTGCTTCGTGTCCCACGGTTTGTAGAGGTAGGTGACAAGAAGTGACAGCCTTGTCATCCAAAGTAATCCTCCACGTTCGGGCATGGCATAGGAGTCTAAAAGGCCGGAGTCGCGAGGCGGACCTCGCGTAAGACGGATCTCCCGATGATGCCTAGGCATTAGACGCTTGCTTGCGCTTGCATGATCTTGGATGTTAGGTAGAAGCTGCGCACTCATATGAATGTTGTATCATTAGGAGTAGTGGTCTGCTAGTCTAGTTTAGCTTTATCTAGGATTGCCTCTATCCCTTTCATTAGAGAATGCATTGCCTTGGTGTGTGTCACACTATCCTCAATTTATTGCTCCTAACCCCTGCATTGGAATGTGATTACTTCATCACTCTTTTGTAACACCATGAGCATAAGTACTCTTATCAACCATGTCTTCCTTTGGGAAAATATAAATACGATACCCTTGAATACTCTCGGGTGAAATGCTACAACGGGTTATCCAGTCAGCTTGCGGATATTCATGACCCACCTTATAATACATATCTAGTGCTTGTCTTGGATGTGGATTATTTGGTTAAATAGTGCAAGTGACTTAAACCCTTGGCTCTCCCGCGGTCACGTGTTTCTTTCCGCGTGACCTTAAGAGATGCCAACAAGCATTTACAGCGCCGTTGCAGGGAAGACATTGGTTAATAAGAATACAATGAATGTTCATGATTACACTTGATGATGATTTAATCATTACCTTTGCAGAGCTAACCTTGATCTGTTTTCTCTTCAATGTGAAAACGAGGATAGTGCATGCGTGGATTCAACTTGCCGAAAAACTTCGTTGATAATCCCGAGGCTCTTGCGAGAAAGACTCGACCTCGCGTCGTTGTCTCTCCTCAAGAACCCACGACAAGCGAGCCCGCATCTTCCGCACCATCAACCTCAACACTCATGGCTGAAAGGACCCTTCGTGACTACTCTGCGCCCTCCGTCGCCAATGTGCCCATTGGGCCCAACGTCGACAGCTGGTGCCGCGAGGACTTGACATCAAGTCCAGCCTCATCACTATGGTGCAAGCCATTCCCTTTTGTGGAAAGGCCTCCGAGGGACGCCAACTCTCATCTCCAACAGTTCCTGGAGATATGCAACACATCGGCCACGGCCGGAGTCAACCAAGATGCTATCGGACTTCGCTGTTTCCCCTATCCCTCCTTGGGAAGGCGAAACGGTGGTTTTATGCCAATCGTGCAAGCATTGACACTTGGGACAAATGTTCCACGGCGTTCCTCGCCAAGTTTTCCCGATGGGTAAAACCAATGCCCTTCGTGGAAGAATTGCAAGTTTCCGACAAGCGACAAATGAATCCATGCCCGAGGCATGGGAAAGGCTTCAAGAATACATTCGGCCTGCCCTCACCATGGGATGGAGGAATGGCTCATTCTTCAACACTTCTACAACGGGTTGACACCAACAACCCGTGGACATATGGATGCCGCTGCTGGAGGAGCCTTCTTCTCCAAAACCGTTGCCCAAGCAAAAGAACTCATAGAGAAGATGGTCTCCAATCAAGGGTGGAGCGATGATCGACTCCAAACACGCTCAAGAGGCGTACACCCTGTCAAGGAGGTGGACATGCTTGTCCGCCAAGGTTGACCTCCTCATAAAACGCTTGGATGAACACAACGCAAATGGTGGTGTTCATGCATTGGACTCACACATGACGTGTGAGGAATGCGGGAACACCGGCCACATGGGGAAGGATTGCCCCCATACCCATGAAGAAGCATTCTACATGAACAACAACAACGGGTATCGTCCAAACGGAGGACAAGGGTACAACCAAAACCGACCATCATATCAAGGAGGTAACAATTTTTACGGCTTTAACAATAATCAGCCTTCCTTGAAAGATTTGGTTTATGGCCAAGCTAAAATCAACGAATCTATCAACAAAAAGCTTGCTGCCAACGACAAAGTCTTAGAAAACATAACTGCACAAATAGAAGGTTTCTCCTCTGCTTTCAAAAATCAGGTGAGCTTTAATAAAATGATTGAAACCCAAGTTGCTCAGCTAGCTGCTCTTATTCCTGGTTCTAATTCGGGAAGATCCGGGGCAACCCGAGTCTTCTTTGGAAAATGTTAATGCGGTTACCACGAGGGGAGGAAAATCCACTCGGGATCCGCCATATCCTAACCATGCAGCAAAGAAGAACGAGGAACGAACCGGAGGAGGAAAGCCCTTCTACTACCAAAGAAAAAGAAGAACCAGAAGCCAAGTGACGGGAAGAATGGAATTGAATTTCAAGACACAAGCTTCTTGCCATTCCCTCACAGAAACGAGGAAGCCAAAGGAGGATGAACAATTTGCTCGATTCGTCGAGACCATCCGAAGGATTCATGTCAACGTGCCATTGTTGGACATGGTGCAAGTGCCCACATATGCACGTTACCTTAAAGACATCCTCAACAACAAGAGACCATTACCCAACGAGGAAATGGTCAAGCTCACGAGGAGTGTAGCGCAGCTATACTCAATCGGCTTCGAGAAAAGAAGAAGGACCACTGGCTGCCCCACAATATCATGTTCCATTGGGGCACACCACTTCGACCAAGCCTTATGTGATCTTGGGGCAAGCGTCGGCGTGATGCCCAAAGAAGTCTTTGATCGTTTGAGCTACACAACCTTGACTCCTACACCAATGAGGTTGCAATTGGCGGACTCTTCGGTCCGCTACCCCGCGGGAATAGCCGAAGACGTGCCGGTAAAAATTCGAGGCAACTTCATACCGGTGGACTTTGTGGTGCTTGAGATGGATATTGACAAGAACACGCCCCTCATTTTGGGACGTCCCTTCCTCGGTACCGCAAACGCCCAAATTGATGTTGGGAATGGAGAAATCCGATTCCACATCCATGGGAAGGAGGAAAAGTTTGAGTTTCAACCAAGAAAAGAACAATGCTCAATGATCAAGATCAAGTATGGGCCAAATCCCTCAAACATCCGTGAAGTTGAAGTGACGCCAAGAAAGACGGATAGTCTCGTCGCCTTTTGGAAGTAACTTGACAAAATTGAGAATCCGTCATGGTACCAACCCAAGAAGCCTGCAACGAGCAAGGCCGGGATTATGGGCCAAGAAGCCGGTCCTTCAAGACACAAAGCCACCTACATCAACAAAGACCAACCAAGTGTGGCAAGTGAAGAAGGTGCAGCCATCTTCATCCTCCTCTCCAGGGAAAGGGCCCGCACCACAAGGATGAAAAGAAATGGAGAAGTCCTCGCTCGCCGGACTTAAAATGGCGAAGCCCCGGCCGACAGGATAAATCGGTATTATCTTTCGATTTCTTTTTGATTTTGTTTTCCACCACATGCATTTAAAAACCTCCCTGCATACTCTATTTTACCACAAGAAAATTTTCATTTCATTTATTTGGATTTTCCGCCAGCATATTCGATTTTTTTTTCACTCGCCATGCATATAAAATTTGAAAACCAAAATCCTTCTACGTCCAAATTTTCCTACTTTTGTTTGAAACTTTTGGACAACCCTTGTATCCTTATACAAAACCCAAAAAAACAATTTTGCATGTTGGAATTCTCTCCAACACTTTTTCTCGAGATTTGATTTTTCAAATAAAGTTGAATTTGAGGCAACTTTCTTTGGATTTCTTATTGAGCAAATATTTCGAGGAATATCCGGACGTAGCAACCATGGTCAATGATCATTTGGCCGTTGGGGGCTATGGGCCAAAAGGGGGAGCAAGAGGGACCCACAGCAGGCCGGCCGAACCCACCTCCTTGGTTCGGCCGAACCGCTATGACCGTTGCTCGGTCTGTCTTTTTTCCAACGGTCATATGCCCCTTCTAACGTTCAAAACGGCTACTTCGTGAGCTATAAGTAGAGGTGGCCGGGCCAGAACTCTCTCCCCCTCTCACACTATCATTTCCACTCCTCACTCACTTCATTCTCATTGCTCTCAAGTTTTCCATTGCCCTCACTTGCTCATTGCCTAAAAGTTCTGCAGAAATCTTTTGTTCTTGGTGTGCTTTCTAGTTTTTGGTTTGAGTTGTTTTTGTTTGGTTTTCTCGAGTTGCGCTTTCTTGCTCACATGAACAACCGACGGTGTCGCCAATTTGAGGATGAGGACACGTGCAAGCCACCCTTTGCTCACGGTCTCAAGCCTCTTTATGTGGTCTTGCACGAGATGCTTCGCCTCACTCTCTCACCTAGGGGTGGCAATGCAGATCATGTTGCATCATATGCCAAGGATTTATTTCATATCTTGCCCACTCAAAGGAAATTCAGGTGAGATGTGGCACCGCTCCGTGGACGCTAGACGTGCTTGTGTGTATGCACCTTTTGTAATGTGCATGATTGAGAAGATCTCCAAGAAGACCTTCAACAAGGACCGCACGCACAAACCCCTTCAGCCTAGGATGCCGGCCAATGCTCCTAAGACTTCATCTCAGGGTATACCTCCGGTTGCTCCAGCTGCTCCTGCTCCCGCTCGGACCCGTTCTTCGGCTCCTAGCTCTAGCACGGCTCCTCGTCCGGATAGAGCCCGTGGTCGTGGTGCTAGCACGAAGAGCAAGAGCGCTCTCTTCAAGATGCTTAAGGGTCTCTTCGGCATGTGCCGGCGGATTGATGCCAAGGTGGACAGTCTTAAGCAGGATAATGAGGTGATAAAGGCAAGGCGGAAGATTATTCTTGATCATCTTCGGATCACTTCTCCTAGAGTTCCCTCTCCGGAGCCCGCACCTGCTCCTCCTCCGGTTGAGTATCCTTGGGACTCATTCACCCCGGATGAGTCTCTCTACTTTGGCTACTTTCCACCACCACCTTTCTCTTCGGGTCCCGCTTTCACCACAGCTCCCACCGGCCCTAGCACCGGTACCTCCACTCACACTCGGTTTCACTATGAGGAGGATGAGCTCGTGGCAGCAGCTTCTGCGGAAGAAGAAGAAGAAGAAGAGGAAGAGGTCGAGGATCCCAAAGGCAAGGGCCTCGCTGTGGAAGAAGAAGAAGAAGAAGATGACGACGACGACGACGAGGATTGGGGCGATGATGAGTAGACCTCCCCTCCTCCTTTTTGGTGTTTTGATGCCAAAGGGGGAGAAGTAAAATTCCCGAGTGTCCGTTGTGAGTAGAGCAAGTGAGAGTTGCTCTTGTATCTTGTTTTACTTTATGGACATGTTGCTTCATTTGAGTTGTAATCGTGGTGAACTATGTGGTGTGTTTTTTATTTGTAATAACTAGTTTTAATTATTTATGTGATAAACTATGCTCTATGAATGATGGATGGTGTAACGTTTTTTGTTAATTTCTAGTTGCATTTGTGTGATTCACATGACATATGCATTGTTGTTGTTCTTTCTTATTATATGCCTTGTGAATAAAATGCATGGTTTTAGGGGAGCTCTCTTGTTTTCTCTCAAATATGTGCTTTTGGTTTTAAAATGACCAAATATTGAATTCAACTCATGCACACATTTAGGGGGATCTCTCTTCTACTCGCTCTCTTATTCAAGCTCTTTTTACATTTAATTGTGAATTTTAGTTGTATTGTCATCAATCATCAAAAAGGGGAGATTGAAAGTGCATCTAGGCCCCTAATTATGGTTTTGAGTGATTGACGTCAATACAATTAAAAAGGACTAATATTCTAAATGAGCTTGTGCGCAGTGCATATCTAAAATTCAATTGAGAGCAAAGAAACACAAAAAGGAAGTGGCCATAATCTCTCATACGTGCAAGTTTTGATAAATGGATCACTCATGCTCAAGATCAAGCTTTGAAGCCTTTTATTTATTTATGTCTTGAGTATAGGAAACACCGTACTATCAAGAGGGACACACAAGTGTGAGGTGTGAAAAATGAAAGTGCTCAAAACTTATTCCAAACACAAAATATCATTTGGAGTCGGACATATCCGACTCACTCGGATATTGGACTCGGACTCCGGAGAGCTGGCCAAAGAAATTCCACATATACTCGGACATATCCGACTCGGTCGGACGAGAGTCGGACTCCGGAGCGAAACCCAACTTCTTGAAACCCTAGGAGTCGGACAATCCGACTCGGTCGGATATATCCGACTCCACGAGGGTACTCGGACATATCCGAGTTATGTCGGATTTAAGACTCGGACTCCGGAGCGAAATCCATTCTTTCGAAACCCTAGCAATCGGATTTATCCTACTCACTCGGATATATCCGAGTCGGATCCGAGCCAACGGCTCTTTTGAGTGCCCGGCTATAAAAGTGGACCTCGTCCACTTTTGGCCGGTTGGCACTCCCCACATTCTCAAAAATACTCCCCAACTCACTCAAGCTCTCCTCTTCTTCAAGTTTGATTCCCCACTCCAATCCTTGGTGGATTTGTGAGAAGATTGAGGAGAAAATCGTTGAGCTTCATCTCCATCTAAAGAGCACTTGATTTCTTCCATCGCCGGTACTTGTTGTGTTTGTTACTCTTGGGGATTCATCCCCTAGACGGTTAGGCGTTACCCGGCGAGCTCCCAAGCTTGTGGTTGAGACTCGGGTCGTTTGTATTGCCCCTCCCTTCGTGGAGCTTTGATTTAGTGGATTTAAACCGGCCTTTGTGGCGGTTTGACGAGGTTTAGGGTTGAGAGCAACCCGGTCCTTGGTGGACTCCTCAACGGAGACGTAGGCTTCTTGGTGGAGCTGAACTTCGGTGAAAAATCGTGTGTCTTTGTGTCTCCCCTTTATTTCTTGCAAATTGATGTGCTATAGCTCTAGGGTGTTCTTGCTTAAATTCCTAGATTTACTTGCATAGGTGGCTTGCTTGTTTGTCTTCTTGTAGCCCTAGCTTTCTAGTGTTGCTTGCTGCTTTCTTGTTGCTTTATTTCCACGGATTTGTCCATCTTGACTCCCGTTCCCCTTTCCGCACGAGGGAGTCGGATTTGTCCTACTCTAGTCGGATATTAGTCCATAGTCGGACTTATCCTACTATAGTCGGACATTTGAGTCGGACAAATCTTTCCTGCGTATTTAATTTGTTAAATTAAGTGATTTTCGGGATTATCGCCTATTCACCCCCCTCTAGGCGACTTTCAATTGGTATCGGAGCGGGTATCTTCGTTGAAGCCTCACCGCTTGAAGATTAAAGATGGCAAATGAGAAAGATGCAACCGTTAGTGGTAGTGGTGAAGCACCACCTAAGGTAACCGGTGAAGGAAGGCATGAAAACTCACCGGGTGATGCTGGAGAAGGAAGTGGAAAAGGAATTGCCAAGGATGGAAATGTGCCAAGTGCTTTACCATTAAGCTACAACAAAACACCATACTCCTACAATGACGGAAGAGATGAGCATATTGGACAAGGGTCCAGTAGACTACCATATTTTGATGGTCAATACTTTGATCATTGGAAAACAAAGATGCTGCTACATTTGGACTCAATGCATCAAAATGTGAGAAGTGTAACTCAAAATGGATTCTTGTGGGAATGTAGAAGCAAGCCAACCGCACAAGACTTGTTCAATGTAAGATGCAATGTGGCGGCAGCTAGTGCTCTAGTATCCGCACTTAGTCCCGCTGAGTATGAGAAGGTAACCGGATTGGAGGATGCCCATCAAATTTGGTTGAAGCTTGAATTGGTTCATGAGGGCATTGATAGTGTGAAGGAGTCTAAGCTAGAAGGGCTTAGAGAAGAGTTTAACTACTTTGTCATGAGGACGGATGAAGGGCCAAGGGAAGCCCATGATAGGATGATGAGGATAGTTAACATGAGAAGAGCACTTGGAGAGAAGGTGTTGGACTTGGATGTGAATAGAAGGTTACTACAAGCATTGCAAGCATGGGATGCAAACATAGTGTCCAACATAAGGGACAAAGATGGCTTTAGATACTTTACCACCGATGAAGTGATTGGAAAGGTGCTTTCCCAAAAACAGCAAATTGATCAAGGGAATAGAATCAACGCTTTGCTTAGAGACAAGGAAAAGGCTAGTGGGAGCAAGAATGATTTGGCTCTCAACGCCGAACAAGAAAAGAAAAAGAAGGTGGTTGAGGAGAGTGATGATAATAGTGATGATGAGATGGCTCTCTTCGTGAAAAGATTCAACAAGCTCATGTCAAAGAGAAGCTTCAAGAAGGATGATCAAGACAAGAGCAAGTCAAGAAAGGCCAAAAACAAGTGCTACATTTGTGGAGACAAAGGTCACTTCATGGCGGAGTGTCCGGAAAACTACAAGAACAAGCAAAACAAGAAGGGTGACAAGAAGTACAAGAAGCATAGAAAGTACCGTCGGGGTGAAGCACACATTGGGCAAGAGTGGAACTCCGATGGATCATCCTCCTCCTCCGAGTCGGAATCCGATGAAGAAAAGGGAGGCATTGCTTCACTTGCTATAGGGCTAACACCGACCAACTCCTCCTTGTTTGGAAGCTTAACCGATGATGAAGATGACACCGGGCACAAGTGCATGATGGCCAAAGGCTCCAAGGTAAACACTAATGCTAGTTCTCAAATTCCTAACATGTTTGATTTGTTGGACATTATTGAGCAGGAAAAGGAGAACAATGAGAGGCAAGAGGAGCTTCTTGAGAAACAAGAAGAAATGCTTGTTCAAGAGAAGCAAAGGGTGCTTGAACTTGAGAAGCTCCTAGAAGTTGAGAGGAAGAAGAATGAGGACTTAGTGAAGTCTCTAAAAATGGTTGAAAATGAAAGTGTGACACTTAAAGTCACAAATGTGTCACTTCAAGAGAAGTGTGATAACTTACAAAAGGATCACAACTCTCTTAAAGTGCAATTTGAGGAAATTAAGTGTAACACTACTTCCTCTCAATCTTCGTCTTGCCCCCATCTAGCATTGAGTGTTCTAGGTGTCGTCAAGGTTGATGTTGAAGCTTGCACAAGACACATCAAGACCATTGGTGATTTGAAGAAGCAAGTGCAAGAGCTTCAAGACCAAGCACAAAAGAAGAAGAAGGTCATTGATGACGCCAAGGCCGAGTATGCAAGGGGTGCATACACCAATGTGAGACGGTCACATGTGAAGGATGGCATTGGGTACAAGCAAGGTGTCAAGCACAATGCAAGAATCAACAAGAACGGCACCGAATTCATCAAGTTCACCAAAGAGAGTGGACACCAAAAGAAGCAAGTCAAGACGGAGAAGCAAATCAAGAATACTAACAAATCTTCTCTTATTTGTGATTTGCGTACTAATGTGCCTAACCCCTCTTGTGCTCTCTTTAATGATTTTGATGCGACCTATGTGCTAATGAGAAACAAGTATGGTCGTGTCTATGCGAAATATGTTGGGCCACGCAACAAGACACACAAATCTTGTGTGTGGGTGCCCAAGGCACTTGTTACTAATGTGAGAGGACCCAAACAAATTTGGGTACCTAAAAACAAAGCATAAATTGTTTTGTAGGAATACTCCTCCGGTGGCTCATCATGGGTGGTGGATAGTGGATGCACCAATCATATGACCAGGAGACAAGAAAATGTTCGAGTCATTCGAGCCAAGCAAAGAAAGAAATGAATATATCACCTTTGGAGACAATGGAAAAGGCTATGTGTTGGGATATGGTAACATTCCTTTAACTTTTCCGCATTCTCTTTCGAAGGTTATGCTTGTGGATAACGTTGACTTCAATTTGTTGTCTATCTCACAACTTTGTGGAATGGGCTACAATTGTTTGTTCAACGACAAGGGTGTGATTGTCTCAAGGAGAAGTGATGGCTCGATTGCTTTTGAGGGTGTGCTCAAAGGGAAGCTTTATGTTGTGGATTTTACCGCGGATAAAGCCAAACTTGACACATGCTTAGTTGCAAAGTCCGACATGGGATGGTTGTGGCATAGACGACTAGCCCATGTCGGTATGAGAAATCTTCACAAACTCCAAAAGGGCGGTCATATCCTTGGACTAACGGATGTTTGCTTTGAGAAAAATAAAATTTGTAGTGCATGCCAAGCCGGAAAACAAGTTGGAGCACCACATCCATCCAAGAACATAGTGACAACTACAAGACCATTGGAGATGCTACACATGGATCTTTTCGGTCCAATCGCCTACATAAGCATTGGCGGTAACAAATATGGACTTGTTATTGTTGATGATTATTCTCGCTTCACGTGGGTATTCTTTTTGTGTGATAAAGGTGAAGTGAAAGATGTACTCAAGACATTCTTGAAAAGAGCACAAAATGAATTTGAAGTGAAGATCAAGGCCATAAGAAGCGACAACGGTACCGAGTTCAAGAACACTCAAGTTGAAGAGTACCTTGACGAGGAGGGCATCAAGCATGAGTTTTCGGCACCCTACACACCGCAACAAAATGGGGTGGCCGAAAGAAAGAACCGCACTCTCATAGAGATGGCAAGAACCATGCTTGATGAATACAAGACCTCCGATCGGTTTTGGGCCGAAGCAATCAACACCGCATGCCATGCCTCAAATCGGTTGTATCTCCATCGACTCTTGAGGAAAACGCCATACGAGCTACTAACCGGTAAAAAGCCCAACATCTCGTACTTTCGAGTTTTTGGGAGCAAATGTTTCATGCTCAACAAGAAACCCAAGACTTCAAAGTTCTCCCCTAAAGTTGATGAAGGTTTCTTGCTTGGGTATGGCTCAAATTGTCACGCCTATCGTGTCTTTAACAAAACCACCGGTTGCGTTGAAGTTTCACGGGACGTGACGTTTGACGAATCTAACGGCTCTCAAGGGGAGCAAGTTGTTATTAACAATGCAGATGTTGAGGCACCTAGGGAAGCAATCAAAAGGATGGCACTTGGTGATGTGAGACCGCAAGAACCGCAAAATGATCAAGATCAACCTCCTTCCTCAAGTCAAGACCAACCATGCACAAATCATGATCAAGCTGATCAAGATCAAGAGGTTGGCAATGAAGATCATGCTCAAAGACAAGATGATGAACCCATATCGCATGATCAAGAGGTTGAACAAGACGGCGGTCAAACAAGCTCACATCCACCACACCCAAGAGTGCACCAAAGCGTGCAACGTGATCACCCCGTGGAACAAATTCTTGGTGACATAGAAAAGGGGTAATCACTCGTTCTCGTGTTTGCAATTTTTGTGAACATTACTCTTTTGTCTCTTCTTTGGAGCCATTTAGAGTAGAAGAAGCACTCGAGGACTCGGATTGGGTGATGGCCATGCAAGAGGAATTGAACAACTTCACAAGAAATGAAGTTTGGACATTAGAAGAAAGACCAAGAAGCAAGAATGTTGTGGGCACCAAGTGGGTGTTCCGCAACAAGCAAAATGAAGACGGCGTTGTAACAAGGAACAAAGCAAGATTGGTGGCAAAAGGATATTCACAAGTAGAAGGATTGGATTTTGACGAAACCTATGCCCCCGTGGCTAGGCTTGAGTCAATAAGAATATTACTTGCCTTTGCCACTCACCACAACTTCAAGTTGTATCAAATGGACGTGAAGAGTGCCTTCCTCAACGGACCAATCAAGGAAGAAGTGTACGTGGAGCAACCACCGGGCTTTGAAGACCCCAAGTATCCTAACCACGTGTACAAACTCCATAAGGCGCTCTATGGGCTTAAACAAGCACCAAGAGCATGGTATGAATGCCTTAGGGATTTCCTTTTGAAAAAGGGTTTTGAAATGGGCAAGGCCGATGCAACCCTCTTCACTAAGCGTTTTGATCATGATATATTTGTGTGCCAAATTTATGTCGATGACATAATATTTGGTTCTACTAATCAAACGTTTTGTGATGATTTTAGTAAGATAATGACAAGGAGGTTCGAGATGTCTATGATGGGAGAGTTGACATTCTTTCTAGGATTTCAAGTCAAGCAACTCAAGGAGGGCACCTTCCTATGTCAAGCCAAGTACACTCAAGACATATTGAAGAAGTTTGACATGGACAAGGCAAAGCCCGCCAAGACGCCCATGGCTACAAACGGCCATCTCGACCTCACCAAGAAAGACAAGCCGGTTGATCAAAAGGTTTATCGCTCTATGATCGGCTCTTTGCTTTATCTTTGTGCATCTAGGCCCGATATCATGCTTAGTGTGTGTATGTGTGCACGTTTTCAAGCCGCTCCTATGGAGTGCCACATGGTGGCTGTCGGTGTAGGGGGATTGGGGGTCCCCCTAACCGCGTACGGGCTACTTTCGGCCCACCAACGAAGCCATGAGGCCCACGAAGCCATGAAGTCTACGAGGCCACGGAGTCCACGAAGCCACGAAGCCCACGAGTCCCGCGGAAGCCGGAGGAGTGGGAGCGCCGGAGGGAGGACGAAGTTTCGCGGTGCTTTCCTCCGGCGCCCCAACTACCCGGGGTTAATGCGGTACTCGAGTGCCGCCGGCAACGCCGCAGCCCGACAGGACGTGCGCGCGTCTTGTCCGTGTGCCGCGTCTCGGGAAGCCACGCGGCTACGGTGCCGGGAGGGCTCCTGGCCAATGAGAAGAGAGAGATTGGGAACGCGAACCGAGGGACCGAGACCGCAACGGATTTGTGTCGGGATCGTGTCGGAATGTTCCAGGAGGGACCGGACCCCCACCGGGTGCTCGGGTACCCCTCCGGTACCTGTACGAGTGCTCTCCTCCTGGCCCTATAAAGGGAGGAGGTACCCCCATGTAATGTCGGTCGGCTCTTTCGAATACTCACACACCGGGACGTAAGGTATTACGCACCCGGTGCGGCCTCGAACCTGGATAACTCTCGGTGTCCTTCCTCACTTGAATCATCCACGCTAACGCGCGAGCAAATCCGTTCTTCCCCGAACCTATCCTAAGGGAGCCTTCACAGGCCCCCATTTGGAGGTGTACTTACGCACCGACATTTGGCGCGCCAGGTAGGGGAAAGGACGTAGATCTCGCTTCGCGCCGCGAAATCTTGCTTACACCATGCGGAGGTCCGCGAGCACGCCGCGGACGGAGGATAGCGTCTCCAGCCCGAGCGTCCACCGGGCGCCGTCGCCGCGACCGTCGCCATGCGGGCTGCTCCGCCCACGACAATCGTCCCGGCGCATCGGCGGCCGAGCGTGCTGCGAGAGGGCCGGCGCGGCGCCGACCGCCACGCCCAAGCCGTCACACCGCCTGCGTCCGAGCGTGCCACGCGCGCGCCGCCTCTTCCAGGAAGAAGAGGGGATGACCCCCAACCGCCGTGAAGACCATGCTCAACAACCCGCCGGCGGGATTGGCGGGGGAGAGCAAGCAAGGGAGTGGCTCACCGGAGTGGGTAAACTCCCGGATACGGCGCGAGCCGGGCGCCACGCAGGACCGTCGCGCCGGCCCGCAGCGGCCGCCGGCCGACGACGACCGCCGCGCCAACCGCGCCAAGGACGCGCGCCCGCCGGCGGCTTCGCTCTCCGTCCACTCCCCGCGAGGCGAGGGTACCGCGACCTGCGCAACGACCTCGGCGGACGCCGCCGCGAGGGGAGGATGCACGCGTCGAGCATAGAGCGCTCGCGCGAGCGGGACGCGAACGTGAACGCACCTCCGCCCACAACCTCGACGGCCGGAGGCGGAGACGTCCCCGGAGCGCCACCCCAAGCGTAAGAGAAAGGAGCTCGACCCCTCGTTCCTCGGGGCTGCGCGGCCCTCTCAAAGCGCACCGCGCGACGTCACGTGGCCCGAGCAAGTTCCGCCGGACCTTCCGAGAAGGTACGACGGCACCGCTCCCCCGACGAGTTCTTACGGATCTACTCCACCGCCGTCAAAGCTGCCGGCGGCTCGGAGGACATCATGGCCAACTACTTCCACCGGCCCTCAAGGACTCGGCTCGGTCATGGTTCATGAACCCGGCGCCCGAGTCTATCGGCTCCTGGAAGAGCTCGTGCCGGAGTTCATGGCCAACTTCCAAGGAACGGCGAAGCGTCCGGGAAGCCGGATCGACCTGGACCGCATCGTCCGGAAGCCGGCGAGACGCTGCGAGCGTTCATGCAGCGCTTCGATCAAGTCCGCAACACCATCCCGCGCATCGACCCCTCCCGGGTGCTCTCCGCCTTCGCCACGGCGTTCGAGACAAGGATATCCCGGGCGAACCGGGCGTACACCAGCCGGAGACGGTCACGGACCTCTTCCGGTTGGCCGACGGATGCGCCCGTCGCCGGAAGCCCAAGCGTGGCACGACCCGCCGGCGAAGTCCAACCCGGGTACCTCCTCTTCCAAGTCCGGGGGCACCCTCTCCAAGAAGCGGAAGAAGAACCTCGCGCGCAAGCGTAAGGCGGAAGAAGTGGCCGCGGCCGGAGGCCCGTCCCCCGGGGGCGCGACGCCCACCTCCCGCGGGTACCGGCAAGTCGCCGGCTAAAACCCCGGGAACCTTCGCGTGCTACTTCCACCGCACCAACGACCACGACCAGTCGGAGTGCCGCTACATCCAGGCGAGCATCAAGCGGCGCGACGAGCGGCGGCGGCCGAGAAGGCCGAAAAGGAGAAAGAGGAGGAAAAGAGGAAGTCGAGGCATACCGGAGCGCGGACGACTCCATCGCCGTGATCGGTGGGGGCTCGTCGAGCTTCGCGTCCAAAGGCGAGGCCAAGCGTTTCCGCCGCGAGGTCCTCGCAATCACCGAGGGCAAGGCCACGGCTCCCCTGCTCGAAGTGGGCGGATGTTCCCATCACCTTCGACAAGAGCGACATGGTGGGCCCGGACAACACCAAGGGAAGATCCCCCGGTCGTGTCGCCCACCATCCGCAACAAGAGGGTGGGGCGCACCCTCATCGATGGAGGCGCGAGCCTCAACCTCATCACACCGAAAGTCTATGACTCCCTGCAGTGGGCGCGCGCCGAGCTGCAGCCCTCGCGTCCGTTCGTCGGCGTGCTCCCGGTAGCTCCCGCCCTTTGGGTAGGATTGAGCTCCCGGTCACCTTCGGCACCCGAGACAATTTCCGCACGGAGAAGCTCCTCTTCGACGTCGCGGACATCGGCCTCCCCTACAACGCCATCATTGGGAGGCCCGGCATCAACCGGTTCATGGCTATCCCGCATCACGCATTCCTCACGCCGAAGATGCCGGGCCCGAAGGGCGTCATCGTGGAGAGGGCGGACGCCGTCAAGGCGATGGCCCGCCTCGAGGACATCTTGGCGGCCGAAATGGCGGCGAGAGGAGGACACCGGCATGAAGAGAACACGCGACAATCCGGAGAAGCCCGCGGCGCAATCCGGCCCCAAGCGGGCAAAACTTTCGACTCCTGGAGAGGTGTCTACCAAGAAGATCTCGCTCGGGGGCTCGGAGGACAAGACCACCACCATCGGTGGTGACCTCGACCCGAAATAGGAACTCGCGCTCATCACCTTCCTCCGGGCAAACAACGACATCTTTGCCCGGCACCCTTCGGACATGCCGGGCATACCTAGGAGGGTGATTGAGCACCAACTCAAGGTCAACCCCGCCACAAGACCCGTGAAGCAACGGGCGAGGCGCCAAGCCCCCGAGCGCGAGGACTTCATCCGGGCCGAAGTCAAGAGGCTTTTAGAGGCCAAGTTCATCCGGAAGTCACGCACCCGACGTGGCTCGCCAATCCGGTGGTTGTGCCCAAGAGTAACGGCAAGATGCGGATGTGCGTGGACTACACCGACCTGAACAAGGCTTGCCCGAAGGATCCGTTCCCGTTGCCTCGGATAGATTCCGTAGTAGATTCCACGGCAGGCTGCGACCTGCTTTGCATGTTAGATGCGTACTCCGGTACCACCAAATCTGTATGGCTAAGGAGGATGAGGAGAAGACTGCTTTCATGACTCCCGCAGGGAGCTTTGCTACGTGAGTATGCCTTTCGGCCTCAAAACGCGGGCCCCACGTTCCAACGGGCCATGCGCTTAACCCTGGACTCGCAAATCGGGAGGAACGTGGAGGCGTACGTCGACGACTTGGTCATTAAGAGCCGCAAGGCACCGTCTCTCTCGTTCGACTTAGAGGAGACTTTCTCCAACCTCGCGCCGCAACCGGGTGAAGCTCAATCCGGAGAAGTGCGTCTTTGGCGTACCGGCAGGGAAGCTACTCGGCTTCCGATCTCGCACCGCGGGATCGAAGCAAACCCGGAGAAGATCCGGGCCATCGAAGAAATCCGCCCTCCGAGGTGGCTCAAGGACGTGCAACGCCTAGCCGGGAGCATGGCGGCCCTTGGCCGATTCATTTCACGCCTAGGCGAACGCGCTCTTCCGCTGTTCAAGCCGATGAAGAGGACGGACAAATTCGAGTGGACCCGGAAAGCCGACGAAGCTTTACAAGACCTCAAGCGCTACCGTCCTCCGCGCCCGTCTTAGTCGCCCGGAACCAGGTGAGCCGCTGCTCCCGTACATAGCGGCTAACCCGCAGGTGGTCGGTGCGGCCCTGGTGATCGAGCGGCCGGAGCGAGCACCTCGCGGTTCTCGACGAACCAGCAAGCGCGGGTGCCTTGACGGCTCTAAGGCGGCGGACCAACCGGACCCGGGGCTCCACCCGCGACCGGCTCGCCGGTCTTCGGAGCACCCGGTGCTGCGGACGCTCTCGCTCACGACAGGGCGCGCGATGCGGCCGCTCCAGCCTGCCCGGGTGGGGCACCGGGCGGGCCCCGAGCACGACAACTCGCTGCGGACGGCGTGGCTCTCCGGCTTCGCCCGGGGCTCCGGCTCCGACCTTGCCGCATGATTTGGGCGAAGCCGGGACCACGACCGGAAAGACAAGGATGGAGGCGCCGATCCCACCCCGCCCGGGGCTCCGGCTCCGACCATGTCTCGCATCGAGGGCGGGGCGGGATCCACACCAACCACGCCCGACGACAGCACTACACCGACATCGCATCACCCGGCGCTTTGGCCCCGACTACCACGACGAGCGAGAGCGAGCTAGGACCTGCACCCTCGGAGACCGAGCCTCGCACTCGGCGCATCCAGCGCCCGGTGTATTTCGTCGGCGAGGTTTTGCGAGACGCCAAGACCCGGTACCCACGGTACCGGAAGATGCTCTACACGGTGCTCATCGCGTCCCGGAAGCTGCGACACTACTTTCAAGGTCACCCTGTCCGGGTGGTAACCACGGCACCGGCCGGAGACCATACTCGCGCAACAGGGAAGCGACCGGGCGAGTGGCCAAGTGGGTCGTGGAGCTAGGCGAGTTCGACTTGTCCTTCCTCGACACACACATCATCAAGAGTCGGGCACTTGCTGAGTTCATCGCCGAGTAGACACCCACCCCGGAGATCGAGCGGGAAGAGCTTAGCACCCGGTGCAGCCGTACGACGCACCCGGCAACTACCGGACGTTGTTCTTCGACGGTTCCCTCACCCTCAACGGCGCGGGAGCAGGGTACCGCTGCTGTCACCAACCGGCGACGAGCTGCGCTACGCGGTCCGGCTACACTTCCGGTGCACCAACAACATGGCAGAATACGAAGCTCTCCTGGCGGGGTTGCGGATTGCGGCGGACCTCGGGGTCACGCGCCTTCTCGCCAAGGGAGATTCGCAACTCGTCGTCAACCGGGTATCCAAGGAGTACCAATGCAACGACCCGCAGATGGCTGCATACCTTGCGGCGGTTAGGCGGATGGAAAAGAAGTTCAACGGCCTCGAGGTGCTTCACGTACCTCGGGGCGACAATCACATTGCCGACGAGCTATCCCGGGTGGCATCTACTCGAGCTCCAACCCCACCCGGGACGTTCATGGAGATCCTGTCATCCCCTTCGGCCTCGACGCCGACCGAGCTCCGGACAACGAACAACAAAGCGCAAGCGCACCCGCAGGATCTGCAGCACACGCGGAATAGCGAAGAAGTGCTTGCCAACGAACCGCAGGACACCTGCTGGATGGACGACATCCTCGGGTACCTGCGGGACGACATCCTTCCGGAAGACGACACGGACGCGGAACGCCTAGCCCGCCAAGCCAAGCGATACGCCGTTGTCGACGACGAGGCCGTACAAGCGCGAGTGCCAATGGTGTTCTGTCGAAGTGCGTAAAGATGGAAGAAGGCAACGACATACTCGTTGAGATCCACGAGGGCGAGTGCGGCAGCCACCACGCTCCCCGCACGCTGGTCGGGAAAGCCTTTCGGCAGGGTTACTACCGGCCGACGGCCCTCCAGGACGCCACCAGGCTGGTGCAACAATGCAAGGCATGCCGTTTCACGCCAGCGTACGCACCTGCCCGCTCAAGCCCTTCAAACAATTCCCTTATCCCGGCCGTTCGCGGTGTGGGGTTTGGACATTGTAGGGCCGTTTCCGACTCGCCCGGGTGGGTACAGGTGGCTATACGTGGCCATCGACAAGTTCACAAAGTGGGTGGAAGCTGAAGCGGTGACAAAGATAGACCAAAACTCAGCGGTCAAATTCGTGAAAAATGTCATTTCAAGATTCGGAGTGCCACGACGGATCATCACCGACAACGGGACTCGGTTCACGAGCCACGCATTCGCAGCATACTCGCGACTCCCTCGGCACCCGGATCCGCTTTGCCTCAAGAGCCCACCCACGGAGTAACGGCCAAGTCGAACGCGCCAACGGAGAAATCCTCAAGGGTTTAAAAACAAGATCATTTGACCCGTTGAAGAAGAAGGGCTCCAAGTGGGTAATCGAGATCCAACCCGTGCTCTGGTCCCCGCGCACCACGACGAGTCGAGCCACGAGGCGAAACGCCTTTTTCCTCGTGTACGGTGCGGAGGCGGTGCTACCCACGGAGATCCGGTTCAATAGCCCCCGAGTCGCCGCATTCGACGAAGCCGACCAAAACACCCGGCGGCACGACGACATCGACCTCCTTGAGGAGGCAAGACGCCGAGTACTACTCGCGAAGCGCGAGGTACCTCCGGGGCTTGCGCCGCTACCACCAACGGCGCGTGCGTCCCCGGGAGTTGCAAACGGGAGACCTCGTCCTCCGACGGGCTCGGACGCGTGAAGGCAAGGACAAGCTAACTCCCATGTGGGAAGGGCCCTTCCTCGTCACCGCCGTCGATCGCCGGGATCCGTGCGTCCGGAGTCGGAGGATGGGTACCCGGAACCAAGCGCTTGGAACATTGAGCACCTAAAGAAATTCTACCCTTAGAATATTCTCGTAGCCAATGCTCCCGGATAGTACCCGAAGTCCTATCGCCACGGCCACGGTCGCCAAGGCACTTGTACTAACGTGTTTCGAACAAAAGCAGCGCCTAGTCGCTTCCTTTCTTACCTCTCGCAGGATTGCCGTCATGCATATCGAAGTCCTCGTGCCCCTCCCCGTTGGGTAATGAAGGTCTCCGGCTTAGTCGGAAGCCGGAAGGCTGCGTCCGATTGAGAATCGTGCGCCTCGAGTCGCGCTAAAGGCGTCATCGCGAAGTGCCGAACGGCCTACGACTACACGGCGCACGCGGGCATTCGCACGTAACAAACAGAACAGCGGGTTTAAACTATCCATTCACAATGATAAGTTAAGCTTGAATTACTTGCTGTACGTACAGGGACATAGGTTTGACAAAAAAAACACGACAACACAAAAGGGGGCACAAGCGCCGGGAAACCGCACGCGAGCGGAGGAAGACGGCACTTAGCCGCGTTTGAAGCTCTCCGCGAAGGCGCGCGCGACGGCGTGAGCTTGCGCCTTAGCCGTGGCATGCTCGCCCGCAGGGACATCGCCGTTCACCACGGCTAGCGGCGGGAACCCGGCACAAGGACCAGGGCGTTCGCCAAGCACCTCCTCCAGGGCCGCGGCTATGGTTTGCCGCCCCTCATCCTCCGGGACCTCCGCCACCCGGGTATTCGAGCTGCTCGGAGAGTCAACCACCCCCGCATGGCGTACGCATACCCACTCGGGCCGCGGTCAAGAGGCTCCGGAAGACGAGGCAGACCCGCCTCGGAATAATGCCGACGAACGGCCCGGTGCACCTCGGCGGCGATCTCCGTTTGCGTCCGCGCCGCCGTGGCCGGCTCGGTCGCCCGCTCGCTCGGCTCAACACGCCGAAGCTCGGACTCCTCGAGCCGGGACTGCGCCTCCGCGAGTTGCCGCCGGAGGTCATCACCGTCAGCCGCGGCGGAAGAGCCACGACCCGACTTCTTCGGCCGGGCCTCCAACCGCTCGGCTTGCCGGCGGTACTCATCCCGGCTCTTCTCCATCGCCTTCGGCTCGACGGCGAAGGCCTTCGGGCCTCTGCGAGAGCCTCCTCGCGGACGCGATGCGCTAGCCCGTCGGCGAGACCACGGACCTGCTCCTCGGCCCGAGCGAGACGGGCCGCCTCCGTCTCCAAGGCTTCCCCGTGGACGGCGGCCTCGTCCTCACGAAGCCGGACCTGCTCCTCCCGGGAAGCCGGGCGCCCTCGCGCCCCGAAGGGCCGCCTCCCGGGCAACCAAGGAATCACCGGCGCGCTGCACCCGCGCCTCGGCCGCTCCGACGGCCCGCTCCCGTTCGCCCGGCCGCAGCCCTCCCGAAGGGCAAGCGCGCCGGCCCGCTCCTTCGGCTCCTCCTCGCGGGCCGCCGCGGTCACCTCCCGGCGGGTTACGGCCGCTCGCGGAGGTCCATGTGGGCCTCCGCCTCCTCCAGCTGCGCGCCGCGAAGCTGCACGGCGCGCTCCCGCTCCAGGACACTTTGGAGACGACTCACGCTTTCGCCTCGCGGGCCTTCGCGTCACGCGGCTTCTCGGCGGCCCGGTCGCCGATCCCGGCAGCTTGGTCCAGCTCATGCCGAACTTCTTCCATACGGCGCCGATATTGCTGCCGGGCCGGCTTCACCGCCGTCTCCGGGGACCGCCGCGCCTCCGCCACTTCCGCCTCGCGCTCGGCCGGCGCGGCCTCCCGGTCCTCCGGGGACGCGTCCGCCTCCTCCACGGCCGCCTTCATGGCAAGAAGCGACCGGGTGGCCTCCCCGATCACGTCACCAATCCCGTGGCGACCCGTACTGCGCGAGCGACCCGGAGGGGACCCGCTCCGGCCGCGTCCAGCCGCGCCCGCGGTCCCTACCGGCGGCGGCGGTCGACGATGTGTCTCCACCGGCCACCGTACCCGGCTCCGACCGGACGCGCGGAGGGGAGTCATTCCCCTCCAAGCACTATAGGGCCGGCGGCGCCGGCACCCGGCCGCGGGGTGGAAGAGCGTGGCGGACGCCGGCGCCGCCGATCGGGAAGGCACCGGCACGTCCACGGCAGGAGAAGGCGACACCCGGCCGAAGTCGGCACCGGCGGAGGTACCCGCGGTCTCCTCTCCGGCGAGGCGCCCGCATCCTCCTCGCCGGCAGAGGCACCCGCCGCCTTCTCCTCGGTGGCATCCGCAGCCACCTCCTCGGGAGCACCCGCGGCCTCCTCTCCGGCGGCACCCGCGGCCACCTCCGCGGGACCGTCGGCAACTCCTTCCTCGGGGGCACCGGCGGCCACCTCTTCAGGGGCGTCCGTCGCCCCTCCCGTGTCATCCTCCGCCCGGCCACCGGAGCCGCGCCGGCCGCCTTGGGATCCAAAGGGACCAAGTCCGGGTCCAGCTCGATCCGGACGAGTCCTGCGAGACAATGCAAATCGGAACGCACCTCGCAACCGTCGGCCCACGATGAGACAAAGTGCACCATACCAAGCACACCTACCGTCGCGTGTCCACCCGGCCGTTTGCACCGGTGCGGCTACGAGAGACCTCTCTGCGGGGCGGCAACCGTCACCGACGCCGGCGAGCCTGCCGGGCCCGCTTCGTGGTGCGGAGGCGGGCCCGGAAGAGTCGGAGGAGGAAGGTGACGGGGACCTTTTCCCCTTGCCTTTGTCTCGCGCGCTCGGAGTAGGCCTCGCAGCGCCGGAGCTGCCACCCGAGCCCCGGAGGCACCTCCGGGGCGACCGTCGCACCCGGGTCGGAGGAAGGTGCGACCCCGGTACCCGGAGGCCGGGGCGGGAGTCGGGTTCGCGTTGAGAAACCCGAGCGGCCCCGGTCGGGGCATGCTCGTCAAGGACGGCGCGCTTGTTCGCCGACCGATGGAGGGGCTCGGCACCCTCCGGGTACGTGAAGGAGGCGGGCCACTTCTTCCCGGTCAACGTCGAGTAGGCGAACCGCTCGCGGCCTCGGGCAGGTCGGAGCCCGCCCCCGTGCGCGTGCGGCCGGCGAGTTGAAGTCCCGGTACAGCCACGACGGGGCCGATCTCCGGCGAAGGGCGCGATGTTGCGCTCGAGGAAGTCGTGCACCACCCCGCGCGAAGTCGGACCCGGCCGCGGCGAGCGCCGCGATCCGGTCGACCACGGGCATCATGCCCTCGGGAAGTCGAGGCACGGCGTCCCGGACGGGCAAGTGCTGGGCGGGGACCGGCGGGACGCGGAGGCGGCGAAGATCCTTCTCGTACGGCACCGTGAACCAAGCCCTCTTCCACGCCTCCACCTTGCTACCGGGCGAGTACTCTATGTACCCACCGTCGGGCCGGGCGGTCAGCCGGACGCACCCGATCACCTCCGAGGCATTGGTGAGCGTCATCTTGAAGTAGCGCTCGGAAGATGGGGAAGCACGGCGGCACCCCCACAAATCCCTCGCAGAGATGAGCGAACACGGCCGGCGCCGCGACCGCGTTCGGCGTGAGGTGCGCCATGCGGATCCCATATTCCCGAAGCACCTCCAGGAAGAAATCGGAGAAGGCGGGGGAATGGCGCCGGCGACGACGAAGGTCACGAAGTGGAGGATCTCCGGCCCTCCGGTCGGCGGCGGCAAAGGCCCCCGACGCGAACGGCCCTATCACCGTCCACCGGAAGGAAGGGCGAAAGCCGCGACATGTCAACCCCGGCGTTCGGCAACTGCGCCATCGGCGGGCGTCCGCCGACGGCGAGCGCGCGCGAGAGCTACCGCGGCGGGGAGGATCTTCCGCGGCCCATCTTGACGGCGCGCGACGACGGTGACGGAAGCGGCGGCGCGGATCGGCGAAGAAGAAGGCGAAGGGGAGCGCAGCGGCGAGAGAGAAGCCGAGAAGACGGGAGGCGAGGGGCGAAGTGGGAGACGTGCCCCGAGCAACCGGCCCTCCCACTACTTGAGCGCAGGCGCCGGGCGGGCCCACGGCACGCGAACCGAAGTGACGCGACGCCTCGGGGCGTCGTGTCCCGGTAGCCCAAGCGGTTTCGCCCTTCGAAAGCCGCGCCCGGAGCTACCCAAGCCTCACGGGGCACCGACGGGTGGCCCCAATCCCTGCTCCGACCCCGCGGGTCGCCGATCGGGGCCGGGGCTCCTGTCGGTGTAGGGGATTGGGGGTCCCCCTAACCGCGTACGGGCTACTTTCGGCCCACCAACGAAGCCATGAGGCCCACGAAGCCATGAAGTCTACGAGGCCACGGAGTCCACGAAGCCACGAAGCCCACGAGTCCCGCGGAAGCCGGAGGAGTGGGAGCGCCGGAGGGAGGACGAAGTTTCGCGGTGCTTTCCTCGGCGCCCCAACTACCCGGGGTTAATGCGGTACTCGAGTGCCGCGGCAACGCCGCAGCCCGACGGGACGTGCGCGCGTCTTGTCCGTGTGCCGCGTCTCGGGAAGCCACGCGGCTACGGTGCCGGGAGGGCTCCTGGCCAATGAGAAGGGAGAGATTGGGAACGCGAACCGAGGGACCGAGACCGCAACGGATTTGTGTCGGGATCGTGTCGGAATGTTCCGGGAGGGACCGGACCCCCACCGGGTGCCGGGTACCCCTCCGGGTACCTGTACGATGCTCTCCTCCTGGCCCTATAAAGGGAGGAGGTACCCCCATGTAATGTCGGTCGGCTCTTTCGAATACTCACACACCGGGACGTAAGGTATTACGCACCCGGTGCGGCTCGAACCTGGATAACTCTCGGTGTCCTTCCTCACTTGAATCATCCACGCTAACGCGCGAGCAAATCCGTTCTTCCCCGAACCTATCCTAAGGGAGCCTTCACAGGCCCCCATTTGGAGGTGTACTTACGCACCGACGAGTGGCCGTTAAAAGAATTCTAAGATATTTGGTGCACACACCCAACCTAGGACTTTGGTACCCCAAGGGTTCAAAGTTCAACCTAATAGGCTATTCCGATGCGGATTATGCCGGGGACAAAGTGGATAGGAAGAGTACCTCCGGGACTTGCCAATTCTTGGGTAGGTCTCTAGTGTCATGGTCATCCAAGAAACAAAATTCCGTTGCCCTTTCCACAGCCGAAGCGGAGTATGTGGCAGCCGGTAGTTGTTGTGCACAACTACTATGGATGCGACAAACTCTAAGGGACTATGGTTACAAGTTGAACCGTATTCCACTCCTATGTGACAACGAGAGTGCCATAAAGCTAGCTTACAACCCCGTTGAGCATTCGCGCACAAAGCACATAGACATTAGACATCACTTCTTGAGAGATCATTCTATCAAAGGGGATATTGAAGTGAGTCATGTGAGAACCGATGAACAATTAGCCGATATTTTCACCAAGCCACTAGACGAAACCCGTTTTTGTTACTTAAGGAGTGAGCTAAATATCCTTGATTCTAGTAATGTGGCTTGAAGGCTTGCATATCTGCTTGTGACTTAGAGTAATTGTTTTTGAAAAATAAAATTCTTGAAAAATCTTGTATGTTTTGTTTTTCGAAATTATTTGGTTCTTGATCTTTGGATCATGCGGATTTGGATGTAATCATTGTTGGAATGATTGATTGTAGCTGGCTACATCCAATGAAGTTTTTAGCACATGTCCTTAAGTTTAATTGAGATCAAGAGAGAAAAGAGTGAAGGATCTTTCTGCTCCTGGAGCAAGGCGATTAAAACCGAGTCGGTTTATCGACCCGTCGGATTTATCCGACTATCCCTCGGAGTCGGACATTGTCCGACGGAGTCGGACATATCCGACTCCACGGGATTTTTACCCTATAAGCCCGAATCCAACTTACCCCTTCACCCTAACTCCCTCATTCAAACTCCAACTTTCTCTCTCCTCTCCAAACGGCGGCGCGAGCTCTCCACCGGCGATCTCCCTCCTCCACCGGCGATTTGGTGAGATTTGTGGGGGAAAGGCTCCTCCTACTCGGACTCTATCCGACTCCATTGTTGGCCTCAAGGTTTTTCCCCTAATCCCATCTTTTCACCTAAGGTTTAAAGTCAACTTCCATGGATTAGGTGCTCTAGTGTTTCCCCTGCCTAGATGTTGCATAGATGTTGTTCCTAGGATGCTATAGATGCTCTAAACGCAATATGGCTAGGAATGTGCGGTAGATCTATGCGGAATAGCGATTTTAGTAAAAATCCTGTTGTAGTCGGACATGTCCGAGTGAGTCGGATATATCCGACTCCCTCGACTAGTCGGATTTTGTCCGACCCAGTCGGACATATCCGACTCCAACAGAATTTTCACTAAAGTTCGAAATTGTGCATTACTTCTATCCAAACTCAAATGTCTATGCTATCCATCTCATACCATTCCTTGTTTATCTTTTGTCGGCATGGGTCGTTCATCTACCAATCCCCATCCGGAAAAGAGGGCAAAAGTTGCTGGAAAGAAAAGGAGTAGAACCATCCATCTTCCCATTGTTGAACCAAGGGAAGAAGAGGAACCACCGAGATCCGCGAGGAGATGAGGGATGTGGTGATCCATCCCGGAGTTGACCGTGTGATGATTGACTATATCAAAGGGGCTGAGGCAGCGGCAAGCTGAAGCAAGAGAGATGAACTGGTTTGACATGGAACGGGAGTCTCTAGACAACCGTTTACGGTCTCACTTTCACACGGACTGGTACATGTGTGCCTACGGGAGCAAGGTGAAGCCCACGAGTGCCAATGCGGTACATAGATTGGGACTACATGTCAAGCGGGCACACGGCTTTGTTTGATGAGGTCATTGCTATGTGTGAGTTTCATGGACTCAAGGAGATCATGTGCTTCAAGTATGATTGGAACCGAGGAGATAGTGTGTCGGTTCTACTCCACTTGTGTATTTTGACAAGAACTTGGGCAGGTTTTGGTGGATGACCGATGGAGAGAAGCTTTCTTGTACCTTCGGTAGATTTGCAAACATTCTTGGATTGAGGGACACAATGAACAGGGATCTTCGCTTGCATGATTCAGATTCTCTCAACCCGGAGCTCATGAGGTACATGTATGAGGATGAGGACACGTGCAAGCCACCCTTTGCTCACGGTCTCAAGCCTCTTTATGTGGTCTTGCACAGGATGCTTCGCCTCACTCTCTCACCTAGGGGTGGCAATGCAGATCATGTTGCATCATATGCCAAGGATTTATTTCATATCTTGCCCACTCAAAGGAAATTCAATGTGTGGGACTTTATCTTCGGTGAGATGTGGCACTGCTCCGTGGACGCTAGACGTGCTTGTGTGTATGCACCTTTTGTGATGTGCATGATTGAGAAGATCTCCAAGAAGACTTTCAACAAGGACTCGCACGCACAAACCCCTTCGACCTAGGATGCCGGCCAATGCTCCTAAGACTTCATCTCGGGGTATACCTCCGGTTGCTCCAGCTGCTCCTGCTCCCGCTCGGACCCGTTCTTCGGCTCCTAGCTCTAGCACGGCTCCTCGTCCGGATAGAGCCCGTGGTCGTGGTGCTAGCACGAAGAGCAAGAGCGCTCTCTTCAAGATGCTTAAGGGTCTCTTCGGCATGTGCCGGCGGATTGATGCCAAGGTGGACAGTCTTAAGCGGGATAATGAGGTGATAAAGGCAAGGCGAAAGATTATTCTTGATCATCTTCGAGATCACTTCTCCTAGAGTTCCCTCTCCGAGCCCGCACCTGCTCCTCCTCCGAGTTGAGTATCCTTGGGACTCATTCACCCCGGATGAGTCTCTCTACTTTGGCTACTTTCCACCACCACCTTTCTCTTCGAGTCCCGCTTTCACCACGGCTCCCACCGGCCCTAGCACCGGTACCTCCACTCACACTCGGTTTCACTATGAGGAGGATGAGCCCGTGGCAGCAGCTTCCGAGGAAGAAGAAGAAGAAGAAGAGGAAGAGGCTGAGGATCCCAAAGGCAAGGGCCTCGTCTGTGGAAGAAGAAGAAGAAGAAGATGACGACGACGACGACGAGGATTGGGGCGATGATGAGTAGACCTCCCCTCCTCCTTTTTGGTGTTTTGATGCCAAAGGGGGAGAAGTAAAATTCCCGAGTGTCCGTTGTGAGTAGAGCAAGTGAGAGTTGCTCTTGTATCTTGTTTTACTTTATGGACATGTTGCTTCATTTGAGTTGTAATCGTGGTGAACTATGTGGTGTGTTTTTTATTTGTAATAACTAGTTTTAATTATTTATGTGATAAACTATGCTCTATGAATGATGGATGGTGTAACGTTTTTTGTTAATTTCTAGTTGCATTTGTGTGATTCACATGACATATGCATTGTTGTTGTTCTTTCTTATTATATGCCTTGTGAATAAAATGCATGGTTTTAGGGGGAGCTCTCTTGTTTTCTCTCAAATATGTGCTTTTGGTTTTAAAATGACCAAATATTGAATTCAACTCATGCACACATTTAGGGGGAGCTCTCTTCTACTCGCTCTCTTATTCAAGCTCTTTTTACATTTAATTGTGAATTTTAGTTGTATTGTCATCAATCACCAAAAAGGGGAGATTGAAAGTGCATCTAGGCCCCTAATTATGGTTTTGAGTGATTGACGTCAATACAATTAAAAAGGACTAATATTCTAAATGAGCTTGTGCGCAGTGCATATCTAAAATTCAATTGAGAGCAAAGAAACACAAAAAGGAAGTGGCCATAATCTCTCATACGTGCAAGTTTTGATAAATGGATCACTCATGCTCAAGATCAAGCTTTGAAGCCTTTTATTTATTTATGTCTTGAGTATAGGAAACACCGTACTATCAAGAGGGACACACAAGTGTGAGGTGTGAAAAATGAAAGTGCTCAAAACTTATTCCAAACACAAAATATCATTTGGAGTCGGACATATCCGACTCACTCGGATATTGGACTCGGACTCCGGAGAGCTGGCCAAAGAAATTCCACATATACTCGGACATATCCGACTCGGTCGGACGAGAGTCGGACTCCGAGAGCGAAACCCAACTTCTTGAAACCCTAGGAGTCGGACAATCCGACTCGGTCGGATATATCCGACTCCACGGGAGTACTCGGACATATCCGAGTTATGTCGGATTTAAGACTCGGACTCCGGAGCGAAATCCATTCTTTCGAAACCCTAGCGGTCGGATTTATCCTACTCACTCGGATATATCCGAGTCGGATACGAGCCAACGGCTCTTTTGAGTGCCCGGCTATAAAAGTGGACCTCGTCCACTTTTGGCCGGTTGGCACTCCCCACATTCTCAAAAATACTCCCCAACTCACTCAAGCTCTCCTCTTCTTCAAGTTTGATTCCCCACTCCAATCCTTGGTGGATTTGTGAGAAGATTGAGGAGAAAATCGTTGAGCTTCATCTCCATCTAAAGAGCACTTGATTTCTTCCATCGCCGGTACTTGTTGTGTTTGTTACTCTTGGGGATTCATCCCCTAGACGGTTAGGCGTTACCCGGCGAGCTCCCAAGCTTGTGGTTGAGACTCGGGTCGTTTGTATTGCCCCTCCCTTCGTGGAGCTTTGATTTAGTGGATTTAAACCGGCCTTTGTGGCGGTTTGACGAGGTTTAGGGTTGAGAGCAACCCGGTCCTTGGTGGACTCCTCAACGGAGACGTAGGCTTCTTGGTGGAGCTGAACTTCGGTGAAAAATCGTGTGTCTTTGTGTCTCCCCTTTATTTCTTGCAAATTGATGTGCTATAGCTCTAGGGTGTTCTTGCTTAAATTCCTAGATTTACTTGCATAGGTGGCTTGCTTGTTTGTCTTCTTGTAGCCCTAGCTTTCTAGTGTTGCTTGCTGCTTTCTTGTTGCTTTATTTCCACGGATTTGTCCATCTTGACTCCCGTTCCCCTTTCCGCACGAGGGAGTCGGATTTGTCCTACTCTAGTCGGATATTAGTCCATAGTCGGACTTATCCTACTATAGTCGGACATTTGAGTCGGACAAATCTTTCCTGCGTATTTAATTTGTTAAATTAAGTGATTTTCGGGATTATCGCCTATTCACCCCCTCTAGGCGACTTTCACGACCTCCGACGAGGGATGCTTGGTGGATGCGGCCCAATCTCGTCGGGGAGCTCGGACGTGGCGGATGCGGCGGCCGGCTAGCGCTATGGATGTCCTCGATCGCGGATGCCTTCGTATCTCCTTCCTTTCTTGTGTACGACACTCAACTGGGATGGGGAAGGAACCGATGTAAATATGCATCGGTTATTGTACACGACATAAAATGGAGAGTTTGTTTGGGTGATCCATTGGAGGTTTTATTTGGCAATTTTATACCCATTTTGCATTTGGGTGAGCTTTTGAGTCTCCCGTTGGAGATAGGCTAAGGGCATGTACAAATGAGAGTTTGATGTGGTTTTTTAGACACATAAATGCAAGCAGAGAGACATAAAATAACTCTAGACATACAAAGAAGAGACTATACATGTTGTCTTTTAATAAATGCACATTATTAATGATTCAATAACATAAGTCGTCTATTAACATGTACAACGAGTGCTAAGAGTCCTTTCTTATATCGAAACACGTGAATAGAGACCGTCTCTTCGTCAAGAGTCCACCCAACCATCTCTTCAAGGGTTAGAGATGATATTTGCAAGAATACACTACCATATCGAGTTAAAAGCTCACTCATTTATTAGTGTTGCACGTGCCCTAATAAGTCGACCACAAGACTAGCTAAAAGATGAATCGGGACTATTTATTATATGCATGCGAGAGAGATGCCGATTGGGTAAAACCAACGAAGAGGCGGCTGATGCGCTCGTCTCCGACGTGAAGCGGGCGTTTGTCCTCGTATCTTGTGCTTGAGACGGGCGATTCATGAGAGCTCTATTCTCTCTCTTCACTTCTCTCCTTTCCACCTTATAATTTGTGTGACATGTATAGCTGTTTAGCGAGCTGACTAGATTTTATTATACTTGTTCGAAGCACGTAAAAAAAGCACGGTATATAAATAAATTGGTGCATAAGACGTCAAATTATGTTTGGGTTGAGATCTCAAACCCGGCACAACACGATCGATTAAGAAGTGATTTTAATAAAAGTATAAATGTATTTATAGTTCAAACTTCAAAGTTGTCTCAAGAAAAAGAATTTGGTCTAATAATAAGGTTTCTCAACGTGAAGTTGCGGGTTTGACCAGGGTTCACAAAATCGGATCGGTCGGTCCACTTTTGAAACAGAAAACCATCGATTAACTGGAAAAACCGTCGGTTAACCGATTAGCTATAATAAATAGCTCCTTTATCAAGCTAACCGATCAAACCGCCTAACCGGTCGGGACCGATTTCCGGATTAACCGGAATAATCGGGTAGCTTTTATCGGTTTTGTGAATCATAGGTTTGACACCCACCTCCACACATTATAGACCTATTTTGCAATATTTTTTATTAGTGGGCCAAACATGCCGCGCCTGTGTTACTAGCCTTAACGAGCTGACCCACATTTAGCCATTTTCCTGTTGTGTAGTAGACCAATGGTTGAGCACGCGGGTCCAGCACGACACACACATTTCTTCCAACTCAAAATTAATTGGATCGGGCTTTTTTTGGCCGTGTGCTCAAAATATCTGATGACGCAAGCATTTTCCCTCAAAATATCTTCTGACGACCAATTACGCGATCGGTTTGAAACGTCGTTTTTTCTGTTGGTGGGACCCACTACCCAACTCAAGGTACCTGCATCGCGGTGCGCAAGAAAAAGGAAGAAATAAAACTCCCCAAATTAATGAACATGACAAGGCTTCATCATCAATAAAAAAAAGAGAAGTGAAAAAGAAATCTGCGGGTCCGCGCGTTGTTGAACGCATAAAAAGTGCTTGTTGCTACACATATTCAACTATTCCATTCCTCCTTTCTTAATTTAAACAACATCAGAGTAAAAAATATTAATAATATTTATATTTTAAAATAAGTTTATTATAAAAATAGATTCAACAATCCCTAATTGTGTGCTATAAAATTTAATATTTTTAGTACATATTTGATCAAAGTTAAAACTGATTGACTCAAAAAATCAGAATAATATATATATTTTTGCGAACAAAATCACAATGATATTTTTTTTGCGAACAAAATCACAATGATATTTATTTTGGATGAACGAGTATTATGTAACGTGTCAACTCTCTGTTCTTGACTCGCGTATCGTTGCTCATCCGAAAAAGATTACAGGTGAACAAACCAAAGCCTTTCGGTATGTTACGGCTTGTAACGTGGCACATGGCTCTGTATCTCATGCTGTACTCGTATAAAGTAGGTCGTACGTCCCCAGTGTCTGACTGCCAAGTGGGGCCCACAACAATATACTATACCACCTCCAGATCTGCGGCGGCCCCACGATCACCCGGTCGGCAGCTCCGCTCCGTAGGATCCAGCCGTCGGCCAGCCCAAACCGGCGCGCCCCCGCCGCTCCGGCGTCGCATCAATCAATCGCTCGCCAAATTAGGCCCGCCCGTACACAAGCCTCCCCTCCCGCTCTACTGCCTTTCCCCCAACCCCAACCCGACACACCAACAAAGAGGGAGAGGAGGATTCCATCCGCCCCATGCCCCCATCCGTCGTCACCCACGCATCCCTCCTCCTCAAAGCCGCAGCCGCCGCGCCCCATCACCTCCACCCCAAGCCCTTCTTCTCCCCCCGCGCGGTCGCGGCGGCCCGGATCCCGCCTCCCGTGGGCTGCCGCCGCCTTCCGACCACTATAGGCACCACGGCGGCGGCGGGTGCTGTCGCCGCGGCGTGCCGCTGGTTCCGGTGGACGCCGGTGGCCGCGTCGGCGCGGGGGCTGTGCGCCGCGACGCATTCTGGCGGTGACGGGATGGGATCTGACGGGGCGTCGCCGAGGCGGAGGCGGGTGGCGCCGGTGGTGAACGGCGTGGCAAAGGATGTGCCGGCGGTGAACGGGCTGTCAAAGGAGGATCGCCCGTCCTCCCCACCGCCGAGATTGCTCACGCTCCCCACTGTGCTCACCATTGGTCGCGTCGCCGCGGTGCCACTCCTGATAAGCAGTAAGCGCGACAAACAAAAACAGCTTTGCTTTTCTGTCTCTTCTCTTCTTTTTTACCTTTTCCGTCGAATATATTGTCGTGTCGTTTGTTGGGGCTGTTTGTTCATATGTGGTAGCAACGTAGGAATCGATCCTTGCGCGTCAGTCAAACTCGTGCAAGCAATTATGACTGTAAGAGAGAGGCAAAGAGAGAGGCTGAAAAGTCTAGTGCTCCGTAGGTATTTTGTTGCTTCTATATCGCTGTAACAAGTTGATCGAATTATGTGCCTTTCCCGGGTTCAATATTGAGCTGAGTGTTTTAAGTTTTATCCTCCCTGCCTCCCTGGTTTACTGCATTAATCTCGCATGCACAGTAAAGAGGCTGTCGTAACTGCTAATGAAAATAGTTTGATTGTGAAAAGCTTCAATGAGTCTAGAGGGGTTTGGACGTTTGCACATGACCACAGATTTGGTGGTGTAAAGTTGCACGGAACTCTGGAACCCAGAAGTTCAGCATATTGCCAGTGGTTCTTCACAACTTAGGAGATGGTGGAGTTACTTGTGCAAGTTATTGTGGGGGGGGGGGGGTGGGGACGGACGCACCCTGCACAGGTAACACAATCCCGGGGTCTTATGTTGCTTTTAACTCGAATGAAATTCACTTAAAGAAGAGGATGGAGAGAAAATTTAGTCAAGAATCTTTGAAATATCAACATTATTGAGAATTGAGAAGTCCAAGTGCCCAACAACAATCTTTTTTCTACTACCCATAGGGGTGGGGACGGACGCACCCTGCAAAGGTAACACAATCCTAACTCGAATGAAATTCACTTAAAGAAGAGGATGGAGAGAAAATTTAGTCAAGAATCTTTGAAATTTCAACATTATTGAGAATTGAGAAGTCCAAGTGCCCAACAACAATCTTTTTTCTACTACCCATAGCTTTATCGAAAACGACTTGGTGCTTCTTTTTTTGCTAGGTTCTCAACAATGCACAAAATTATTGTAGTTTTGACCACGGAAGTACCATGTATCAACAATTAGTATCTTAATTTACTTGGTTCTCATCTCAGTAATATTGGTACTCAGAGTGTCTGACTACAAAAATATTCATTTGTCAACATTATTACAATAACAACAAAATCAAAGCCTTTTAGACCCAAGCAAGTTGGGGTCGCTAGCTATGAAATCCAAAAGAGCCTAGACACAAGAACAGTCAACAAATAAAGGAAGATGCAAAGGAGGAAAAGAGGGAGGAAATGGCAATAATGAACCAACCATAAGTATTCATTTGTCAACAATTATTCTCTTAAATTTTCATTATGTGACAGCAGTTTGTTATTTTATTGTCAACAGCTTTCTACATGGAGGGTCCTTGGGCAGCTACTGCCACAACTGGCATCTTCTTAGCTGCTGCAATCACTGATTGGCTAGATGGTTACATTGCTAGAAAGGTTTGTCTTGTCTAGTAATATTCTGTACTAGGTTTTTACCAGCGTTTTGGATTCCTTTTATCGGTTCTTAACATAGTTTATTGTTATTCAGATGCAACTAGGAACACCTTTTGGTGCATTTCTTGATCCTGTGGCTGACAAGGTTTTGTTTTTCTCTATGCTCACTCTGATCTTAAAAATTGCCCTTCCCACCATTTTCTGCTGTATCTTAGACTGTTAGTTTCAAAGATGGGCCATCCACATGATCTAACTTAATTGCGCTTGATCTCTATTGCAGCTTATGGTTGCTGCAACATTAGTTTTGTTGTGCACCAAACCTTTGGAAACCTCATTGCTCATGGATGGACCATGGCTTCTAACAGTTCCTTCCATCGCTATCATTGGAAGAGAGGTAGTTACTTTTCAGTATTTTGCCGCTTGGGATATATTTTGTGAAACTATTATTTCTAGTAAAGTTGGCATGCAATCATAATCTGGAAAACTGAGCACGGTATATGCTATTTATAGTTTTCTTAGAAAAAGAAACATTTATGGCTGTTATTGATACATGGTGTGCCATACTGCAAGTATCATCTTGCCTGGTGGATGTTTCTCCCATACTGCGAGTATCATCTTGCCTGATGGATGTTTCGCCCATACTGCCCTTTCATTGTGTTAATCCCTCGAGGCTGCATGCTAACAGTTATAAACCTGAACATTGATTTAGTGATTGTAATATTATCTCAAGTGCCGAGTCAGAGCATACATGTAGAGAACTATGCTTGTTCAACTTCTTCAAAATGAAAAGGTTCTGCTTAGCGAACTTTTACCATTGTTTGTGTAGCCAGTGCAGTTTGCCACTTAAGCCAGATTGAATCCTTCACGTGGCATTTTGCTTTGTTTGAAACAGAACTAGAGCCTAAACCTGCATTGAATATGGTTTTCTACCAACTTTTAAGAACCTTGAGAAGCTATTTCAGTTGGCCTAAACGTGAGGGAGACTCACCAAATTCATTTGACAACCTTCCAAATAATTTCTAGATGTGCTACCATGAGTGTTTTTTTTAAAAAATTCTTATTTTGGAAAGATGTATCCATTTTCCTTTTGAATAATAGCCGTTGTATGTGCTGCGGTGCGTTATAGGAGTTTGCTATGCTTGCCAGCCTGATGTATCATCTTTTATTGTCTCTAGATTACCATGTCAGCTGTGAGAGAGTGGGCCGCGTCTCAGGATGGCAAAGTTCTTGAGGTTGGTCCACCTTTATTGCTCTTCTCCATCATTTTAATAGATCAACTACTAAGGGATTTCCCCCTTTTTACCACAGGCTGTGGCAGTTAACAACTTAGGAAAGTGGAAGACTGCGACGCAGATGACAGCCTTGACTCTCCTTCTTGCCAGCAGAGATCCAAGGTACCTGAAAATCATTTTGCTGGTCAAAATATAGATTTGCTGCTTTTTTTTACAGCGGATGTGTGATATGGTTTGTGTTATGTGCTCTGCTTTGCAGCCTACCTGCGCAGGGTGTTCTAGTTGCTCCTGGTGTTGCGCTCCTTTATGTGTCCGCTGGACTTGCCATATGGTCCCTAGTGGTGTATATGAGAAAGATATGGCGGATACTTCTAAAATAGTATTAGCATATAGTGTGATAGAAGAAACAGAAACTTGGCAAGATTCTATTGAAGATCATACATTCTTTCGAACAGCCACTGAGTTTGGTGGCCAAGAGCTGGTTGTGATCTGCAGTAACTATGCGTCACCTATTTTTGGTGGATTAGTTGCTTAATAGTCTGGGCGGGAGCCTTTTTGGACGGACGAACAAGTATCACGTAGTAAGCTGCTGTGTGATCACTTAAGATATTTCGAGGCCATCATAGATTGTGTGTGGGACACCGCAATGTAATTGTAAGTCTACCGATTCAGAAGATTGTAACTTATACAAACACAAAACCAGAAGGTTTGTGTCACAGCTGAACTAGCACCCAGCTGTGGTTTGTGTACGTGGAGTTTTACCATTGTAATTTACCCATAATTACCACATGCCAGGAGCACTACATTATTCCTTTCAGTGGGTGGCATTATCGCTAAGCTAGTCATTGTACTCAGCATCATCCAGTGTTTTATCGTCCCATGTAAGGTTCATTTTCAAAGAAATCGTAGGGGGGACAAGGTACTATTTTGATACCGTAGCGGGTTAGCTACGTTTAATTACTGTCAAATGGCAAAATATATATCTGCATCAACCGTACTCTCAATTCCAAGTGAAAAAGTATAAAAGTTTGAGTGAAATTTTGTACTAGTTCAGAAACTAAACAGAGCCTAAACCGGTTGAACCCATCAACATCCGCGCAAAGCCTCTTCATGAAGTGAGAATGAAGCTGCCGTGGTGGCTCACCACCGTGCCGCCGGACCCTCGGGCGTACGGCCACCTCATCCAGCGCTGCGCCGACTCCGGTAACCAAGCCGCCGGTTGTCAGCTCCACGCCCGCCTCGTCCTCGCGTCCGTGACGCCATCCAACTTCCTCGCCTCCAAGCTCATCTCCCTGTACTCCCGCGCTGAGCGCCTCGACGACGCACGCAAGGTGTTCGACGCCATCCCGCGCCCCAGCCTCTTCGCCTGGAACGCCATCCTCATCGCGCTATCCCTCCACTCCCCCGACCCCTCCGCCGCAGTCCGCCTCTTCGCTGCTTACAGGGTCTCCCCCGACGAGATCACTCTCTCCGCGCTCCTCAAGTCAGTCGCCGCGTCCGGACCAGCGCTCTCCCCACTGGTCTCTGGAGAGCTCCACGCCGTCGCGCTCCGGCGTGGCTTCGGGACGGACCTGTTCGTGTCCAATGGGCTCATCACAGCTTATGCGAACGCCGGGGACACGCTTTCTGCTCGCGGGATGTTCGATGAAATGCCTTGTCGAGACATCGTGTCCTGGAACTCGCTCATATCGGCGTACGCTCGTGCAGGCTGGTACCAGGGGTGCCTGGAGATGTTCCAGAAGTTGACGCGGGTTCATGTCGACGGTGGTGTTGGACCAAACAGCGTCACAGTGAGTAGTGTCTTGCATGCTTGTGCGCAGCTCAAGGCTGTCGATTTTGGGATCAGCGTGCACCAGTTTGCTGTTGATAACGGTCTTGATATGGACATTGCGGTGTGGAACTCAGTAGTTGGGTTTTATGCCAAATGTGGGCGGTTGCAGTATGCAAGAGAGTTATTTGAAGGGATGCCTGAGAAGGATGCAGTCAGTTACAGTGCCATGATTGCTGGGTACATGAACCATGGGCATGTTGACAAGGGAATGCAGCTTTTCCGGAAGGCTAATGCTCAGGGGATCAGTATTTGGAATGCTGCAATTGCTGGATTGGTTCAAAATGGTCGTCAGTCTGATGCAATTGGATTACTGCATGAGATGATTGGTGATAGTGTACTGCCAAATTCAGCCACACTTTCAATCATCATTCCTTCGGTTCCTTTGTTCTCTAACCTAATGGGAGTGAAGCAAGCTCATGCGTATGCAATCAGAAATAACTATGATCACATCATCAATGTTGTGAGTGCATTCATCGATGCTTACTCGAAGGCTGGATATCTTGATGGGGCTAGGATGGTGTTTGCATTGGCTGGTGATAGAAGCAAAGTTGTGTGGACATCAATCATATCAGCTGTTGCAGCCCATGGAGAAGCCAGAGATGCATTGCGCTTCTTCAATGAGATGATAAGTTCTGGCACTAGGCCGGATACAGTAACTTTCACTGCTGTGCTTAATGCTTGTGCTCATGCTGGCATGGTAGCTGATGCTCGTATAGTCTTTGACTCAATGCAGGTTGTGTTTGGTATCACTCCTGTGATGGAGCAATATGCTTGCATGGTTTCTACACTCAGCCGTGCTGGGATGTTAAAGGATGCAGTTGAGCTGGTCAATAATATGCCATTTGAACCAAATGCAAAGGTCTGGGGTGCGTTGTTTAATGGAGCTGCAGAAGTTGGTGAGGTTGAACTCAGTCGACTTGTGTTTGATCGATTATTTATGATTGAGCCTAAGAACACTGGAAATTATATAGTGATGGCTAATTTGTATTCAAATGCTGGCAAATGGGAAGAGGCTGAGACCATAAGGAACATGATGTGGGGAGTTGGATTGGAGAAAGTTCCTGGGTGTAGTTGGAACTGATGGGGTCAATGGTTGGCATGTTATTTTTGTTGCTGCAGATGCATCAAACAATGAGACCTCAGAGAAAAAAGGGGATGCTTGGTGGTTGATGGTTTAAGTGAATCAGTGAATGATAGAAAAAGAACTTGTCCTCAACCAATGTAGATGAAGACAAGGGACATTGATTGCATTCAATAGATCCAATAGTTGAGATGTGATTTTCATCCCTGAGAGTAGAATTAGACTTTTAGAGCTGTCTGGACCGCATTATTTCACACTCAGTTGTGTGGTCGGTTATATTGATTTGATTGATTACCTATCATAGGACTAACTAGTATGAAAATTGGAACCAATGAGAGAATGCCTTTCACAGTGTTCTGATCTGAATCTTTTGAACTGAAAGCGGACTTTAATCTCTGTTTCTTTACAATATAGCAGATACCAAAGAGCGGGTAATTCCATGTTTATAAAAATTTAAGAAGTTGGAGAAGTTTGGCTGGATAGAATGGCAAAGATGCAGTATTCAGAACATTATTCACTGTCATCAAAAGTTTATTTATTGTTGTAGATAAATTGAATAAAGGTTATAACATTACCTACTTATTTATTTTTTTATAGATATAGACATATGTACTGAGAAGTAGGATACATTGTATTGTTGTACAATCCATAATGCTCTCAGCAACATTTTTTCTCTCCTTCCTGTTTTGCATGTCCCCTATCCTATGGCGGCATTAGACTCAACTGCAGAAAGTGAGCACAACAAGATCTGTCTTTTAGTGCCCTCGTGCCTGTGGATCTTGGTTCACATGCTTGGATCGTTCTACTTCTTTATTTCCCAGCTCTTGAAACCCAAAAAGGAAAAGCAAGCAAGCAGTGCTCTGATTTGCACCCAACTTGTTGCCTTACTACCAGACAACCACGATTCATTGACTCCTAATTCGGTTTGTGCCCGCTGCCAGTGCCAGGTTCACATGGTAAATTTCACAGGCTGAAAGCTGTATTCATCTCACATTCTCACTGGGCAGATGAGGCAATGGGAGCACGTTATCTGTTGAGACTTCGATGGTATCATTTCAAGCATTATCCATCGGTTATGTGCAGCCTTTAAATCTTGAAGCGTGGTCCAGCTCACTCTGGAGCCTTGAAGTTCAAGTTAAGCTAAGTGAGTATAATCAACCCCCATGTCTTTAATCATAGAGCACACTTTGTATTCCCATCTGAACACACACAGAATAGCAGTGCATGAGGTGGAGCATTTCATAATTATTAGGATCGTGGCATAGGGTGCCTAGATGTGGAGCCATCACTTATTCACATGTTATGTTACCACAAACAAACAGTTGTGTGGAGAGATCAGGGGGAACTTTTGTCGCCTGATTTCCCTGGTATTTCCATTATGTCTGCCGTCTCTGTCTGTAAATGTCTATTAAGAAAAGATTGGGATCCAAACATGTCCATTGGCTAATTACACCGATTGTCCATTTCTGTGTCTCGATCTAGTTTTCAAATAGTTTTGAATCGCTTTCAGTTGTACTATATTGTGATTGTGATACTGATATCTTATACGCTTGTGGCACATGATAGGCCTCCCATAGTCCCATGTCACCGTAATAACCAGCGCCGAGGGACGAAGTGGTGCTGGTCCTTGTGCATGGGCTCTCCGTCATGCGCGGCATGGGCTATATGTGCTTGCTTTCACTTGCCGAAGAAGCGTCATCATCGTCGTTCGCCGATCTCGGCGCAAAAGCTCCACTCCCGGATCAGAAATGATGCTCGCCGGTTACGTTGTCATCATATCGGAAAAAGGACGTGGACCCGCAGTAGAAGAATGCTGCTACGGTATCTCGAAGTTAACCATTTACAGTGGAATCCGGTTTTGTTCTTGAACAGGTACATCGTCCATCTCGTTGTCCTAGAACTTTGATCCCGTTACAGCTTTGTTTAACTGCTTGCTTTTCAGAGCACAATTTTTTACAGCTTAAAGCTGTAGTCTAACCATATGGTGTCAAAGATCCTGCACTGTGGTAGATGCCCGATGACGGGATACTGCAAACGGCCGGTACGGAACCTGGCATGATCCCATGAAAGAAAAATGTCGCAACTCTCTGTCGGTTTGGCTCCTGCACATTATTCGCGCGTTCCTGAACCTATTGAGCTCGTGGTTGAAGGAATTTTCGTACTGTACAGGAACATGAACGGCAGCAGCTTCTGCAAGCGCAGGAGAATCTTAGTGCCTGTTCGTTTTCCCTATCTAATTTTTAGAGGGTCAAATCAAAGAGAATTTTATCATTTTGGAAGTACTAAATAAAGTCTAATATCGAAACTAATTGCAGACCCCCTATCTAATTCACGAGACTGAATCCAACGAGGGTAATTATAGTATTATTAGAAGATGTTTATCTGTAGCATCACTGTAGCAAAACATAGATTAATTAGGATCATTAGATTCATCTCGCAAATTAGAGGGGTCGCGACATAGGTTTTGTTATTAAATTAATAAAAGTAATATTAAATAAGTAAGATTCTCTTTGATGTGACAAGTATCTAAATTTTAGAGGGTGAAACGAACGGGGCCTTAAGCACATTGCGAACGTCTATGCCTCACACTCACAGGATGGGGCGGTGCTCATTTCATTCTCATTGGTGCCAGCGAATTTCTCTCAACATTTGACACGGCAACACGGCAGGTCAGCCTATGCTTGTCTTCGTCCAACTTTGCACGCTCCTCTTATGCTTATACTATTAGTTAGTAGTATATTATTTAAGGAATATCGTTAGTATATTTGAGAGTCACATGAGAGGACAGCTCAAATGTCATTGTTAATCCTTCACCATCTTGTCGGTTATCTCTCTGATTCAGTTTAGTTCAAAATCCCAAGAGCAGCACAGGCAGCTCGTGAGGCAGCGCGACAAAGACACTCGAAGCTTTCTTGTCCTGGTACTCCACATAATGGTACGAATGATGTACTGCATTTGTCCAGATATTTCCTTTTTATTCTCAAAAATAAAACTACTTGAGAAGTCGGTGGCTGAGGAGAATTCATTCAGACGCTGCAATGAACCACGAGGAAACGCAAATGCAGCGAGAGGACAACGATGAGGCCTGGGCGGTGGTGTGGTGGGGCCGAGCAGCGCAGCGAGCGGGTTGAATGAATGAACCAGCAGGGCCTGGCTTTCACGTGGCTTCCTTTCTGCCCTCGGCTCCTCTCGCGCTTGCTTACATTGAAGAAATCAGGGATTGCGTTGCAGGTTGCAACGCCCAAGGTGATAACCCCACATGTCCCCCTGCGACCATCGCTTTGTTAATTAGTGCCGGTAAGTACAGCATCGCTTTTAGTATCGTTAGTATTTCGTATCTGTACCATCTACTCTGCAAGCTTTGTTGTGTCCAGGCACTTGGCAGCTGCCAATTATATTTAGTTCTTAGTGTTTCTATCTTTTTCTAGGAGAAAAATAGGGGAGTCTGATGAATGTATTTGGTTGTCGGTAGATCTTCAGAGACACTGAAATATACTGTGGGAAAAATGGGGTAGAATGCAGCAACTGAAGAAGAGTGACGCACTCTAGTGCCGTAGTAGGTTGATGTAGAGGGGATGTTTCCAGTGACGCCAGTAATGCACCTCACGGGTGGCGGTCACGGACAAAACCGGCCTCTGTGGTCACCAAAATCCATGCTTCTTTTCTAGGCTCTCGTAGTACTCACCTGTCCTGTGGCGCGTCTCGCCTCACCTCTCAGGCTCTCACGCCCCCAAAACAGAGGTGTCCGACACCTTCCGCTTCAAGCCTCCTCCAGTTCAGCACCAGCCGCTTCGCCCTCCCGTGCCGCGCGAGCTCAAAAGCAGAGGCGCCCAAAGCCGGCGTCACGCAGCGCGAGGTACTAGCTTGCCAGAGCCCAAGCACAAGCTGGTATCGAGCACCATACCCTTCCTCTGCAAGACTGCAAGCCTGGATTGCGGGAAGGGTGGAAAATGGCGGCGGAGACCATGCAATGCAGGTTGGTACAGATTTGCTCTTACTTATTCCCTTCTTGGGTGTTTTCTTTGCTTGTAGCATCGGCTCTTTTCCTACACCATGGATGGCTTCTTGGATTTCTAGCTACCTAGGATCAGTCTGTTGTTGGCTGATGGAATCCTAGGATCAATTCCAGTCATGTGCCTGCATTTATGTGTCTTGTTGCGTCGATTGCAGGGTGGACGGGGGCGGCGAGGGCGGTGGCGGAATGAAGACGGTGGAGTGCCTCAGAGGGCGCCTGCTTGCAGAGAGGGTGGCATCCAAGGCTGCCAAGGAGGAGGCCGACCAACTGTCCAAAAGGGTATCTTGTGTTACTCTCTCTCGCGCACATTCCGTACAGCCTCATCTTCCTTAATCTGTATTAGCACACAAATGAATTTTAACTTGATGGTCGATTTCGGTCATAGCTGGACGAGCTGGAGAAGAAGCTCGCCGATGAGGTCAAGGTGAGGAACAAGGCGGAGAGGAGGCTCAGGAAGGCCATCAAGAAGCTGGAGTCCCTCAAGATTCTCGACGTCGAGCTCTCGGACGGCTCCATCGGGTCGCTGTCCTCCAATGGCCGCTCCAGTCACCCGGCGCCGGAGTCGGAGGAGAGGAACAATCCTGGCTCGTTGAGCAGCACCGCTTCTGCGCGGTCCGGTTCTCCTGGCGACGGTGCTTCATCGGCAGGGTCCTGCACCGTGGTGAACGCCTCTTCCCAGGACGGAAGCTCCTGCTCGGTTGTGTCGGAGCAATGCCCGGCTGGTTCATGCATTGACTTCGGGGACACAAACAACAATTGCAGCTCTGGAGCCAGTGCCGTTGATCATGATTCAGATAGGTACGCATGCAGGCCAACTGATTGACAACAAATAATTCTGTTAGTTAAAAGGAAGTTAGAGGTCTTCATCTTAATTATCTCAGGCATTGTTATTTTTTTAATTTAGTTTTTGTTTATTTGTTTTTGTTAGATTTTAGTTTCTTTTAGCCAGAACTGACGCAGAATTCTTCCTTTTAATGTTTACCTTTTTGGAATTCCTGTCGACTAGCTCCAATAGGCATCTTTCAGCACGTTAGGTATTGAGGAAACAGTCAGTGCTTCCCTTTGCCCCTGAACAGAACGATTGCCTTCTAGGATTGAAATGAGATGGACGGATTATTTGGCATTGTGCGCCAGATCAAACGAGGCAAACCAAACTGAGAATTTCTTCTCTTTAAACATTAGCGAATATCTTTTTATCAAATGAGTTGTATTTGTGCAGTCTTAGTAAATTATTTCTTATAATAATATAATAATTCTTGAAACGTGTCCGTGAACCAGGCAACAACTTGATGCACCCGATTACCCAGCAAAATCTGAACAAGACTCCCGCGACGGTGACGATGACAGGCTCGCGCTTGTGCTGGTCGACCCCCATTTGGTTGCAGGAGCAGACGAGTCGAGGACGCAAGGCAACAACACGGCACAAACGGCAGAGCACCACGCGGCGACCCACGAGGAAGAAGCACAGGAAGAGGAGAACAAGCTCGCGCTTGTTCTAGTCGATCCCCAGCCTCAGCCCGCGGCGACGCCGAAGCCGCACGGCGACGTGGAGTCCGTGCTCCTCGCGCTGCAGCGGGTGAAGGAGCAGCTGCGCTACACCATCGAGCAGCGGTCAGAGCTCGTCACTCACCGGGAGGTCTACGGTCACTGAGGACCGCTGTGCGGGCTGGGCTTTTCTGTTCCTTTCGCTTGCAGCGATCAGCAACTGTCCCGTACGTACTCTAGTGCTATACGGGCTACTTAGAAGAGTAAAGTATGCAGAAAATGGAATAAAACTCGCTCATGTAGCCAATTCTCGTACATTCTATGCAGTTTCTTTTTTTCCTCGTATAGGATGGGTGTGTTTGGTTGGGATAAATGAAAGGAGTTGATAGCCTTTGTTGGGAACGGTAGTTTGGTAATGATCTGACTAAATTCTAAATCTCCTCCTAGAATTAATACATAAATATAGTTTCAAAAATATAAGTATTTATTAACTTTTAGGGTTAATTTCACAAATTCACGAATACTTTGGTTTCAGTCTCAAAATCATCATATATAATGCATCCACCAATATTTTGGAGTGTACTTTTACAAAATCACCATGTTTTTTTATTATATATATGGTCCATCATGTCAATGATAATACTTGAAAACTTAGTAGCCTCTCTGTTAATGCTAATGCACATGATCTCTACTCCTCTCCCCACCACGAGGCAAACAGATTGTGAGTAAAAAGTCGCTTCCAATTCCTCTATTACCCTCTAACTCCTTGCTCTATCTCCCTTTAACTTCCCCATTTGTTTAGCAAACGCACTGTTAAAGATGCAGGCAATAAGATACGTTTATCCACAAAAGAGGTAGCCATTAGATTTTACTCGCGAATGCCAATTCGCTGGATCCATGTTGCCTCTAACTTTCCGTCAAAGTGGACTGGAAGTGCATCGCACTTGCAATGCCGTCACTAATACCTGTATGCCATGCTCCCTGATATGGCTTTTCATATATAGTTCTGCAGCATGCAGCTAAAACATGCAACAACTGAGTACTGTATCTCATAACAGTTAACTAGACCAACCAAGTTCTCATAACAGTTAACTAGACCAACCAAGTTTAGAAAGTCGTCAACAAAAGAGAAGCAGTACATAATCATCCACAACCCAGGCAGGAAATCTAGCTAAACTGCCTAGCAAGCACAGTAAGAAAGTGGTACACTGTAAACAGCACTCAAGATGACTACAAAACACACGAAGCTATTCTGGTGGTGGTTACTGGTTAGTGGTGTACAGACTATTGCTTCACCAAAGCCTCCTGACTCCTGAGATAATATGAACCTGCAAAATGGAGTAATTTCTTTCCACGTTAGGAACCGGCAGCATCAAAATCTTCACAATGAAAAAAATATTATATAGGATGATCATCATCTACCTCATCGAAGGCAGCGCTTCGATTATGCTGTGCCTGTCACAGCGGCTGCATCCTGTTAAGCAAATATAAAGACAGATGAAGGAAAGAGTCTGTTAGTACCACCAACTGGGGATGAAATTTCTGCACAATACGTCGAACCAGAAGCAAAAGCTCTTCACATAACCCTGTAAAACATACCGGCTTGGAGTCGTCTTTGCCATTTCCCTGGGGTGATCCGCTAGGTGTTTCAGCAAACCTGGAAAAGTTCCAATAAGATGTAAGGTGAGACGATTGCTAGGTTAAAATCCAGACAGAACGGTCAAGAATGACAAGCCACGACTGTATTCACTAACCTCTGGGCCCGTGCCTTCCTTTTCTCTTCTTCTGCCTTGTCAACAGTAGTACCCTGGCCAAATCGCTCTAAACGAGCTTTCTTCTTAGCCTCTTCATCAGTTGAAGAGGATGAGGCAAGTCCAAACCTAGCAAATCCATATGTTTAACTATGCATCACCTGGGAGCATACAAAACAACAATACCAACATAAAAAAAGAAAACAGTGATGTCAACAAACCTCTCAGCCCTAGACTTCTTCTTATCCTCATCCTTTACATTTGTTGATCCAGTTCCGAACCTTGTACAATTAAAAGCACTCTACTTATTGTATGAAGTCAACATATGGAAAGTTAACCAGCTATACATGAATGATGAGAACATGCATCAAACCAAACGAGCAAAGGGCTTACTCTAAAATAGAAACACTTCTTCTAGTGGCAATCAAGTTACTCTAAAATAGAAACACTTCTTTCAGTGGCAATCAAGTTTAAGAGATAAACAGACAGTATCAAGAAATACAATTGGCCTCAAATGTATTGACTGAGGTTTACATGGTTATATAACCAACTACATAGAGGCTCTATTAATTTCATTGTAAACACCCTATATATGACATAATTTTTCGTAAACCTCCTTAGATACAATGTTTCAAAGAAAACAATGTATACAGAAACCAGCTGACTGACTTAACTAATGAAACCTAAGTTAATAACTCTACAGATCTATGACAGAAAAACACAAATCAATATTATTTTGACCATAAACCATAAGTCTTACACATGTAGCACCGTAATAAAGATACACATGTCATATGCATAAACTTAGCACACTTTTTAATCACCATATATCCTTGAATCATGGCATCAGCTCAGGCTTCAGATTCAGAACAAAGCATTAAGAAGCATTTAATACAAAAAAAACATTAAAAGCATCATTTTTATCATCCAGATCTTACAGAGAAAACAATAAAACAATCCACCACATAGCAAACTGCACTATAACAGAGGTTTGAGCTTCAGAGTCAATGTAAACTTTCCTTTGATGCTTCAAGAAGACTAAGAAATAAAATAAGGATGCACCAGACAGCAGATAATTATACCAAGAAAGCTCCCTACGAGAATGCATCTTGCAAAGAAAAACCATGAGACAATTAATTGCTCTTTTTTCTTACTGTGATATTTAAAGCGAAACAAAATGCCATGTGATATTTAAAGCGAAACAAAATGCCATTGATACCCGATCAATACAAATATAAAGTATAGTGAGTTTTGCATCTACTTGCCTACAATTTTGTTTGGGAATCTAATACTGGCATCAGTAGATACCATACTTTTTTAAGCAGACTCCGAGAAAACATGGTGTGCTCTGGGGTTATCAATTTCCATAAAGGTTTATCACAACTAGTCACCTGGGTGCAAAGTCTCAGCCAAGAGACCTCACCGCCTTACACTATGGTAAATACATTATGTAGCCAAAACATTTAAACGCTGGACAGCCTATCGTTAGTATCCTACACAACAAACACGGAAACCAAATATGGAAATCAAGCATATACTCCCTCCATCCATCTATCTCAATCGCATATAAGGAATGTGCAGGGACCGAGGAACAAAATGGTGAACTATTAATCTGCCTTGTTTTGGCTTCAGCGGCATGCAAACCGTCACTTATCGTGTGCTAACGCTTGCATGCAGTCAGTCGGCGCACGCACCCACCAACGGATGACAAAGTGAGCTGCAGTGATTATGGTCAACATAACTGCTTCAACAGAAAATACAGAGACTCTTGGAAAATTAGTTTTCTGTAATACAAAGTAGAATTTTGGATGGAAGGAAGTACATTAGAACCACATTACCTAATCTGTATCTAGGCAAACATGAAGTACCATACTAGAAAGTTCAAAAGGTTCCAACAATCAGATAACTTAGTTATAACAGCATGAAACGTATTAAAGATTTACACGGGGGCCTTAGCCTCTTTGTTCTTCCAATGCACAGAGACTCCCATCAATCAAATCCGCAAATGATTGTCTTGCACCAAATATTGAACTAAACAGTTGATAGAACTGAAAGGTAGCTTACACCTAGTATCCTACATTGCTGACTGTGTACGTCAAATAATATTACTGTTCTTCTACATACACCCAAGGAACCAATCTTATATCCTGTATCACATCTGTGTGGATAAATTCATGTCAACTCTCTAAGTAATATGCTTATTGCTCGGAGACTAACGAACTAGCTTACATCAAACATTTTACACACTAACTTGCAGCATCTGAATACGATAGACATAAATCGCCCAGTCTTAAGGATTATTTAAAAAACTCTCTAAACCCTAGGAAAGAGGGTCCACAGCACTCACCTCTCGGCGCGGCTGCTGCGCTTCTCCTCCTCGGACATCACCACCTGTGTCCCAAAGCGCTCCGCTCGGCGCATCTTCTTCTCCAGATCCGTGGCCCCGGCCGCCACGGCAGCAGCAGCCGTAGGGTTTTGCGCGCGCGTGGAGGAAGCGGTGGTAGGTGGAGCTTCCCCAGAGGAAACAGTCGCCGACGAGGGCGCGGTGGCGTCCGCAGCTTGTTGAGATGCCATCGGGGACGCAGAGAGAGAGAGAGAGACCTCGTCGGGGAGGTCGCGGTCGCTGGGTGCGGCGAGAGATATTCTGCTCTCCTTTTTCTGCGCGTCGCTGCTGATTTTCTCCTTTCCTGCGCAGTAGGCCGCCACGTCGCCCTGGCTTCACGCAAATGGGCCTTTTGGGTTAGCGTCGGGCGGCCGTCAGAAGGCCTTCAAAGTGCTCAAATAATAAATGGGGTCCATTCAGCCTATTCGGGCTCTGTCAACTTTATTTTGCCGTGTCTGATATAGCGTTTTCTTGTTTCCAAAAGAAGATTTACTCTTTTCTTCTTGCAACATACCTCCATCTCCTTTTATTTGTCATTCTAGCTATGTTTCTGTGTGTCTAGGTTTATAAGCATCTTTCATGACTCTAGACAGCCATTGTGTCCAAATTCATAATATCTTTGATGAACCTAGTTGAGAGTTAAAACATCAAATATTTTGAGACCGAGGGGATAAGTTATGAACCTATGTAGCTCTTAAGAATCTTTTCTTCTTTTAATATAGTGTTCAAATATTCGGATTCTTAATTATTATGCAGTTCAACAGTTATTTAGTGTTAAAAAATTTATTCATGTTCAAAGGAATTTCGGAGCTGAGACCAAGCTCATGGGCTCAATCATTAATTCAACGTTCATTTCATGAGTTGAAAGTACAAATCTGAACTCCAAATTTTAGTCTATTGTTGTTTTTTTTATGTTATGTATACCAAAAGGCGTAAAGATAGGAACATTATTCCGTTTTCTAAAAAAGAAGTATGAGATTACAGTAAATTAATGATCGATCATTTTCTCACAATAGGTAATAAGACATGGCTACTGCAAGGGGGAAATCGTGATATACAATTTATTAGTATAGTTCAATTGCAATATGACACGATGTGCAAATGTGCTTGCACATAAGCATGCATATGCAAGTAACAAGATGATTATTGCGACACGTATGTACAAGCGCATATACTCATCAACAATCAATCCGTGATCAACCCATGTGCTTCAATTTAATCCCGATGTCTTAAAGTATGCCTTTTTTTTAAGATTGATCTGGACATATATTCGTTTGATACTCGTATATTGGGTGTGTTCGTTTCCTAGGTCTAAACTTTATAGCTGTCACATCAAAAAGAATCTTACTATTTAGAGTACTAAGTAAAGTTTAATTATAAAATAAATTATAGGCCCCTAGACTAATTTATGAGACGAATCTAATGAGGTTAATTAAGTCATATTTAGAAGACAGATTATCTGTAGCATTACTTTAATAAAACATAGATTAATTAAGCTCATTAGATTCATCTCAAAAATTAGTACCAATCTGTCAAAAGGGTTTTATCATTAAATTGATCGAAATATTCACAAATAGTAAGATTCTCTTTGATGTGACAGTGCTAAATTTTTTATCAAATAGAGTACAGGAAACGAACAGGGCCATTGTGTTATTAATACTTCGTACTCGATTATCCGTTCAGTATTGTTATTACATCTTTCCTTCTTTTCAATTCATGGAAAGTTCAGAAACTTTTTATCATCATGATTTGTCCTAAATTTTGTATTGTTATTTATTTTCGTAGGGTTATATAACATGTAGATAGAGAAAATCCGGTAATGTATAGATTAGAAAAGCATATTTTTTAATAAACCATCTGGTTTTGATCCAGTGATGTTAGATGGTGATTGAAACTTCTCCAAACTTTTAATCGACTGAAAATTAGCAACCCACTTATTGTTATGTGATATTCCCATCTTCAGAAAGGTGTTTGTGGTGACTTCATAAATCTTAAGATCAAGTTGACACTACTAAAAAAACCTCTGTAGTGACGGGCTAAAAGTGATCATAGTGATGAAATAAATTTCCGCACTAGACCACTGTCACTACGGACAAGAAAACATAGTAGCGGAATACAAACCGCTGCAAAATAAATTTGTAGCAGCACACAAACGCTCGCCACTACAAAAAAAAAGAGGAAAAGAATGGTGTCGTGGAGCCGCCAGGGAGCCATCGCTGCCGCTCCTCCTACGCCGTCGGGGAGCCGCCATCGCCGCTCCGCCTGCACCGCTTAGGAGCCGCCGCCACCACTCCCGCGTATGGAGGGGAGGGCGGCACCCGGTCACCGCGGATTCACACCGAGGTGGAGGAGAAGGGACGGCGCCCGAGCCCGCGGATCCGCGCCAAAGGTGGGGGAGAATGGGCGGCGCCGAGTGGGGTCATTAATACTCACCGTGCCAAGGTGCGGGAAGAAGGCGAGGCGGCGCGGGGGAGGGCGGCGATAGGTGGGGGGGGAGGGAGAGGTGGCTGAGAGAAGGGAGGCATAAGTCAAGTATTGTTTTTAGGGTTAGGGTTGGAGTCATCATTTTAAATGTGTATAAGATTTCATCTCAACCTTTTATTTCTCATTCAACGGTCACAATTGAGGCAATTTTAGTGGTGGACATGGTGACATCATCAAAACAATCACTAAATGTCATGCCCTCCATTGTGAAATTAAGTTTAGAAGTGGGCAAACGACGACCACCATTGTCTGAAAATTTCAGTCGCAGCCGGATTCTCGCAGCCTAGATAGTAATGGTTTTTTAAAAATGTCAGCTACTGAGAGAAAAGTTGCATCTGCCGCTATATAGTGTGATTAGTTTTTCAAATGTATACACAAAGATAAGATATACATGTGTGTATTCATAAAGATAATAGTATTGGTACGTGTATTTGAGTTCTATTTCTATAATATATTTAATTTGTAAAAGAATATGTAAGCTAAAACTAAAGCGCCATGAGAAGGAGGATAAACCTGCGCAACGCTATGATGAAAATTCAGGGATGGGTGCGACGGGTGCAGTTATCCGGGGTTCGACTGGTAAGTGCATTGCAGCCTCAAATTCTTTTCTCAATCATGTGCTTGATGCCCCTTCTGCAGAAGCTATTGTACTTACAGAAGGACTACAACTGATCCAACAAATTGGTGGTAATGGAAATAGTGGTGCAATCTGATTGAAGTAGTAGCCACAATGAAAGATGGCGGCTTTTCAGCCACGGCAGGAGCAGCTGTCTATGATGATTTTGTTCTCTTGTTCGTGGCAAAATTTTGATTGTATATCTATAGAGCATTGTAATAGGGAAGCTAATCAGGTGATGCATGAGCTGGCTATGCTAGTTTTTCAGGAAAAATCTTCTTTTATCTGGGTCGATGGACCCCCTAGCCACATTCTGCAACACCTGGTAAACAATGTAACTATGTTCTCAAATCAATAAAGTGCGCCACATGTGGCTTCCTAAAAAAGAAAAACCGCGCAACGCGTGTGCCAATTATCGACGCACCGCGGACTCACCGTTTTTAGTATTCCTTCTCGGCCTCATGCGGCTGTGAGCCGAAGGTATCTAGCACATCGAATATTTCCAGCTCGCCTATTACTGCCTCGTCGCTTCACATTCATAGAGGCAGCGCGAGACACGAGACGGGCATACAGCACCGGCCGCGCGGCACACGCACAATGCACGTATTAGCAGAGTGGGCGTGGTGGCTCGGCCTCCTCCTCGGCGCCGTCCCGCTGCTGGTGCTCACCGTCTGGCACTTCAACGACGCCGCGCACTGCGCCGCCTTCGCGCTCAAACAGCACTGGCGCCGCCGCCACCGTGCGAACCTCCCGCCGGGCCACATGGGCCTTCCCTTCGTCGGCGAGAGCCTCGCGCTGCTCTGGCACTTCAAGCTCGCGCGCCGCCCCGACGACTTCGTCCACGCCAAGCGGCGGCGCTACGGCGGCGGCTCCGTGTACAGGACGCACCTCTTCGGCTCGCCGACCGTGCTCGTCTGCTCGCCGGCGGCCAACAAGTTCGTCCTGCAGTCGCGAGAGAGCTTCGGCATCCGGTGGCCGGCGCCGGAGCTCGTCGGCCTCTCCTGCATAGTCAACGTGGAGGGCAGCCAGCACGCCAGGCTACGCGGGTTCATCATCGCCGCCATCAATCGTCCCGGCGCGCTCCGGGTCATCGCGGAGGTCGTCCAGCCGCGCGTCGTGGCGGCGCTGCGGTCGTGGGCGGAAAAGGGAACCATCATCGCCGCCAACGAGATCAAAAAAGTAATTGATATAAATCTTAAATCCCCGCCTCTACTGTTTTGGCTAGTCAATATTTTAGACAAAAAACTTCTTTGGTCGAGGAGTTGTCAGTAGTTAAATATCGGCTAGTAGTTTGATCCAACCGTGTAGATTTAATATCAAGAAACACCGACTACTACTGACAAGTATTTTACCATATTAAAGGTAATATTGTCAAAATGATAGACTTACAATAATTAACTTTTATTTCAATCGTAATATAAGCCAATTAGTAATTCAGTAAGTCTCTGATGTTAATTGGCATCTTCAATATTATTTTTACAATAAGGTTATGGTCCATCTCCTAAAAGTTTATTTTGTGAAAAATATAAATCCATTAATTTAAGAGCGTAATTATAAAGAATCCTTAAACTATTGATCAATACTTTACTAAACTACTTAGTTAATATTTTGGACCGAAAAACTTCTTTGGTCCTTGTGGTCTCTACATGGGCGCAGCGCTGGTGAATTTGATGCAACGAGAGAATGACTAATTAGCGCAGGTGACGTTCGAGAACATATGCAAGATGTTCGTAAGCATGGATCCATCGCCTCTCACCGACATGATCGACGGATGGTTCGCCGGCTTAGTTGCTGGAATGAGGGCGTTCCCGTTGGACCTCCCCGGAACTGCATTCCGCCGAGCTCGCCGGGTACGTGGAACAAATTAACAATATAATTGATTAAAAATGATCACCCCTGACATGGTAAAGTGATGCGCAAAATGCATGGCATCAGTGCCGCAAGAAGCTCGACGCGGTGTTCAGGAAGGAAGTGGAGAGAAGGAGAACGGTGGCGCTGGATGGCGAGGACTTGATGAGCGGGCTGATGCAGATGGAGGACGAGCGAGGGAACAAGCTCAGCGACGACGAGGTTGTCGACAACATCGTCTCCTCGTCGTCGCCGGCTACGAGTCCACTTCCAACGCCATCATGTGGGCGGCCTACCACCTCGCCAAATCGCCGCATGCTCTTCGCAAGCTCAGAGTAAGCCAGCTACCCAATACGTGCAGTAGCCGATCTGTGTATCTGGAGTGATCTATCTATTTATGCATGCATCAATGTACCATGTATATTCTGTCATATGTCTGTCTGAACTTTTTTCAGGAGGAGAATGTGGAAATAAGCACTGGCAAAAATGGCGGCTTCATTACTCTTGATGACATCCCAGACATGAAGTACACTGCCAAGGTACAGAGATGTGTACGCAGATCAAAGACGCTCACTGATACACTCTTATCTAGTCCAAATTTGAACTTTGCTTCGTTTTAATCTCAACATCTCATGCATCTTTCACAGGTTGCCGAAGAAACGATTCGGGTAGCCAACATTGCTCCAATGGTTTATCGCGTGGCACACAAAGATGTCGAGTACAGAGGTAATTCTCCACAGTCAGCTGCACTTCAGATTCAGTACATAATTCCGCAGTAAGATTAGTTAATAAGCACTCCGGAAAAGAATAATAATTATAACAAGCTAGTAATAAACAAATGATTACACGCTTAGGTTACACAATACCTGAAGGATGGAGAGTCGTGGTTTGGCTCCGATCACTACATACTGACCCCGACTACTATGACGACCCACTGAACTTCAACCCCGACAGATGGGATGTAAGTTCAGCCCGCCCATACTTGCAAGTTGCAAATCGTGTGCTCAGCCGAGCTTGCTTGTACATACTGAATTTTGTCGTGACTCTGTGACTGAACCTCGTACTGATGATCTTCAACGTTGCACATTACTAACAGAAACCGGCAAAGCCAGGCACCTATCAGGTGTTCGGAGGAGGACACAGGATCTGCGCGGGGAACATGCTTGCAAGGCTGCAGCTCACTATCATGCTCCATCATCTATCTGTTGGTTACAAGTAATGAACAACTTACTCGCTTTGACCCTTTGCCCCTCAGACTTGATACAAGTAGCTCATCCTTCACTTCTTTACTCGAAGTTTTATTTAATGATATGCCCACTTTGTTGGCTTGAACTACTAAACAGATGGGAGCTGCTTAATCCTAATGCGGAGGTCGTGTACGTTCCACACTCGAAGCCGGCAGATGGGGCTGCTATGTCATTTGAAACTCTGAGTAAAGACTAAAGAGTCCGCAAGATACTGAGATATGTCCTTATGATCGGGACATCAGGTCAAATATAGGCCAATAAGAGTTTTTCCTTCTGTCTCACCCCTAGTACCCCGTTCTTTGTTTCTAGTGAGAGCTTTTGTTTGGAAAACACACGTACTACGTGAATTTTTCTTTCAGACACGTACCCTAACGATCAAATCACATATATGCCAATAAGAGTTTTTCTTTGTTCGCTTTTTTCCTTCTGTTCTCTGACCTAGTACCCTACCCTGTTATTATTTCTTTGCTTTCAGAGTGAGTTGTTGTTTGTACCACAGGGATTGGAAAGCATGTACCATGCAGTAATGTTAACGACATGTTAGTGTCGCTCTTGCTCTACATTTGGTATATAAATCAACAGTACTCAATTTACAATGTGTGTATATGTGCAACCAAAAATTCTTCCTTGGGTCGTATGCAAACATGCAAAAGGCCAGAACCTTTTTATTTTCATTATCTAAAAAGACAAACTCTTGCTAGCGCCTTCATTCGTAAAGATTTATAGACATTGAAAACATGTGTTATGTTATTATACAGATCCGATGTTCTTCTTGACATGGGAAGGGTTAATAGCAAAAGCTACCCCATTTGTCACTCAAAATTTGAGATTATCAGCTATAAATCTTTTTGTACAAAATCTTAGTTAACTTAGATTTTGCTGTAAATCCTAAATCTAATGTGCACGTGCTTAATTGATGATTGCATGTATTTTTGCTGGTATAAATTTAATAAACAAATCAAAGTTAACTAAGTTTAAGATTGTTTACATTTTGAATGAGTTTATTTCAAAAATATTGAATAAGTTTTATTCATCTTATTTTCATGAAAAGTGATTCCAAAGATCTCAAACTCCAGGAATGCCGTCAATCTGCTTCTCTATTTTTTTTTTGCACATTCCCCAAAATACATGAATATTACACTCAAATTTTGCAACTCTCTGTCACATATTTGGAAGAAAAAAAAATACATGTGGAACATTTCTTTTGTGAAGCTGAAAATTATGTAATTTAAATTTTTATTTCTTGATTACATTCTAATCATCTATGTGGATTAATATTTTCTTGAAGTTGGAACAAATTTACTAACAATTTTTTATTTAGCAGAATATTCTTTGAAGATTAATATTAAGAGAGATGATAAGATCTAGATGGTTGAATTCATATTCAACTGCTAAAAAAGTGACTGAGTTTCAAAATTCTAGTTATCTGAGATGGTCACTAAAAAGCTTGACATCACAGAGTCTACCTGACACAATTTAAAAGGTGTACGTTAGATCTAGTCTCTAAAGGACAACTTGCTAAAGTTGGGTCTAAAAATGAAAAATAGAGATCATCACTTAGGCAAAACGAGTGTATTCAAAGAGACTCTTATTCAAATAAGATAGAACACTTGTATATGAAGCGATTTATATTTTCATGTCGAACCTCTATCACAAGAGAAGAAATGAGACAATGTATTCACTTTCCTCTGCCTCCGAATTCTGAAACAAAAAAACCTTAAAAAAATTCCGAAACAAAAGAGGAGATTGGATGGTTCACACAATTTCCCCAGAACTTTCTAGCACGTAAACGTGACATAATCGGCTATGTCACTGATGACCACATCCACGTACCCGACAAATAGGTCAACTCCAACTTATGTCATTCCTGACATGATGGACCAGTCATCTCATATGCCCTTTGAACAAAAATGTCAGCCGGAAGCACGGAACGACTCATCTCATTTTCAGAGGAACCACGGAAAGACTAATATGACCTCATCTAAAGCCATGTTAATTGTGAAACAACCCACGTGCACCTCCGATTATTGGTTATAAGAAAAAAATGCACCTCCAACTCAGCAGCCGCCGGCGACAGATACGCGCTCCAACCAAAATCGCACTTGCAATCAAGCTCTCATAAACAATTATAATTGTTGCCGCGGCCGCACTAATCCGATAGTATAAATTCCCAGGCTGATCGAGATGAACGCATTCACCACTCGCACCCAACTCGCCATCGCCAGTACTATTCGTCATAGCAGCTCTCGCTCGAGCCCCTACATCTCCTTCCGAGACCGAGAGTCCCTCCCAGCCCGGTTCCATGGCCGCAGCAGCAGCGATAGATAGGTGGGTCATCATCTACTGGCGATGTTAACAGTTACATTTACCATGCTAATAATGCGCCTGTCACTTAATCATGAGCCGCACGATTCCTGATGGAATGGAACCCTGTAATGTGCAGGTCTGCGAAAGAGACGCTGCCGCCGGCGCTCGGCTCCACCTCCGCGCCGCCTCCCATCTTCGACGGCGCCACCAGGTCAAATCGAACTGCCTAGTCACTAGTAGTCGTGGTAGGCTCTCTTTCCTCATTTTTTTCCTTGCACTGGTCTAGCGAGTGACTATTCTGTTTGATTCTTGCTGAATTGAAGGCTCTACATTTGCTACTTTTGCCCTTTCGCTCAGCGAGCCTGGATTACCAGGAACTTCAAGGTATACTGCTACGTTCAATTTACAGAAGCTCGTTTACATTTACTGCTTTTGTACAGTTGAAAGGAAAAAAAACTAATTTATTTCTACTTGATTTGCTAGGGCTTGCAAGAAAAGATCAAGCTGGTAGCCATTGACCTGCAGGACAAACCATCTTGGTACAAAGAGAAGGTTTATCCTCAGGGAACGGTACGGTTAATCTACAAATAATCCGCTCTTTTTCGCAAAAAAAAAAGAGTCCGCTCTTTCCCTGGACCTTTTGTCCACAGAGACTTAAGGGGCTGTATTTTTCCCCTCTCGGCAGGTGCCTTCCCTGGAGCACAACAACGAGGTCAAGGGGGAGAGCCTGGATCTGATCAAGTACATCGACAGCAACTTTGACGGCCCGGCATTGCTACCTGAAGTATGACTGAATTCTAATCATACACTGAATCGTCGCCACTATATTGGAATACTTGCAGCGAGGCATATTGTCAAATTTGTTAAATTTTGGATATATTGGTTTCTCTGACAGGATGCTGAAAAGAGGCAGTATGCTGATGAGTTGATTGCCTACGCTGACACCTTCACGAAAGCGCTCTACTCGCCATTGATCGCCCATACAGATATGTCAGAAGAAACTGGTAAGTGATTTTTTTTTGTAATGGCTGGTAATTGAATTCAGTAAAGACTGAAGACTGAAACTGGTGTACTTTGGAGTCGATGGCATTGCCGATTTGCTGACACTGTTTCTTTCCTCATAAGTTGCGGCTCTGGATAAACTAGAAGGTGCGCTAACAAAGTTCGACAATGGCTCATTCTTCCTTGGCCAGTTTAGTCTGGTACGTCCTTTGTCAATTTAAATCCAACGCATGGCTGAGTTCGTTGGATTAACCGATTGCTTCTTCTTTTGTCACGCCTTTGTATTCCTACCTAGTAGGTGGATATCGCATTCGTGACAATTTTGGAAAGGGTTGAGATATACTACTATCATGTTAGGAACTATGAAATCACCAAAGGCAGGCCCAACCTTCAGAAATTCATGGAAGAGATGAACAAGATCGAAGCCTACACACAGACAAAGAATGAGCCTCTGACTCTGCTTGAGATTGCCAAGAATCATCTTAAGGTTAGGCCCTCTGGAAATAGAATTCTTGCTCACATTTTGGTGTTTCAGTTTGCTAATCATTTTCCAAATGCATATCATGCTCTCTTTTTTGTTTTCAGATTGCATGAAGATACACATGGCATCCTATCGTGAGGAGACTCTGGTTTATCAGTAATGCTTTGCTGGAATAGAAGATGACATATTGTATGATAGTGTTATATATTGTACTGCAACATTCCCCTATGGAGAGTGTTGGAGAAACGGATTAAATAACCCGGCATACCTGTCCTTTTTGGAATTAGCGGCTCATGTTCAATGTGCAAGCATCTCCAAGAGAGTCTCATAAACTCCTCCTAAACTAAACTATTGGGATTTAATCTAAAAATGATCTCCAATAACTTCCCAAAACAACTCTTAGATTTATTCTTGCCATAAATTCACCTCATTTGTAGCTATAAATAGGGAATAAGTTGGGAGCCCCGTTCCTTCTATTTACAAGAGAATTAATTAATGTTGTTGTGACCCCAAACGGTCACGTGGCTCAATCAAGTGCATTCTTGTACAATTTTTAGGAACGGTTGGAGGAGGCAAGAATTACCCCTAACAATTTTTGGGGTATTACTTAGAAATAGTCTTTTGTGGTCAGTTTATTGGGGAACCTTTGGACATGCTCTTAAGTTTGTAATCTCATGTCCTTGGTTGGTTGCTCCAACGGGATCATTATGCTCTGATCAATTTCTATTCCTCTCAAAAAGAGGAAAATTAGGGGTAGTTTGGCAAAGCTCCATGAAGCTGAGAATCAAGCATAATCAGAAGAGCTCTGCCAAACACTACATTTTAGGAGAAGTGATTATCTGCTGATTTTGAGAAGTGATTCTCTAAAATGGACTAAAGAGCTGATAGTTGAAAAAGAAGTGGCTTCTCCCGACTCTGAGAAGTGATTCTCTATCATGATTCTAAGATTTTATCCTAGAGAATTAAAGAGAAACACTTTTAGCCACAAAATCACTTCACCGGAAGAATCAGGAGTGAATCCGGAGAATCATGGAGTGGATCTCTACCAAACTGATCCATAATCAAGCGCCTCGGAGCAACCTACGTCAAGAACGGTAACTAAGATCACAAATTGCCCCCTCCAAATCAACGCAGTTAAAACGGTAGTCCCTATGAATTTCGATCCGATAGTCCAGACAGAGAAGGGAAGATGCTAATTTGATGGCATGAAAATTCTGATATGAAATCCCTGATATAGGTCACACAGTACTGGTCTCACGTGATGACCCCATGGTGATGGATCTTATTGTTGTATCTTCGAAAATTTTGGTCTATAGTTTGGCTAAAAGTTTATTCCAAAAAATTACTTATAATTTGAAGCGAAATTTTGCTAAACAAATTAGTAGAAAAATTGTTAATGTTGCCTTTAAAATTTAACAAAGATCTACGGAACCATCTCTCTATATCCGCCCACAACGACCCACCGAAATCATTCCAGAAAATGCCTGAGGGTTCAAGGCCAGAAGCAGGCCTAGCCGGAAGAGCAGCCAACCACGAAGAATCAGTGCACCTCTACCACGTTCGCGTCCAAGTGAAGCCGGCCGGCCAGGTAACCGGCCCCTCTCACCCGCCTGGCAAGCGCTGACGTGCCCGCTCCACCAATCAATCTGTCAGTCACACAACAGTACCCACCTCGCCACCCATGAATTCGTTCGCTTTCCTTCGCTGCCCGTCACCGCTGACGCCCGCCTCCACCTCCGGCCCTGCGTTCCTTCTCGTCCCGTCGGCCCGTATAAAGATTCGGGGTTCTCGATGGACAGCAGCAACTCACCTCATCGGCATCGCTGCGCAGAAACACTCCCGCATCTTCGCCATGGCAACCGCCGCGCCGGCAAGGTGAGTGTGCCAAGTGGCGGAGCAGAGATCCTGTCCCTATCTTCGCCTGGCCGTTTAGATCCTTGCCTGAATTTCTTAATCGAATGCTGCTTTCTTTGTCTAGCTCCGCGAAGGAATTGCTCCCCACTCCCCTGACCTCCGCCTCCGACCCGCCTCCCCTTTTCGATGGCACTACCAGGTAGGCTTCAATTTTGCTTACCTATCCACTTGTTGCAATGATCAGCATGGAATTGTTTAATCCCATTATTTTTGTTCTGTCTCGTGAAGGTTGTACGTTGCGTACCACTGCCCCTTCGCTCAGCGCACATGGATTATCAGGAACTACAAGGTATCAGCACCACTCTTCTTTGATTTACCGAATAAGCTCTTTTCCTTATGTATCTATTGCTGACAGAAAAAAATGAATCTTTTCCCCTTCTTTTGCCCAGGGTTTGCAGGATAAGATCAAGATTGTTGCGATCGATCTGGCAGACAGGCCTTCGTGGTACAAGGAGAAGGTTTACCCAGAGAACAAGGTGTGTATGGTTAATATTTTCCTCCCACAAGTAAAATCTTTTACACAATATGTTTGTAGGAGGATCCTGCCATTTTTCTCGTCATGTACAGTTGCGATTTACCTAGTCGCTCTCCATAGGTGCCTGCCCTTGAGCACAACAACCAGGTGAAAGGAGAGAGCTTGGATTTGGTCAAGTACATCGACAGCAATTTTGAAGGCCCATCATTGCTTCCTGATGTAAAACAGATATATATGACCTGCATCAGTGCGATACTTGCAAATATGCAGTGATTTCTCAGGCTTCGTATGCTAACCTCTGAAATTATGAACATTTGGAAAATTACAGGATGCTGCTAAGAAGCAGTTTGCTGAGGAGTTGCTTGCATATACGGATGAGTTCAACAAAGCATTATACTCATCCATAGTCTCCAAGGAAGATGTATCCACGGAAACTGGTCAGCGGATCTTGCTTGCATGATTTACTAATATTTGAAGAGTCTGTAATTTATCTCACTTTCTCACGATCCGTGGATTGTCTTTCCATCAGTTGCTGCTCTGGATAAAATAGAAGCTGCCCTGGGAAAGTTCAGCGATGGTCCTTTCTTCCTTGGCCAATTCAGTTTGGTATGTCACTGGAGCGAGGACATCGTCTTTCCTGAACTGCATTTCAATTTTGTTGAGAAAGAACTTTTATTCATGATTTGTTGTGCTGAGGTTTTTATGTGATGCTTAATTTCCTTCTAGGTGGACATTGCGTATGTGCCATTTATTGAAAGGTTCCAGATTTTCTTTTCCGGCATAAAGAACTATGATATCACAGCGGGCCGCCCCAACCTTCAGAAATTCATAGAGGTAGTTTACAACGATGCTTGTTTTCCACACACATTTCGTAAGACCGATGTCAATTGGTTTTCTTAACATCAAGCAAAATTTAACTTCAAATTTTTATATTGCAGGAAGTGAACAAGATCGATGCATATACACAAACTAAACAGGACCCACAGTTCTTGCTTGAACACACAAAGAAGCGGCTTGGGGTGAGATATGTCCTAAATATTTTGCCTTTGACTATCTAGTCTGTAAATTTCAAATCCAATGACACACATGTTAACATTCAGATTGCCTGAAGTTGGCAGCCAACAATGAAAATCTTGCCGGTGGACTACCAGCATAGGAGTTCAGGAGTGTGCTTGCTTGTTAACAATGTACTTCATTTCAAATAAAACATGGCCTTTTATGTAGGTCTTGCTTCTAGAAAAAAATATAGTTATGCTATGATTACAGAGTTGCCTCTGTAGCAATATTTCTGTACATGATTCAGTAATGTCAAAACGAAGTGCAGTGAGTTGTGTTGAATAATGATGAGTTCAACTGACAAGTATTCCTCCTGTGGCACATCAATAGTTCAATACTAGCCTTGTTTCTTGACACCTTGTATTCAATTCTGAGTAACGCAAAAATGTACTCAAATGCTGTCCATGAGAGCTTGGCTGAAATGAGTTGAGATATCTCCATGATTACGATGTACAGCTATGGAATATTAACATATTGTGACTGAAATTTCCGATATTTGCAGTGCCATGCACAGCTTTACCGGTGGAGGTCGGTATGATTTGTTGATTACACTAGGCTAAACAGGTTCTAGCTATGCAGCATCTATCACCATTAAAAATGTTTGATTTCCATAGTCAAAACTTAACCAGACTCAACATGTAAAGGTGCTCCTTAGCCGGGCTTACTAACAATGTTAGGAACTAAATCATGTTATGCTTGTTAATCAGAATCAAGTCAAAAACATTTAAAGTTTTGTTCAAAATTTTACAATCCGCTTTTGAATTTTTATTCTGATATTTCCGAAAATCAGGTTTACCAGTGCACCTCCGATAAATTTTATTTACCGATAATTATTTTCCTAGTTACAGCTATGGAACTATTGCCATTTTATGATTACATTCCGACCTATTGTAGTGCTACCAATCACAGGTCTATGTGTGACTGCACACAATCATTTTTATTACATAAATCTAAGAAAACAACAAAGAAAAACTTTAGTACATGAATAAAAGTACAAAGGTCGCTACTATTCAAAAATATGAATAATAAAGCGACATACATCTCATCAACTATTAATAAAGATATCTACCACGCGCTAGAAGCGAGGTAGAATAAGAGCATGCTAGCAACTTGACATCCTGACGGTCATATGTAACGAAACCTCTGCTACCTTGATCCGGCCAATACCAGCCGTCACATCATCGACGGGAGTGGAGTCATCGTACCCGTCGCCTACGATGAAAGCGTAGATTGAAGGGGAATACCACATTGGCGAGTGATCTCGTTAATCTCTGATCACGATGCCAACATGTACGATCCCATTAATTTTTGATCACGATGCCAACACAACTGCACCGTCATCGTTCCTGAGGCCACATTATCGTGACCATCTTCAACAGTTGTGGAAGAAGTTGCACGCGAGGGAGTGTGACACGCTGAACCTGTTGTTACAATTCACCGCGGCCGTAGCATTTGCCATTGCAACGCACTGACTGGCCACCGCAGGGTGACACGGATTACCTTCCGGCGGTGGTGTACGGAGATAGCTGACCGAAGCTGGCCTATGGAAAAGGAAGTAAGCTGGAACATTGTTATATCTCGTAGAGTTCATGAAATGTTCAGTAATCAGCCTACCCTAAGTTTGTTTGTCACTATTGTTAGTATATTCACTAATCGCCTTCAACCTACCAAAACTTGACTAGCATATGTGTTGCTTTTATTGTGACACGACGCATGAAAGGCAAGGTTCCAGGCATTACCACACACTCCTTTCGCCATTACTTCGTCACTGCTGACGCTTGGGCTCAGATTTTCTCGTGTTCTATTTTCAACTCTACACCTTGGTGCTGCATGCTATCGTTTACCAGCTTACCTTACAAGATCGCTTTAAGGTTTTTCACTTGTGAAACACCTCTCTCCGTCCCTTTCATCTCTGACCACTGGTGGAAATTGGCAGCATCAGCTGCTAGCAGGTTCATCGTCTTAATCTATTGCGATTATCATATAAAATGATTAGATCTAGTAAGAGCACCATGTGGTCACTTAAATTTTCTGTGAAAACAGCTCCGCAATGGAAGCTCTTCCTCCTACCTTGACATCTGCAGCTGAGCAGCCACCTCTCCACGATGGCACAACTAGGTTGGTCACAACTTTGTTCTGCCATTTCACAGTAGTATCAAAAATATCAGACTGACTGGTGGATGTCTGAAAACAACAGATTGTACATGGCGTATATTTGCCCGTATGCGCAACGGGCATGGATCACAAGGAATTACAAGGTACAGACCGATCCGGTCTTCTCAGGCTACTTCTACTCAATCTATTCTTTTTGGATCTTGAACATTTTGGTCACCAGGGTTTGCAGGAGAAGATCAAGTTAGTACCCATAGACACCTCGGATAAACCGGCATGGTACAAGATGGTTTATCTCAGGAATACGGTGTGGCTAAAACTCAAACATACGCACTTTCCAGTAACAATTGAGATCTTTGCTACTATGTGACTCGTGGTTTCTCTGATTTTCTCGACAGGTGCCATCCTTAGAGCACAACAATAAAATCATAGGGGAGAGTTTGGATTTGATCAAGTACATAGATAGCCACTTCGACGGCCCTAAATTGACCTCTGATGTGAGTTCGTCATACTCATACCTGCATTTCATCCGATGACAAACAATGTTTTTTCTAGACTGATAACCAATTTGTTGAACACAGGATCCTGAAAGGCAAGGTCTTGCAGAAGAGTTGTTGAGATATTCGGATACTTTTAACCAGGCAATGGTCGCCGCACTAATATCCAAGGGAAGTATGACTGCTGAAGCAGGTAAGAATTTAGATAGTCTTTTAGTTTTCTAAACTGCTTTTGTAATTTTGATGTACATATTGTTTCCTGACTTGTGGAGCTTCCATGATTATCAACAGTTGACACTCTGGACAAATTAGACAGCTCCCTTTCAAAATTTGATGATGGCCCTTTCTTCCTTGGCAAATTTAGTCTGGTAATTTGAAATCTATATGTTTTCAATCCTTCTGCCTATTAATAGATAATCAAACACTAATGGAATTTCATTTTGGGACAGGTGGACATTGCCTATGCGCCATTCATCGATGGATTTCAGATATTTTTTGCTGACATCAAGAATTATGACATTGCCAATGGGAGAATTAATATACGAAGATTTATTGAGGTACTTCACATGATATTTCCAGTTTTTAATTTGATGATACATAATGACACCAACAATCTATTACAGGAAATTAATATAATTGATGCATACACACAGACCAAACAGGATCCTCAAGTGCTGCTTGCTCTCACAAAGAAGAAACTTGGTGTATGAATTAATTGTTATACTGGCATGTTATACCTAGATACTATGTTTTATAGCTGATGAACGGTGATAGCTGCCTCGTAAAGCTTAGTACAGCACTCGCTAATGTATTAGTGATAGGCAGGATTTTACTTCAAACGTTCTCAGTAAACTTATTAAAGAAAATAAAGGTTTGGGAGTTAAAAGGAATTTCTAGCACAAGCATGTCAGCCTTCTAGTGTTTTCATTCACTGAATTTGTATGCCAACTCAGTCATGTATGCTGATTTTCAGACAACAAGGGGATTGCAGCATGCAGCTAAATCAACTGATCAAACTAACAATGAATCAACTTTTTAAGATGGACAGGGAATTAAGGACTCTTAGATGCACTTTAGTTCTTTAGCACAATCTCCCTTTTCGCCTAGTTTAAATATGTGCGATGTGCGATGATTTTCTGTTGCAGTGGATTGTCTGTTTATAAATCAGAAATTGCTAAATTATACTCCTTCCGTTCTTAAATTGTTGACGCCATTGATTCATTTTATCACTAAAGGAAGTTGATACACCACTTATAGTTTTACAAATTTGAAAAAATATTTTGAATAAGACGAACAGTCAAACGTAACGAAAATAGTCAACGGTCTCAACAATTTAAAAACTGAGGGAATATGAGAACTGCTACTTTTTATTTTCATCAAAGGGTTGTAGTTTCCATCATTAAAAGTCGCATCTCAGAAGGGGAGTTTCATTAGGATCATCCCTCAAAACTTTACAGTAGAAGTTATCTAGAGACAATACTAGCATGTATTTTGGACTCTTAAAGTCCTCAAAATTGCTAGTAACATACATTCACCATGTACTATCATTTTTTGCCTACTGCTAATCTATAGCTCTGAACCGTGAACATATGTGCCAAATAATTAGGACTATTATGAACTATGCAATGCACAATCTGTTATCTATGAAGTCTATTTTCCAAGACGATCATCTGAAGTCTCAGCATTGTCATATGAAAAGAATGCACACTCACCTTCAGTTATATTCAGCAATATATTCTGAACTTTCAACTCTACGGCAATCTGAAGCTCAGAATAGCTGATATGTGCAAATTGGTATCAGCCACTGGTAAATTCGCCCTACAAAATTTGTGTGTCGGATTTATTAAGAAGAATTCGCCTACAAGATTTGCATATCAGATATACTGAGATTGATATTAGAATGCACACTCACCATTAAATGTGCTCTGCTTATTCTGCTGCCTTTGAAGTCTAGATTCCAATTTCCAAACGGGGTAAGAAAATACAGCTCTGGATCGTCAGCAGCAATGACAGAGAACGAGCCTTATCTTACAACACACTATCCTCACTCGTCAAAAACAACAAGTAGTGTACGCGTGCACAAGTGACCATAGCGATCCTGCGAGATCCGGGATGAAGGACCCAAGGTGAACGGATGCAAGCGGGCGACGTGGTCGCCTTCCCCGTCAAGCTCTTCAGCGGTGACTTCCAATAGATGCAGCGCGACAACTCCGCTCGCAGGGCTGCCAGACATGCCATCGCAGCATCCTGACCTGAACCTGGCGTCAGCCGGCACGGGGAGGAAAAGCTCGACGCTGGTGAAGGGCAAGGGAATGGCGCTCAGAGACAAAGGCCGGTCCGCTCAGCGTCAGATGGTGGCTTACGCCGCGTCCGTCCGGCGAAGACGGCGCGCACCCTCATTTGGATCGCAATTATTAACCGCGACCCACATTTTTACATATAATTACGATTCAAATATTTATATTAAGACCACTGACAGAATATATTATCATCCATGCTCCGTTTGTTTCCACATCGGTGTGTTGTGCGGTGCGTGGCGAGTGCTAGTGGCGACCGGGAGAAGCTCGACGCGGGCGAAGGAAGGGGAACTGCGCTTCGAGGTTGACCTTCCGATGGTGAATAGGCGCTATCCGCACCCCACCCGATGCAACTCAAGGAGTGGCAAACAGACACGGGAGATCAGCCCGCGCCTATGTAGCTCCTTGCGGAGCTCGCATTCCGCATAGCGGAGGGATTCTAGTCCGTGGCCTCGGCAGGAGAAGAGTTTTTATTATTTTATTATAACGGTTGGGTGAGAGCATGTGAGGCAGAGCTAGCTGCCATAGCTGCAGGTTCATGACGACGGCGGACTTGAACGAGGATGGGGCGCGGTCTGGCGCCTGGCGACAATCTGGCCCGGCCCACGCACCTGAGCTGCCGGCCGTGCCAATTCAGTCAGAACACGGGTCGGAGAGGAAACAGCAGGAGCATGTTGTTCTGAATCCCCCTGTCAGCGGTCTAAGCACTTGGACGATAATACTAGTCTGTTCTTCGACAAAAGGATCACTGAACCACTATCCACATACATGAACGCCACCATTCAACTCTGGACAACCTCAGAACATGCATGTTGGGCACTGCATTGGTTGTAACACGATCAAAGGTCTTCATTTTGGTCGAGTCAGTCTGCTCTGCTTCCACATAGGCGTCTTCTATGTGTGCATCGACCTCATCGTGTATTCTGCTACCAGCTTTGAGAATAGAGACGACTTGTTCTCCAGCAATTTGGTTGGCTTGTCGTGCTCGACAGCCACGCCTGCAGATAACAACACTGTCAGAAGTGCCAAACGCATAAATCAAACCAGGAAAATTACTCAATTTTTGTTTGCGGTGCGAACCATTGTCGAGAAGCAACACCATGTCGCTGTCAAGAACTGACGTGATTCTGTGCGCTATTGTGATAACTGTCGTCTCCGAGAATTGCCGCCTTAGTGTTTTCTGGATCAAGTTGTCAGTTGCAGTATCCACTGAAGCAGTGGCTTCATCCAGGACAAGGATTTTACTTCGTTTCAAAATTACTCGACCAAGACACACGAGCTGACGCTGACCCACGCTCCAGTTTTCACCATTCTCTATCACTGCAAATTCAAGTTGAGAGGATTTCAAAATGGATCTACAGGACCATCTGCCTATAGTTTTTGCATTTGGTAAACTAGCATTAGGAAGAAATATTAAAGATACCGGGGACAGATAGACTTTTGAACTGCATGGCACAATAAAAACACATCATACCTGGTGAGTCAAGCTTCAGCTCCTTCTTCCTAACCTCATCACTTAGCTGGCAACAATCCAACGCCTGGATTCAAAAGTAAGAGGTTGATATGGCGAATTTTAATTAGTTTGTACAAACTTGGCTAAAATTGATGCGCAAGGCACAGGTGTGCGACAAGCATGAAGTAGTGAATCTTGTGAAAGGTGGAAATACCTCCCAGATTTGGTTATCTGTGTACTCTCCAAGGGGATCAAGGTTGCTTCTAATAGTTCCCTCGAACATTGTTGGTTCTTGTGGAATGATGCTCAGTCTGGACCTCAGATCATGCAGTCCAATAGTGGAAATGTCAATGCCATCTATTAGGATCTGACCGACAGTAGGGTCCACAATACGAAAAAGGGCCTGTATGAGGGTTGATTTACCACTTCCTGTCCTTCCAACAATACCGGTTTTCATGCCACCAGAAAACATGACCGTAAGGCCCTTCAGAACAAATGGCAGTTGTGGGGCATATTTCACCTGCATCAAACTGTAATTAGTAATTCCTCTCCTAGTTAACTGCTATGCCATGACGTGCAAAGAGAACTCGTTTAGCTACTCATTTGCAATCAGACTTCAAATATTGTAGTGTACCAAGAAGTAAAGCATATATGCAGATTATCAGAACAGCACCATTATGCATAAACAAGGAAAGAGCAGAATGTGAAACAAGGATTTACATGGAGATTATGGAGCTGAACTTGTCCATTAGATGGCCAGTTATGAGGCAAGATGTCTCCTGACATGAAAAGTGGGGGTTCTGCAGGAATGTTTATGTACTGAAGAATTCTCTCAACGGATATAATCTCGTTCTCCAATGTGCACATAGCCCGTACAACCCATGCTTGCAGCATGTTCAGATTAAGACCATATGAGATAGCAAGACCAGCAATACCTGAAAGTTGGATATGCCATGTTAGTAGCTACTACAGTACAAATTCACATCAAATCCTACCTTGTTAATTCATACAGTCCATAGAAGTAGAACTATAAAACATGAACAGTGTTAACATGGTACCTGGGTCAATGAAACCTGCCGGCAGATTGATAAGAAATATCAGAGAGAAAGCAAATGTAAGAGATGACAGCACATCCAGACGTAAGCCAAGCCAATCCCTTGCTCCAGTGTTGTAGAATTTGGGTCGAGAGTAGGCGTCTGTTAGATAGCTGTTAGTTGATACGAACTGATTTTCCTTCCCAAAACTTCTAATGGTAGTTGATCCTGTTATTGATTCTGCGAAATGTTGTATGATAGGAGCTTTGCAGACTCCTGTTAGCCTTTGCAGCTCCCTGGCCGTTTCAATGTAGTACCGCTGCAAAAAGGTTTGTGAAAGTACCAGTGATACTGAAGGTTCACACGGAGAAGAATATTTTTTTAAAAAAAAAGGAGGAGGAGAAGAATATAGGAGTGGGAGAAAGTACCTGATACCAAAAACAGGCAGCAAATACAGGGACGAATACCACAAATACCTGCCATGCAATCTGAGACATAACCGCAATAATTCCAACTAGTTCAATGATGAAAAATGCCAGAGAACCCATCTGGTTAGCAATGCTAGAGTCCACTTGGCTTTGGTCCGTTGAAGCCTGCAAATTTTGAATTCATATGTTAACATAGTCCAAGCAGAGAAACTTAACTAGGAAATCCGAATTGGATCCGACTTAGATAGCTTGCCCTATTCAAGATGCGTCCACTCGGAGTGGAGTCGAAGAAAGACATTGGAGCTCTGAATAAGGACATATGCATCTTGTTGAATAACAAAGTCGCAGTCTTGTACCCAGCTGTTGCAAGCAACAGCGATCTTATGAGGATACAAAATGAACTTCCTAGAGCCAACGCAACATAGACATAAAGCATCATCAAGAGGCTCACTGGAGGCTCAACATCCTTTGACACAGGAGCAGCCCAAGCCATCCAGTAATTACTCGCGATTTGAAGTACTTGGAAAAGTATCTGTGCCATCAACACGAACGGTACAATTGCTCCTTTATAAGCTAAGATGAGGTACTTCCAGTAGACCCAAAATCCCGACCCTACCTGCCTCCCTTTCTTCTTCTTGCACCAGCTGGCCACTCTGAGTATTCCCCTCCATTTCGTTGCCTTCATCTTTCCTCTCAGCTGAAGCTGATGAAAGTGACCTTGAGAACTTTACTGTAGTACTGGAACAGGAGGGCTCACCAGCTCCATCAACGGCACTGATAGTGTCCAATGAAGTCAGAGCATCCTTGTGAGCACCTACTAGCTCCATGAACTCTTCCCCCGAATTTAGTATTTCGTCGTATTTTCCTGCTTGTGCTATTCGCCCATCTTTCATGACCTGTTATACACCCCAATAATTATAAGGAGAGACATGCACGAAAACACAAAAGAATTTAGCAAGGAATTCTCACAAGAATAAGATCAGCTGCAGGCAGGAATTCAATCTGATGAGTAACATAAACCACTGTTTTTGAAGCCAAATCCCTAAGCAAGCATTCCTGCAATTTTGAACGGGAACAAAATTAACAATGTGTAGTCAATCTTGTACTGAGCATACACAAAAGATGGAGCATAATACGCAGAATAAATCCGTTTAGGCAAGGTGTACCTTGAAAAGGTGGGATCCCGTATGTGCATCAACAGCACTGAACGGATCATCGAACAGGTAGATGTCGGCATCCTGGTACAAAGCACGGGCTATCTGAATCCTCTGCTTCTGCCCGCCACTGAGGTTGATGCCTCGCTCTCCGATGACTGTCTGGTCACCGAACGGCAAGATCTCCAGGTCCTTCTTCAGCGAGCATGATTCGAGGACCCTGTCATACCTCTCGCAATCCATCTCTTCTCCAAACAGTATATTATCCCGAATCTTGCCACTCTGTATCCAGGCCGACTGGCTGACATATGCCGTCGTCCCACAAGTCTGAACGTCTCCTGATATCTTTGGGATCTCACCAAGAATGCAAGAAATGAAACTCGATTTTCCGGAGCCAACGGTTCCGCAGACGGCGACACGCATGCCTCGCCGAGCTTGGAAGTTGAGGTCTTTGAGCGTGGGGGATTCTGGGGAGGCTTCCCAGGAGAAGCACCCATCTCGGACTGTGATCGCAGTGTCCGAGCTGCCACTAGGCAGCCTCTGTACCGCGTCACTCGGCAACTCCTCGAGGCACAAGAAAGATGCGATCCTGTCAAGAGACACCTTGGTCTGAATCACCATCGAGATAGTGTCAGGAAGGACATATATCGGTTCCTGCAGCACGCGGAACGTGGCCAACGCCGACAGCACCTTCCCGGACTCCAGCGGGATCCCCATGAGCACGCAAGCCCCGAAGGTCACCACGGCAACGAAGGTCGGGGTCCCCCAGAACATGAAGGTGACCGTGGCCGACGTGTAGAGATACTTCCTCAGCCAGTTGGTCTCCGTCTTCCTCAGCTCCACGATCCTGGCCAAGAACCTCATCTCCCAGGCCTGCAGCTTGAGGATCCGCATGTTGTGCAGGACCTCGGACGTGGCCTTCATCCTCGCGTCCTTGCAGTCCATCAGCTTCTCTTGAAATCTCTCCTGCAACTTCCCCGGCGGCACGTTGGCGAGCATGATGGCCACGGTGGCGCCGAGCGCGGCGAGAGAGGCGAGCCCGAGCGTGGAGTAGAGGACGGACATCGCCAGGGACACTTGCAGCGGCACCAGCCAGAGGTCGTGCATGAACCACGCGAAGAGCCCCACGCGGTCGGCGTCCACGCTGACGATGTTGATCGTCTCGCCGCCCGAGAGCGCGCTTGGCTGGAGAGCGCCAGGCTCTTGCGGTAGACGACGGCGACCAGCGCCGAGCGCGCGCGCAGCCCGGCCTGCTGCAGGCGGAAGAACCAGTGCCGCTGCGTCAGGCACTCGAGCGCCTTGGCGGAGATGAAGGCCGCGACGAGGAGTGCCGTTGGTTGCGCGCCTCGCGTCGCCGGTGCCGCTGAGGTACTGTACCAGGGAGTCGATGAGGTAGGGGCCCACGTAGGTGGCCACGTTGTGGACCAGCGCGTAGAGTGCGGTCACCGCGACGTGCCACCGCACGGTGCGCAGCAGGGCCATGGCGAGTTTGAACGCCGTCACGGGCTGACTGTCGCCGGTGAGCGCTTGGAGGTGGGCCGTGAACGGCGGGAGCACGCCGTCGACGGAGTCGGCCGGGTCGAGGCCCGGGACGTCGTCCAGCCCAAGGGTCTTCCTGTTGCCCACGGCGAGGAGGGGGCCCATCCACGAGAAAGTGAGCACGCTGAGGAAGCCGGCGCCAGTGAACAAGGACGAGTCAGGGGCGGCGGTGTTTCTGCTGTTGTTCTCGTCGACCGTCTCCTGCGCGCCGTTCAGAAGAGGCTCCTCCTCGGAAGCGTGGCCACGTGGCTCCCGCCTCCCCAAGAACCCTGCGCAGAGCAGAACCGTCGCTGCAACAACAGAGACGGCGTCGAGCGCCCACGAGTGGCCGGGCACGGGGACCCCGTCGAGGCACGTCGCCACGTGGACGCCGAGGTTGGTGACCGATAGCAGCGTGAAGAGGGCCCACCACAGCCTGAGCGGCGCGGGAAAGTGCTCGTGGCGCCGCGGAAGTGCTCGAACCCGAACTGCAGGTGCGCGGCGAGCAGCGGCCACGCCACCGCGCGCGCGGCCGCGTCCACCAGGTCCGCCACCGCGTCGCGCGACCACTCGGCGCTGCCGTCCACGTGCCACGTGTACGCGGCGAGCAGGACCGAGGACGCCGCCAGAGTCCGCGTGGCGCAGACCGCGACGCCGTAGCACCGGAACGCATCGATGCCGCGACGGGGGTCTTCCTTGGCGCGGCCGGCGGAGAGGAAGCGGCAGAAGAGCCAGCGCCCCGCGACACCGAGCGCGAGGATGAGGTGGGCCGTGGCGCCCACGCCATGGAGGACGAGCGGCTGCAGGAAGAAGATGAGGGATCGCTCAACGTCCGGCGTTGACGCCGCCATAGCCGCTGTGGTGGAGAGCATGGGCGTTACCAACTTGCCCGCACATGCATACTAGAATCAAGCTTAGCAAATAGAAATTTCGCATCCAAATCAACCCAGCATTGACGCAGTTGAATTCTTGAATCCTCAGTATCACTGGCTTTGCTTGGCGTCATGCACCCAGCACCAGCGGCAGCACATGAGACAGAGCTTCCTTTCTTCGCGTCTGCTTCATCTGTTTGCATTGTTTGATTATTCGCTCAGAGCTTGACTCCTTCCATTTCGATAGAGACGGAGATTTGGGGCCAACGAACCAGCGGAAAATAGCATGCTAGAGTTGGATCCCGTGCTTCTTTTCTTAATGATTTTAGCAGGAAAAATAATGATCTTTACTCCCTCCATTCTTAATTCTTAAATTGTTGACGTCATTGACTTTTTTCATTACGTTTGATCATTCGTCTTATTCAAAAATATTAAGAATTATCAAATATTTTATTATAATTCATTCTATCACTAAAGAAAGTTGAAACATGACTTATAATTTTACATATCTGAATTTTTTTGAATAAAACGAACGGTCAAATGTAACGAAAAAAGTCAACGGCGTCAATAATTTAAAAACAGAGGGAATATATTTGTTGTCTAAGATTTCTCCCACAAACACGCCAAGAAAAAAAAATGTATCTGCAACCTATCCAAAAAAAACACAACAAAATAAAGGTCTCTATCAGACATGACTACCAATACAGTTACTGATGTGCACTGATTTTTGGACCTTGAAAACTAGAGTAGATTTCCTTTCTAGTATGTGTTTCTAAGTATGATGTCCATTTTAACGGCTTTATTACTACCACACACAAAAAAATCCTGTGAAATGAACATCACATTTTGTACTCTAATGGAGAAACAATATATATTTGAACTAGAATTTTATTATTTATTGATTGCAAAAGAGGAATACTGAAACAATCTCCTGTTTGGTAGACATGGAAACTGTGAAACAGTACAGTTAAAATCACACAGAAATTCGAAGAAATTAAACATACTAGTAAAGCAAACTACCAGCATGCATACACCCTTATACATTGCTGCAACATGGAGTGGATAGACCTCAAGGGCTCAGAAAGTTGGTCTGAAAAGTTGTCCTAAAGATCACACCATTTGATTTGGTAATGTTAGTGACTCAGTTACTGAAGAACACGCATGCTAACGGGGCTATTCAGACAGAAAGTCTTGTTTTTGGTAACGAAGGCATTCATGGCATCAGTCTTTGTGGGGCATTTAACCACCACCACTCTTATGGGCTCTGGGACACCAGGTCTGCAATAGCCATTGATCGAATTAGACAAGTTGAACTGAACAGAATGAATTACTCTAGCAAACAAGAGAGGCTTCCTAGACTGTTTACCTGAGAAAGCTCTCAAATGGTGGTGGTTCAATGTTAACGCCACACAAAAACCGCTCTATGTCCTCTGGAACGGCGTTTCTTGGTACTCCTTGCAACAGTAGCTGCAAGAACGCCATAATATACACATACGTAAAAAATATATATGGCTGATGAGGCAAATGAAATCACATGACACCAAAAGCACAGGATTTATAAGAATAAGAGCATAAAGAGGATTACACTTATTGATATATTCACAACCCATAGCACAGTAAAGAAGATAACCTCCAGGCATAGCATAATAAGAAATTTGATAACGTACGTCTACTAGAAATTACTTACAGCTTTTCCACCAAAAGACTGCTTCAGATCCCACTGATCACGGCTTATCTGTTGTATTAGAGTAGGCAATACATTATTGCTCTCTCATTATACTGAACAAAAACAGAAACAGATAAAGGAACAACTGTTGGCTTACCTGATCTAGCCTGTACAAGCGAGCCTGACTTATTTGTCTGACTGCAGTAGTGTATGCTGCCTTCGAAGAAAACCTCAATAAACTAGTCAAGGAGAAAAGAAAATTCAGGTGACAAGCACATCCAGATGTAGGTGACAGAAATAAATGGTACTATAGACAATTGTGAGCTTATACCAATGTACCATCATAACATGTATAAAAAATTGTAGGAACCATGGCATATATAGATGCAATGCTTAATAGTAAGAAACCATGCACTTGTGTTTTAAAACAGCCTTTTAGCATCCTGTAGAAAACTAACATTAATGAAGAAGATATATTGTTCACATATCAAGCACTGAGGAAAAGTGGCTTGCACAGATCATCACTATAGTCTACAGCTCACTGACAGAACAGAAAAGGATAGTCAAGGACAATTTGACCAACTAAGCACAACATCACAATGCATCAGCTAGAAGCAAGTCTAAGAGGTAATCCAAATAATAGAACGCCTATACCAGAAATCATAATAATTTGTAAATGCATGTTGTAATCTATTACACAGAGAGGAAAGGAAGATGGTTAAACAGAGGAAACATACGCTCCCAATGGGTAATATCCCCTGTTATAATCAATCTTCACATCTTCCAATGACAGGCCACATTTGTCAAGGCAATGGATAATATCAGTCTTCAACATGTCCTTGCCGAGATTGTTGGCCCCAGGAAGGATACTGTACAACCTCCCGTAGGCCAAGCCTGTTGCAGCAGATAAGAATTATTCATGTATGACATGTATAGAACTACTATATCTCAACATTTCCAAAACGAGACCACAAGCCATATGACATTATTTGTAACCATGAATAATGAGACTATCACATGGCGATCAAGTTGCAGTCAGCTATATATGACATTCATACAATTCCTACATGCTACAGTCCAAATGAACTGCAAGTAGTTCAATTTGGTTGTCAGTGCATCATATACAACTGATCAGACGGAATATTTTTGTAGCCAAGACAATTAATACATACTCAGAACAGAAAAATACAAGAAGGGTAGTAGAACATAGTAAAATTCCTTCTGATTCAGAGATCAAGATAATAGAAGACATTAGGAACAAGACCTAGTTTGAACATTGCTAACATGTCAATATGCAAATACACCATCGATCTTAAACAGAAGAAACACCTAAGATGTTTTCCCCCTCCTTGACACCGACATACCAGAGAAGCCTCCTAAAACTCAACTAATTTTCAATTTCTGTCTTACACGTCACAGTATTTGCAGTAACAAGGCTTGCAGGTTGAGATTTACATTACATAACATTTGAATAAGGAAACAACCGTAATAATACAACATAAAAAATCGAAGTTTTGCATCAACATTTCCCCAAAATTGTTACTCTTCTTTGTAAGGTAGCACCGGAACTTTGTTAAACCCTAAACCCACGAATAAATAGATAAACTGACAGTACTTTAAGAAAATAGACCACGAGTGTGCCGGAGCTACCTTCGTTGGATGCCTTGAGAAAGGAGTCGTCCTGCGAGTCCGCTGTGGCGGAGGCCGCGGCCGATGCTTCGCCGGATGCATCAGCGGAGAAGAGACGAGGGTAAGCGGGGCCAAACGACGACAGACGCGAAGAGTATAGATTCGTAGATGCGGCGATGCCACGGCGAAGGGCGGCGGTCGCGAGCCTCGACATGTCTCCGGCGGCGCAGCGGCGGCGGCGGCGGCGGCGAAGAGGAATGGAGGAGTCTAGAGTCTGACACCTGTGCACGAACGGGTCGCAAATGGGTTGAGTCAGTAACTTAATGGGCTTACACTGAATCAATTATCCATATGGGCCAAATTTTGGGCTTCGTAAATTAGGAAGGCCGTTCAGACAAGTAGTACGCCTCTGTAGCTAGTTCTAGAACGAAGCGGCTCGTCGTTCTCGCATCCTCCTCCTCTTCGTCCTCCTCGTCGCCCTCTACTCGATTCCTGGTGAGATCTAGCTTTTACCTTATGAACATATGCTTAGACTCGGATCAAGGTTGCTAGTTTGAATGTTTGATCGAAAGAGTTGTTTGACCGAGCTGCTTAATTTTCTGTTGCCTATTATATTATCGTTACTTCGTTTTGAAGCAGCCATTACAAATGTTTGCTGTACCAATGGGTTAATGGATGACAAAATATCATGGGTGGGTTGCGTTGTATTGGTGCTAGTGCTACCATTTGGGGTAGAAGATTTCATGATTTCTATATTTGTGAAAAGAAACTGTGCATATCAACCGTACATGTTTTTTTATGCGAAAAATGAATCGTATAGGTGAATCGCTAGTCATTTCTTTTTCTTGGGTAGTTTCCACGTTGGTTTATTTGTGAAGACTAAAAGATGTCGGTTGTGGTACTTTGAAAGGAAATGGAAATTAGAGTTCGCCAAAGATTAGTGTTAATAACGAAATGTGATAAAATTATTATAGATGTAGGGTCCCTGTTAGAACGGAGTATTTATTTGGAATTATGGCATTTTGTGGGCTTATTCTAAATGGCATTTAGTTGTCCTCCAGGTTGGAATTGGAGTGTCCTTTTGGTCATGGCACACTTCTTGACTCAACCTGAATGAATACTTTGCTTAATAAGCATCATATATTCGTAAAGAACCGTGATGTTCTTCTCACAATTAGTACTCGGTATTGACCTCAATCATCTTGCTTTACACATTGAATGCTTGTTAATATTGTTGCATATTTTGATTTTTCAAGCGCATTGGGTCAGGGATTATTTACAGTCTCAACAATGGCTAACTTCATCCATGTGAATACATTGTAAATATTTCTATTAGTATGATAATATATTTACTGGTTTTAAGCATTGAGATATGAAAATACATAATTCTTAGTAAGAGGTACAATATGTATGTGGCACTCAGCTACCAATTATTTCAGATCCAAGACAAATAGGAAATTCCATGTGATATACCTCATTGTATACATCGTGATTTTACATAGCATTTGTGTCTTGCATATCTTAAAATTTTGAAATAAGCTGGATAGTTTTTATATTCTGTATTCTCTTGGTCTCTTGGTTTGTTTTCAGTTACAAATAACAGATGTAAAGTAATGTGGTCATGATTTTCATCGCATCACCTGCAATTGTTTGATAAATGATTTGTGAAAACATAACAATAGAGATACTGACTATAGATCTGGGAGTCTACCTTATGATCAATTGATTAGCTAGTAGCAAAAGGATGATGCGGATGTGTGTATTGATATTGTTGTGATGCCAAAAAAACCATTGGTTTGTCTTGTTAATCTTTTTATGAAACCAATCCTTCTCCTTTGCACTGAAAGCTTTGCTAGGAATGGTGCTAGGAAGTGTGTTTTTGTCTGTGGTGCAAACTACAGTAAGACAGCCTTATAATTTCTCTACTTTCAGTAGTTTAGTAATGAAATTCTACGGGAAACCATGTTATGGAAAAAACAGAGGTATCGTTAAGGATCATATATATTATTTAATGTCTGAATTTCTGTACATATGTGCTATGACATAGTAGTAAAAACATGTTCAGTAATGTCACCAGTTCAAAAGTTGAACTAGCACAGCCTTTCACACTGGTTGTGTGAAGATTTTACTCCGTATCTTTTTTTTTTTTGCTGTCAGGGTCGTAAAATATAATATTCTTCTTCTATTACTCTTGCATTGGTCATCACTGCTGACACTTTCATTTTATAGGGAGTTCGTCCTCAGGGAATGTAACACTAGATTCAATTGATATATTTACTACCCATGAATGGGTTCCCATCACCAAACCAGTTGTGTATTTCCGTTGCAACGGAGATAACAAGACCTATTTGCCAGACGTGAAGGAGAAAAACTCAATATATACCTTTAAGGGTGAAGAATCATGGCAGGTTAGTCAAGTTGTTACTGTAGCATATGGGCGAATTTTGTTGCTTTTCCACTTGATCCGTATGGCTTCACGATCGTGGTGTTCTATTTTATGTTTTCTTATCAGTGTTGCATTGCATATTGAATGGTGTATCATTTTGGCAGCCCTTGACAGAGCTTCCAGAAAAGAAATGCAAGCGATGTGGTCTATATGAAGAGGACACCTTTAAACCTGATGATGTGTTTGATGAATGGGAGCTGTGTTCTAGTGACTTCAAAGACGGGAAGTACACCCGTTTCAAGGAAGGCCAGTTTAATGCAACCTTCTTGTGCCCAGACTGTACTGCCTCTGCCGGTATGCTTTTTTAAGTGATTCATTTCAGTTGCTTTTCTGTTTACGTAATTCTTTGCATCACTTTTTATGATGAAATCGCAGTGTGGAACCGATAGCCTTTTCTGTTCTTATTTTGGAGTTGCGTTTACTCAATATCTTCTTCTTTCCCTGCCAGGTCATTCTGGGGCTCACGAGTCCAGTGCGGATGTGGAAACAAAGAAGGCATCTGTTGCGGACCGGTGAAACCGGACCGGAATCCCGGTGTTTCCGGACGGAATCCCGGATTGCTACAGTATCCAGGTCCGGTTTCACCCGGAATTCCGGAATACTGGTCGTCCCGGTCCGGACCTGGATTCCCGGAATCCGTGGAATCCGGCCGGATTCCGATCGGGATTTCAATCCACGGTTGCGGTAATCATAATAGTCAGTTTTCTTGTTTCAGTCCTTGTCATCATTGGCATGTTTCTGGGCTACAAGTACTGGCAGAAGAGGAAGAGGGAGCGTGACTAAGCGCGATTCCTGAAGCTCTTCGAAGAGGGAGATGACATTGAAGACGAACTCGGCCTTAGCAATGAACTTTAGAACAGTATATATACACAGCCTGACCTCTGACCTTTTCAGAAAGGGGGTGTTGTTGTCCACATTTTGTTGTATAAAAGGGCCAGCAGTTTGCGCATCACAGGTTTTGTGTTGTAAAGTATGTTCTTAGTTCAGAGAAATCATTCTTGACAAAACTTTGATTCAGTTTAATCAGTGTTTCTGTATGGCGAAGTTAAATCTTGCAGCATTTTGCTTGGTTACAGTATTAGATTGCTTCGCGGGGGATGGGGCGTTTAGTCTTCATCATATGCTTGCTGTTCCCCTTTCTTCGTCAGTTCCCCCTGTTTATCCAAGTAGCCGCCGTCGATCAGCTGGCCAACCACACACTCCAGCCCCTGTAGCTCGGACGGGTCAAGAAACTCGAAGCCTGGAATGCCATCAGCTGCATGTCTCATCAAGAAAAATAGCCTCTAGACACGTTTATATTGTTATGTTTCTATAAGCGTGTCTACATCAATAACTAGAGACACTTTTTGATATGATTTTGAGAATGTGTCAACATGACATGATCTTAGAGATGTTTTAATGTTAATAATATAATAAACACGTTTTTTGACATGCTTTCTAAAACATCACAAAGTGTTACGACTTTAGACATGCTTTGAACCATTGGTATCCAACATAAAGACGCTTGTTAACATGTTTTTGAGGGCATATTAAAATGATAGGATATTTAGAGATGTTTTTAACCGTATCCAACGACATAATACATGTTTTTTGATACGTTATTGAAACCGTATAAAAAGTAAGATGATATTACACACGTTTTAATCGTATCTACCCTTATTTAAAGACGGTTTTGACACGTTCTTGAAAATCCTAGAGACATTAAAGCACTAAGAGAACATGAGTATAAAAGAATATGTGGTCAAAGAAAAACAACTTTGTTTCCTAGGTGACATAGTTAGATGAGCTTGTAGAAAACAAAGAGGTCGTAGGTTCAATTCTTACTAATTGCATGAATAAGTCAATCGCTTAGAAGAAATTTTACAATAATATTTTTGAAACATTATATACAACGTGCCTATATTGGTAGAAACGCAGTCCAAACGTATCAATAAAATCGTGTCTACTCCAATACATACAACACATTCATGAAAGCGTATCTATAAACATATCTATGCTTTATAGCATCTCTACTGAACGTCTTTTACTTCAATAGACATGTTTTCAAAAATTATATTTACCAAGCTTTGACACGACACGTTCGGAGACGCCTCGGACACGATTTGTGAAAATGTCTCTATATTTTGATTAAGACAAAATAAACATATCTAGACCTTAAATAAAGCGTATCTACATGAGATGTTTTCTAGTAGTGCATGAGCATAAACGTGATGTAGAACCGTGCCCCATCTCGCCTTATGGCGGGAACGCTGTGCTCGTCGAGTCCAAGTGTACTCAGGCCCTGTTTGGTTGGGCTTCCAGAGTTGCTTTTGCTTCCGAAAAGCTACAAGCCGAACCAAAGAGCAAAACTTTTGCCAGCCTGCTACGGCAGAAGCAGCTTTCAGCGCGTTCAATTTTCACAGCAGGGTCGGGTTGCTTCCAGCGGCTGTGGCGTCCTAAACTTCAACGAATTTACCCGCAATGCCACCGGTAAGTTCTCGATACCCCTTCGTTCTGTTCTTTCCTTGGCGTCTCCCTCCAGCTTCTCCCGTGACCGCACGGTTCTCCCCGCAGCTCGTGCGCTAGGGTTGGGGCGAGCTGCTCGGCGGCCGGCCCGGGGCGCCGGATCCGCGGGTCAACGCTTCGGGCTCGCGGCGGCTTGTGGCTGACGGAGCAGCGGAGGCGGATTGTGGCTCGCGGCGGCGGCGGCGCATCCCGAGTGGCGGCGGTGGCGGCTTGTGGCTCGCGGCGGCGGCGGCGCATCCGAGCGGCGACGGCGGCGCATCCCGAGCGGCGGCGCATTCGAGCGGCGGCGGCTGCGCATCCGGAGCGGAGGTGGCTTGTGGCTCGTGGCGGCGGCGCATCCCGAGCGGCTCGTGAGGCTGTTCCCGTGCGACTTTCCCGAGCAGCAGCTGGCTGGACATCAATCTGTTGGTGTCCAAATCAAAGCATCACCTGGAGACGAATCTCTACTCCAAGTTGCCTTCCTGATCTGCATCGGTCAGGCCGGATCTGCATCCAGGTGATTTTTCTTTCTTGTTTCCTACATGTGTAGAGATTTTAGGATTATTATCAGAAATTTCTATGCATAGATAAAAAATATGTAGGAACTTGTGAGCAAGATGAATAATAACCTGTAAGTAGCATTTGATTCCTGAATAATAACATGTGGGTTGTGAGTAAGATGAAAAAATATGCCTGAACATTTTGTTTCCTTGATTCAAGAATGGCTGATAAGGCGAATTGGGCGGACTTTTTTTGATGCATTTGATTGATGCATGCAAAGGAGAGATAGAAGCAGGGAATAGGGTGAATGGAATTTTCACATCCACTGGTTGGAAAAATCTTGTGTCAAAGTTTGCTGAAAAGTCCGGTGACAAGCGAACAAAGAAGCAATTGAAAAATAAGTTGGACAATATGAAAAAGGAATATACATGGTTCATGGAGTTCAAAAATAGCGCCACTGGTTTAGGATGGAATGAGGTGAAACAAACCGTTGAGTGCTCGAAGGCATGGTGGGATGAACACCTCGCTGTAAGTGATGTATTTAGTTGATAATTCTTGATTGTCCATTGGGTTGTTCACCGTTGTAATCTTTCTTTCTATTAATTTCAGAGGTGCAACAATCCTGAAAAAGGAATCAAATGCAACCACGTGAGGTTCAGGGAAAAAGGACCAAAACACCTTGATGACTTGCATATGTTGTTTGACAAGGTGCATGTTACTGGAGCAAGTGCATCATGTCCTGGCGATATATCATCCGATGAGTCAAGTGATGATAATATAGTAGAGGTAGAACCTGAACATGTGAAGCTGGCAGCTTTGAAGAAAGCAAAAAAAGATAAAAAGAAGCGCAAGGGATCCTCTACTGCCACCGAAGAAAAGGATGAGAAGAGCCCATTCCTGCGATTATACAAGAATACATGCTTGAGAATTGAAACTGCAGCTGAGAAGATATCCTCAAGTGTTGAAGCTTCATCAGCTCCTCCTGCTAACCATGTCCCAACCATTGCAGAGGCCATAAGGATGGTGAAAGATTGTGGTGTGCAAGAAAAAACAGCTCTAATGCACACAGCTACATTCTTGATTATGAAACCCGAATTTAGAGAGGTTCTTAGCTCGTTTGAAACAAATGAAGGAAGACTCGATTTGCTTGAGAGGGAGCATGAGAACAAGATGAAGCACAAGTAGAAGTTACCAGATTTGTTTTCTTGTGTTCAACCATTTCTTTGTTCTTGTGTTCAGAACCTTTTATTTATTTCTATGTGTTGAGAACCATTTATGTGGTATGTTGTGTTGAGAAACATTTATGTGGTATGTTGTGTTGAGAACCAATTATGTTGACAACCATTCCGAGTTGAAATAATGATGTGTTCCTACTCCTCTATTGTTGTTAGTTTGTACAAAAAAATTATGTTAATGCTGCCATAATGATTAATGGGTTATTATTATGTGTAGATGGATGATCACATTGAAGAATTAGCAAAAAAAGGTCAAGAAGGATTGCGACTGCTAGCTGATCTTTCCCAACATGTTGCTGCTCTTGGAGAAATGGGTGACATGTACACCGATCGTTATTTTAACAAAGGTGAATATAGGGACACACCAGAAACTGGAATTCAATGGGTTCAAAGGTGTTTGGGAAGGCCAAGATATTTTTACAAAATGTTTCGGATGACTCCGGAGGTTTTCTCGGGAACTTCATAAGTTACTTGTGTCATCATATGGTTTGACCTCAAGTAGGAATGTATCTTCGATTGAGTCACCGGCAATGTTCTTATGGATTGTTGGAGGTCCTCAATCTTTTTCACAAGCTGAAAATCATTTTACTCGGTCAACGTGAACAATTCACATGAAGTTTCATGAAGTATTGAAGTGTTTGTGCAAGTTGGCAAAAGAGAATATTAAGTCAAGGGATCCTACGTTCTCGGGTGATCATGAAAAGGTGAAAGAGGACCGTTTTTGGCCTTATTTCAAAGGCGCCATTGGAGCCATAGACGGTTCACATATTCCAGTTGAAGTGGAGGCGGAAGAAGTGGTTAACCACACTTGTCGTCATGGCAATACAACTCAGAATGTTTTAGCAATATGTGACTTTGACATGAGGTTTACCTTTGTGGTTGCTGGTTGGGCCGGTTCTGCACATGACACTCGGATCTTGCATCATGCGTTAGCAAATTTTCCTTCATTTCCGGTGCCTCCTAAAGGTATACAAGATTCCTTTCTTGTCCCTTCTTTTTCCATCATTTGTTGGTGCTGATTTTTTGTTTTATAGGCAAATATTACCTTGTTGACTCGGTTATCCAAATCGAACCGGATATCTTGCCCCTTTCAAAGGAAGCACATACCATATACCGGAATTTCAAGCTCGTTCCGGCGTCCTCCTCAAGGAAAGTACGAGTTGTTCAACTACTTGCATTCATCCCTTCGAAATGTCATTGAGCGATCTTTTGGAGTCTTGAAGCGTAAGTGGCGTATTTTGAAGGGCATACCAAGTTTTCCTATTCGTACTCGGACGCGTATCATTCTTGCTTGTATGGCATTGCATAATTTCATCCGTGACAGCAATTTGAGAGACAAAGAGTTTGATAGATGTGACGCGGACGAGGACTACCAACCGCGTGCCATGACACAAACACAAGGAGATGACAATATAGATGGAGAGAACGAGGACACCATGAATACCATTCGCAATAGGATAGCCGATGCTTTGATTAGTGCGAGAGGGAGATAACTATGTTGATGGAGGATATTATGAACTAGAAATCTTTTGTACAATGTTACGTTATATTCATGTGGACCAAATGTAAACAATAGATGAAACTTTAATATTTATATTCCTATTCTAAAATGCTCGATTGCATGTTAATTTCTAATTGTGACATTGTTTTTGTGATCAATATTTATATTAAATATTCCTCGGACATTCAGGGCCATTACAGGTATTTCACAGCTCTTTCACGACTTACAATCACTTGAACCAAACGGCTTTCAGCTTTTCCACAGCTCACAAGCCACAGCAGCTTTCTCCACGACTCACAGCCCACAACTGCTTTCTTCACAGCCACAGACCCAACCAAACACACCCTCATCCTCCATGTAGAGCCGGTGGCAATGCCCTGGACCGGCGTCGCCAGCCACCGCGAACCGCCTGCGTGCAGCCTCCTTGGAGATCATCTCAAACTGCTCTTCCGACATGACGGATTCTGCCTTTTTTTGTTTTTTTTTATTTTGGCTTAACTCTTAAGCCTTCCCAACGCTTGATTCAAAATAGGTTTATAGCTCAAAAATTAATATTCATTTTTTGGTGATAGAATATACACTGGAGCACCCGTTTTAGCTTTGAAAAGTTCCCGATTTTAAAATAAAAATTCTTAAATTAGGATAGTTGTTAAGAAATAATGAATTTTTAAGTCATCCAAACCTTTTTCAAAAATTATGAAAAAATAATCTAATAAATTGCATCTACAGTAGTACCAATACTTATTTTAGTTAGGATTAGGTTGTGTTTCATAATTGCGAGTTGTTTAAATAGGGTTCAAATTTGAATTTAAATTCAAACTTTAATTGACCGTATTTCAAAAAGTAACTCCATTTAATCGTTATCATATTAATTATTATCACATAAGATCTTATGAGGAGTTAAAGTTCAAAATATGGTCAATTAAACTTTAAATTTAAATTCAAATTTAAAAACTATTTAAACAAGTCGCAATTATAAAAAGACAACCTAATCTAACAAAAATACTAGGTTTTGATACTACTGTAGATGCAATGAATTTAGATAATTTTTTCATAATTTTTTAAGAAGGTTTGGATGACTTAAAAAATTATTATTTCTTAACAACTATTCTAACTTAGGAATTTTTATTTTAAAATTATCATCATATTTGAGACTTTTCAAAGCTAAAACGGGTGCTCCAATGTATACTCTGTCACCAAAAAACCAATATTGATTCTTGAGCTGTAAAAACATTTTCAATCGAGTGTTAGGGAGGCTTAAGATTTAAGCAAGAAAAAAAACGAAAAAGGGTGAGAATCCATACTGGGCGATAGGTTGCCCTCTAGTGCGCGACGGGTCCGTGGGAGCCACTTGTCGTCTGCTGGTTGGGTGATAGGCACCTTGCACCTGTCGCTCGATGAATGGACGACAGAACAACTAACTATTTTTGTAATTTTACAGACCCAACGGTTATTTATATCAAATAATTAATAAAATCAATTATTAATAGAAAAATTCCATTTTGGGGAGGTTATCACGCGACAGACGAGCGCGCGACACCTTCCTTCACTCATCTCGCATCCTGTGGTCTTTGTCTTCCTTCCGACGGCTCAACCCGCCGCTCTTCCTCCTTCCATCCCCTCCCACAGCCAGCCCCGCCGCCTGCGACTCCAGCGGTGTCGGGTGCCGCTTCCCCGCACCGATGTCCATCGTCAAGCCAGCAGCCGTCCCAGGAACCTTCAAAAGTTGCCTGATATGGAGGTTCCGCGGCCACCAATGCCCCGACAACTGAAACCCACAACCTCGCCACTGGGTTCGCTTCCACCGTCACGCTAGGTAGAATGTGAAGCTGTCGATTTCTTACAAATGAAGCAGTCCATGGAAGATTAGTTTTTCAGCTAGAGCGCCGTCAATTAAGAACAGTAACAAAGTCAAATTTTTAGTTAATGGAATTGATTGCGACGAGCCGTACTTGAAGTGTGACTAGTTTGATCTAATGGGCACTGCAGGTGACTTAATCACCAAGAAATTAACTCTGACCACGCCGTGGTCGAATTATGCAGCTCCATGTGCAGAAATCCGACCACAGTGATAGTATGATGGATTATGGCATCCTCTCATACCAGAAGAATGTCAATGGGGGAATTTTCCTGGTGACTATCCCTTTGACAGGCAAATTCTATTTTTTTTCCTTTTGTTCGGACCAAGCATTTGACAATGTACACTGCATTGTTTTTCGGTTCTTTATTCTGTACTGTAATCCCATCCTCGCGGCACAGGGCAAGGACGGTGTATGTGTATGTCAGCATGTGGAAAGTCCTCGCGTACGTAGGGTTAACTGGCAGCAAGTTCGTTATAGAAACGGCTTGGAGGTTATCACTTCCCCAAGTAATGTTAACACGAAGTTTCCTTTTCAGCAGAGTATAAATAATATGATATCGTGCACGCTTGCGCAGTGCCGCAAATGTTAACGCAGGCATTTGCACGGTCAGATACGCAATCCGTGCCCTGCCCGGAAATTGTAACCTGACGATGGAGCGTAACCGTGTCCTCCATGGATCACTGAAAATTCCGCGCATGCAGAGCCCGGCGCGTGGTGCTGTGATCGATCTCTCTGATCGTGCCAAGTCTCCTCCGTTGCATGAAGCCTATTTATAGCCGGCGCGACGACTGGGCATCAAGGCGGAGGTGGAGTGCAACATGCCGAGTAGTGGCTCAGTTGGCCCGATGGCGTCGGCGGCCGTGGCGACAGCAGTTCTCCTCGGACGACACTCAACCACCTCCTTTCGCTCCGTTCACCCAGCGCCACCCCCACGGAAAAGTCCGGGCACCGACGGAGGTGCCGCGAGTAACAGGCGATCAGCCGACTTCATCACCCGCCCGCCGGTCGTGCTCGCCTTCCACGACCTCACGTACAGCGTGAAGCGCCCGAAGCGGTCGTTCCACCGGAGCCGCCACGCTTGTTGAGGATGACGCGGCGCCGGAGAGGTCGAGGACGCTGCTCGAGGGCATCTCCGGGCGCGGGCAAGAGCACGCTCATCGACGCGCTGGCGGACCGCATCCGCCGCGACAGCCTCCGCGGGTCCGTCACGCTCAACGGCGAGCCCCTGGACGGGCGCCTGCTCAAGGTGATCTCCGCGTACGTGATGCAGGAAGACCTGCTGTACCCGATGCTCACGGTGGCGGAGACGCTATCCAAATCAAATCCCTTCCGCGGAGAGGATGGCACGATCACGAGCTGTTGCCACGCCAAAGAAGCAAACACCAAACAAACTGTTCCTTAAATATTTTAGTGTAGTACAGAAAAGTGCCAACTTTGCTACAGAATAATGATACGAGGGCATATCCATACAGATTCAGTGATTTTGATGATCCTTGCTTGCAAGACACCACATTACTCATTACATGTAAGACAAAAAGGCATGAATTAGACAAGATACTCCCATTTTTCTCACATTAGCCCAGTTCACCAACAGGTTTGTGAAATTTTGCAAGTACGAATTATCAGCATTACAACTTTGCGTATTTGACAATGAAAAGACCGGTGCATAAATAACTCGGGGTTCTCAAAACTAGAAGTGGTCAAAACTGGATTTCATTTCAACTTCCAGGCCTCATGCATTTTGATAGTGGTGCAGCTTGTACAGCAGAACTTTTCCTCCAGCGTGCCCTACAGACAAAAACCCGCTGTTTGGGCTGAAATCAAGGCACCGAGGATAGTGAAGGCTGAACCGAGGCCCTGGCCAGTTCTGGAACACACTCAAGGAAGGGACATGGACAAGTCTCATTCCGTTCTTATCCTTCCTTGAGCTTATCGCCAAAATCTGGGCATCATGGTTGAACTTCATTTCACCAATGTCAGTGGTAAGGTTTTCAATGATCTTCAGTGGCTTCCTCTTTCCGCCCAGGAAATCATCCCTCTTGTACACATTCACGATGCCGCTGTTGGAGCCTGTGGCAAACAATGAGCCGTCCTGTGAGGTGCAAAGCGAAACACCACCCAGGGAACCATCATCCATAGCCTTGTGAATGCACTTCCTTGTTCCGATGTCCCAGTGGTAAACATGGCCATCTCCGCCACTGCTCAGAAGCTGGTTTCCACCATCCGCAAAAGCCAACGAACGCACGCTTCCGTTCATCTTGAGGGTTCCAATGAGCTGCTTTGTCCTGGAAGAAATCAAAAGGATGTAACCTTCATTACCGACAAAAGCAATTGTTTTTGAATCGGGTGATATCTCAAAGCTCTCAAGGCTTTTCTCCTCGCGCCCTGTCAGTGGTCCAATCTTACTGACAGCAGCATTCACCAGATCAAATGAGTAGAAGAATTTCCGCCTGCCTGAAAGGATCACCTCAGAGCCATCAGGGAGAAAGGAGGCCTTGTGGACAGGACAGTCCTCGATAAATATGCTCTGGATCTTGGGATTTCTCTTCCCATCAATCTGGAAAAACCTCAGGTGCTTGTCCAAACCAGCAGTAAGCATCAGCTGCCCATTCCTGTGAAACTGAACTGAATTGATAGGACCATTCGATGGCTCCTGTACATTGGCATCCACAAGCCTTGAGAACTCTAGCATGCCAGCCAGAAGTTTATCTGTATCTTTGACAACAAGCTCATCATTATTCTGGAGGATATCATCCACGCCACCCTCATCATCAGACTCACTATCTGAGTTGGTTTGAAGAGGCGCTTTCCTGTCCATGTCAGCCCAGCCAGTGAACGGGTTCAATTTGGCGTGCTGACCACGCAACCTAGTCTCATATTCTTTCCCGGATATTACATGATCATCAGCCTCTTTTCTTAGCTTTCTCAACCTTGCAACCCTCAGAATGTCCACCTCTGTCTTATCCTCCTCTTCATCGACCCATACAGGCTTCCTCCCCTTGTTAACCACCTCATCTTCTTCATCCTCATGGCCCAAGTCCTCCTCATAAATAGGCACATCATCCACACCATCACCAGCAGACCTATCAGTGAAGAATAAAGGTGCATCCTGGTCAGGAGCCACCACTGCAGCCCCTACCTCAGTGCCGAACTCTGGTGGTGCATACAGGGCACCAAATAATGAACTCTCCAGCTTCTGCATCTCCTCCTCTTCTTTGTTCTGCTGCACCTTAGCTCTTTTCTTCTTTCTTTCTTTGTTGTGATTCTTCAGCTTTTCTTCCTTCTTCTCTGCATACATGGCTATAGGAGAGCCCATGCCCTCGTCATTGCCATCATCAGCTCCACCTTTCTCCAGTAGCCTCTTCTGAAGCGCGTTCTGAGATATCAAGCTCATCTTGCCTGAAATAAAACAGCAAATATCAGAATAAGTCACATTATTAACATAAATGTACTAGAGTTGTACAAGTTGCACGTAAACTACAGAAACTATGATAGACCAATCAACCTTGCAAACAGAGACACACACCATATATAAATATATTTAACACAAAGTTACTATGTTTGGCTACATCAACAGAAAAACAATACAAAATCAATGAATAATCTTGCTAAGCTTACATCACAACTAGGACACAGCAGATGTGGAATTGGGAGTGGGGAATGCTGCCAGCACAAGGCCAAAAGAGCCCTACACCCACGATATTATGTTTTTAGACCCAGGGTCCCCATGCCCAATAGCAAGGCTTGGATTAACATACACAACAGCAAGAACTTAGCAGAAATGTACACATGAAAAACTAAATTTTCGAAATGAAAAGTTGACAGGAATTAGCAGCTAGTGTTTCATAAGAGTATTAAAAAGAGGTTAAACATAGCATACGGTTAACCTGTCAACAGGTGTATCACCCAATCGATATTTGAAAAACAACTTGCAACTGCAAGTTATTCAATTTAATCTACAATCTGCAAATGCTGCAAGCAACGTGGTTCACGGAACCATAACAAATGGCAGGAAGGATCAATATGCATTAGTTGCACAAGTTTCAAAACATTTGATACAGATTCCACCAAGCCCCAGGCCCCAAGGTTGAGTTACTTTTGTCTAAGAAAAAAGGAAGTGCAAAACAAATGCATAATGATTAAGATGTGATGAATAACTCATACAAGAAGTTCTGTACCTGTTACGCATTCGTGTATGACATGAAAGTATAGAACTACTATATCTCAACATTTCCAAAACTAGAGCACAAGCCATATGACATTATTTGTAACCATGAATAATGGCACTATCACATGGCGATCAAGTTGCGGTCAGCTATATATGACATTCATACAATTCCTACATGCTACAGTCCAAATGAACTGCAAGTAGTTCAATTTGGTTGTCAGTGCATCGTATACAACTGATCAGGGGGAATATTTTTGTAGCCAAGACAATCAATACATACTCAGAACAGCAAAATACAAGAAGGGTAGTAGAACATAGTAAAATTCCTTCTGATTCAGAGATCAAGATAATAGAAGACATTAGGAACAAGACCTAGTTTGAACATTGCTAACATGTCAATATGCAAATACACCATCGATCTTAAACAGAAGAAACACCTAAGACGTTTTCCCCTCTCCTTGACACCGACATACCAGAGAAGCCTCCTAAAACTGAACTAATTTTCAATTTCTGTCTTACACGTCACAGTATTTGCAGTAACAAGGCTTGCAGGTTGAGATTTACATTACATAACATTTGAATAAGGAAACAACCGTAATAATACAGCATAAAAAATCGAAGTCTTGCATCAACATTTCCCCAAAATTGTTACTCTTCTTTGTAAGGTAGCACCGGAACTTTGTTAAACCCACGAATAAGTAGATAAACTGACAGTACTTTAGGAAAAGAGACCAAGAGTGTGCCGGAGCTACCTTCATTGGATGCCTTGAGGAAAGAGTCGACCTGCGAGTCCGCTGTGGCGGAGGCCGCGGCCGATGCTTCGCCGGATGCATCAGCGGTGAAGAGACGAGGGTAAGCGGGGCCAAACGACGACAGACGCGAAGAGTGTAGATTCGTAGATGCGGCGATGCACGGCGAAGGGCGGCGGTCGCGAGCCTCGACATGTCTCCGGCGGCGGCGGCGGCGGCGAAGAAGAACGGAGGAGTCTTAGACACCTGTGCACGAACGGATCGCAAATGGGTTGAGTCAGTAACTTAATGGGCTTACACTGAATCAATTATCCATATGGGCCAAATTTTGGGCTTCGTGAATTAGGAAGGCCGTTCAGACAAGTAAGTAGTACGCCTCTGTAGCAGCTAGTTCTAGAACGAAGCGGCTCGTCGTTCTCGCATCTCCAGGAAAAGTGAGAGGAACCGGCCCCGTCTCTTTCGTGGGAGGACCAAACGACGGCGAAGAACGTGGTGCGCGCACCAGGCCATCGACCAGCCTGCGACGACGCGGCGCAACGAGGACGGCTCCTCAGCTCCGACTCTAAACCCCGCCGCCGAATCTGTTGCGCTCGCCGCGGCCCTAGCATGAGGTGGCTGGCGCCGATCTCGGCTCGCCGCGGCCGCATCCTCCTCTTCGTCCTCCTCGTCGCCCTCTACTCGATTCCTGGTGAGATCTAGCTTTTACCTTATGAACATGTGCTTAGACTCGGATCAAGGTTGCTAGTTTGAATGTTTGATCGAATGAGTTGTTTGACCGAGCTGCTTAATTTTCTGTTGCCTATTATATTATCGTTACTTCGTTTTGAAGCAGCCATTACAAATGTTTGCTGTACCAATGGGTTAATGGATGACGAAATATCATGGGTGGGTTGCGTTGTATTGGTGCTAGTGCTACCATTTGGGGTAGAAGATTTCATGATTTCTATATTTGTGAAAAGAAATTGTGCATATCAACCGTACATGTTTTTTTATGCGAAAAATGAATCGTATAGGTGAATCGCTAGTCATTTCTTTTCACTGGGTAGTTTCCACGTTGGTTTATTTGTGAAGACTAAAGGATGTCGGTTGTGATACTTTGAAAGGAAATGGAAATTAGAGTTTGCCAAAGATTAGTGTTAATAACGAAATGTGATAAAATTATTATAGATGTAGGGTCCCTGTTAGAACGGAGTATTTATTTGGAATTATGGCATTTAGTGGGCTTATTCTAAATGGCATTTAGTTGCCCTCCAGGTTGGAATTGGAGTGTCCTTTTGGTCATGGCACACTTTTTGACTCAACCTGAATGAATACTTTGCTTAATAAGCATCATATATTTGTAAAGAACCGTGATGTTCTTCTCACAATTAGTACTCGGTATTGACCTCAATCATCTTGCTTTACACATTGAATGCTTGTTAATATTGTTGCATATTTTGATTTTTCAAGCGCATTGGGCCAGGGATTATTTACAGTCTCAACAATGGCTAACTTCTTCCATGTGAATACATTGTAAATATTTCTATTAGTATGATAATATATTTACTGGTTTTAAGCATTGAGTTATGAAAATACATAATTCTTAGTAAGAGGTACAATATGTATGTGGCACTCAGCTACCAATTACTTCAGATCCAAGACAAATAGGAAATTCCATGTGATATACCTAATTGTATACATCGTGATTTTACATAGCATTTGTGTCTTGCATATCTTAAAATTTTGAAATAAGCTGGATAGTTTTTGTATTCTGTATTCTCTTGGCCTCTTGGTTTGTTATCAGTTACATATAACAGATGTAAAGTAATGTGGTCATGATTTTCATCGCTTCACCTGCAATTGTTTGATAAATGATTTGTGAAAACATAAAAATAGAGATACTGACTATAGATCTGGGAGTCTACCTTATGATCAATTGATTAGCTAGTAGCAAAAGGATGATGCGGATGTGTATTGATAGTGTTGTGATGCCAAAAAAACCATTGGTTTGTCTTGTTAATCTTTTTATGAAACCAATCCTTCTCCTTTGCACTGAAAGCTTTGCTAGGAATGGTGCTATGACAGTAGTGTGTTTTTGTCTGTGGTGCAAACTACAGTAAGACAGCCTTATAATTTCTCTACTTTCAGTAGTTCAGTAATGAAATTCTACAGGAAACCATGATATGGGAAAAAACAGAGGTATCGTTAAGGATCATATATATTATTTAATGTCTGAATTTCTGTACATATGTGCTATGACATAGTAGTAAACATATGTCCAGTAATGTCACCAGTTCAAAAGTTGAACTAGCACAGCCTTTCACACCGGTAGTGTGAAGATTTTACTCCGTATCTTTTTTTTTTATGCTGTAAGGGTCGTAAAATATAATATGCTTCTTCTATTACTCTTGCTTTGGGCATCACTGCTGACACTTTCATTTTATAGGGAGTTCGTCCTCAAGGAATGTAACACTAGATTCAATTGATATATTTACTACCCATGAATGGGTTCCCATCACCAAACCAGTTGTGTATTTCCGTTGCAACGGAGATAACAAGATCTATTTGCCAGACGTTAAGGAGAAAAACTCAATATATATCTTTAAGGGTGAAGAATCATGGCAGGTTAGTCAAGCTGTTACTGTAGCATATGAGCCAATTTAGTTGTTTTTACACTTGATCCGTATGGCTTTGCAACTGTGGTGTTCTATTTTATGTTTTCTTGTCAGCGTTGCATTGCATATTGAATGGTGTATCATTTTGGCAGCCCTTGACAGAGCTTCCAGAAAAGAAATGCAAGCGATGTGGTCTATATGAAGAGGACACCTTTAAACCTGATGATGTGTTTGATGAATGGGAGCTGTGTTCTAGTGACTTCAAAGACGGGAAGTACACCCGTTTCAAGGAAGGCCAGTTTAATGCAACCTTCTTGTGCCCAGATTGTACTGCCTCTGCCGGTAGGCTTTTTTAAGTGATTCATTTCAGTTGCTTTTCTGTTATTTACGTAATTCTTTGCGTCACTTTTTATGATGAATTGCAATGTGGAACCGATAGCCTTTTCTGTTCTTATTTTGGAGTTGCTTTTGCTCAATATCTTTTTCTTTCCCTGCCAGGTCATTCTGGGGCTCACGAGTCCAGTGCGGATGTGGAAAAAAGAAAGCATCTGTTGCGGTAATCATAGTAGTCAGTGTTCTTGTTTCAGTCCTTGTCGTCATTGGCATGTTTCTGGGCTACAAGTACTGGCAGAAGAGGAAGAGGGAGCGTGACCAAGCGCGATTCCTGAAGCTCTTCGAAGAGGGAGATGACATTGAAGATGAACTGGGCCTTAGCAACGAACTTTAGAACAGTATATATAGACAGTCTGACCTCTGACCTTTTCAGAAAGGGGTGTTGTTGTCCACGTTTTGTTGTATAAAACGGCCAGCAGTTTGCACATCACAGGTTTTATGTTGTATAGTATGTTCTTAGTTCAGAGAAATCATTCTTGAGAAAACTTTGATTCAGTTTAATCAGTGTTTCTGTATGGCGAAGTTGAATCTTGCAGCATTTTGCTTGGTTACAGTATAAGATTGCTTCGCAGGGGATGGGGCGTTTAGTCTTCATCATATGCTTGCCGTTCTCCTTTCTTGGTCAGTTCCCCCTGTTTATCCAAGTAGCCGCCGTCGATCAGCTGGCCAACCACACACTCCAGCCCCTGTAGCTCGGACGGGTCAAGAAACTCGGAAGCCTGGAATGCCGTCAGCCGCTTGTCTCATGAGCATGAACGCGAGGTAGAACCGTGCGCCATCTCGCCTTATGGCGGGAACGCTGTGCTCGTCGAGTCCAGTGTACACTCATCCTCCATGTACAGCCGGTGGCAATGCCCCGGACCGGCGTCGCCAGCCACGGCCAAGCGCCTGCACGCAGCCTCCTTGGAGATCATCTCAAACGGCTCTTCCGACCGCACGCCGGGGTCGACGACGTACGCGATCCCAGGGACCCGCACGTCAGTCGCCAGCACCACTTTCCTGCAGCCGCCGGGCGCGGGTCCCGCGCGTCGCCGCCCATGAGCTCTGCCGGGAGGTGGTTGTGTACCCGGCAAATGACCAGACCCGGCAACCCGAGCTGGCGTAGCCGATGGCACGCCTCCTCGACGCGGACAACGTTTGGTAAGAAGGCCAGCACGTCGCCGGGCGGGCTCGACCTGTGAATGTCCGCCACCTCGTCGACCACCGCGCTGAGCATGTCGAGCACGGGCCCACGCGCGTAATGAACAACAGGGTGCGGCGACACGCGCTGGAACGCGACGACCGGCGCGCCACCGAAGAAGCCGCTAAGCTTGTCGTCGTCTGCCGGCCCACCCGCAGTGCAGACCACGATTCTGAGGTGTCCCATTTCCCCCGCGGTTGAGGCAGCTCGCAACATCGCGAGGAGGACGTCGGTGCAGAGCGTGCTGCGGTCGCGCGCCTCGTCGATGACCACGGCGCGGAACGCCGGTAGCACGCGCTGCGGCGGCCGGGTTTCGCGGAACACGTCGAGGAGGCGCCGGGTGGTGGTGAACGCGACGTTGCTCTGCCACTCGTCGCCGCCCTTCGCTGCGGCCACGCACGCCGCGAAGTGCCGGGGCTGCGCGCAGATCACCGGGCCGTAGCCGCTCCTGGCGAGGAGCCGCGGGAGCACCGAGGATTTCCCCGAGCCGGGCGCCGCGGAGACGATGACAACCTGGTGGTCTTCGAGGTGTTCGAGTATCTTCGTCATGTGGTTACATATCGCCGGTGCCTCCGCCCCGGTTCCTGCGGAACGCCGGCCATGGCCCACGGACGAGGAACAGAGTTGGCTCAGGGTGTGTTTGTTTCCTGTCTAAATTTTATAGCTGTCACATAAAAAGAAATTTTACTTATTTAGGAGTAATAAATAAAATTTAATTATAAAATAAATTACAGGCTAAAAGACTAATTTATGAGACGAATCTAATAAGGTTAATTAAGTCATGATTAGAATACGATTACTGTAGCATCACTTTAATAAAACATAAATTAATCAAGCTCATCAGATTCATCTCAGAAATTAGCACCAATCTGTCAAAATGGTTTTGTCATTAAATTGGTCGAAATATTCGTAAATAATAATATTCTCTTTGATATGATAGTCTTTAAATTTTAGAGGCTCGAAAATGAACGGGCCTTATAGAGCGGAACCGAGTCTAGATTGACTCGTAACAGTATCGGGCTGTGTTTTCCTTTTTTGTTCTGGAGGTTTTAGGCTTTGGGCACGGAAAGACAGAAGACGGGTTGTAGCCTATGTGGGTTGGGCCAGGCTAGAATACAAAGTTATTGTCTGACTGTCTCAAGAAATTCCCTATATGTTGATCGTTCCATGGGAGGCGTCGAATCAATCGGTGTTTGAGATTCATGCGTCTCCCGTCGACGGTCTTGATGCTCCGGTGAGTGGTGGCAAGGTCGACGAGGTGGCGGAACGCCGCGATCGTACGGGCGCGTCGCTAGGATGGAGGCGGGGAGTGGTGGTGTCGCCGAAGGTCGAGTTAGGATATCGGGTTGGGCGGCGGGGGCTAGGGTTCTGATGAGCTTGTTAGTGTTTCCACAAACTCCATCCCTCAAACATTGAGAGAGGGCTCTGAGAGACAGTGGTCATGACTCGGCAGTGGGTCACGATCCGACGGTGCGGCTAGGCGGCAGTGGCGTTGCCGGAGTCGCGAGTGGTCGATCGGTGGGCGGGATAGACGCTCCTCCGAGGTTGTAGAATTTTGTGGCGAGTGGCGGTATGACGGGCGGTGGTGGTGGGTGCAGCGTCGCCGGCCGACAGAGGTGGTGGCCGGGGGAGTACTTACCAATTGTCCTCGCGTGTATACTTTGATTTTTTAACAATTAACAAACCAGGTGCTTCTTTCAACGAGGTACAGGTACTGGTAGTAGGTTCACATCAAGCGAAACAGGTGGAACATTGATGATCAATACGAGGCGGGGCGTCGATGACACCCAACTGAAAAGAAAAGTGGTGAACATGCGAACGTGACGGGAGGTGTGGGAGTAGCAGCAGCAGCAACAAGTCTAGTCTAGAGTCTAGACATGCCGTAGTACAGGAGTTATGACTCCATCAGTCGCTCGGACCGCAGGCACCGGTGATGCAGACTCACAGTGGCGCGTCACATCGGTATTTTGGCGGAGAAGTAAGGCCATGAGTCAGGCTCACATGCGATTCCGTGAGCCCAGCGATAAAGGCTGACGAGATCGGCAGCTACAGGTCGCCAGCTCTGCGTGTCGTCTCGTCGCCCCCACGCGACGGCGCCATGGCCGGCAGGATCCTTGGGAACCCGGATCCGTAATTATCTGCTCATTTGTTTAATCCTGGCCTGTGCGCGGACAAATGCAAAGTGCTCGTCCGCATCATCACGCTCCACCCCATACGCTCCCCTTTTTTCAACGCGATCTTCTGAGGCGTGCTGCTCCAACCGACGTCGTGTGGTGCCGATGGCTCGTCCGGAATCCTGCGTGTTTGCACCTGTCGGTGCGGTGCGTCACCGCAGAGGATCCGGATTTGCGAAGTGCTGCCCTCCACGGGCGAGAAGGGCCAAGTGCTGCTGCCCTCGACAACTAGCCAGTCAAGGCACGTCGTGCCGTGCCGGTCCCTACAGGCTCAAGAGAGTCCACTGACCCTACGCCAGTGTGGTGTGCCGCCACCAACTCCTTCAATCGTAGCACCCCAAATCAAACCGCTCGCACCTCGTTCTCGGCGCGCCAGGCCATCGAAGCCGCACCACCGCACGCGGCTGGCGTGGCCCCTGGTCCGAGCGGGAGCGTCGCGGCGCAGAACGGGCTTTCCTCCCACACGCGGACCGCGCACGCCACCGGCCCCGCCGAGTCACCGGGCACCCAGCCAACAAGTGGGCCCGCCGGGACGAACGGACGGCTCCAGTCAACCCGTCGAGCCACGCGCTCTGCGCCCTGGACCACCCGATCTGCCGCGCGCCGCAGTGCTAGTGGCACTACTGCTTTACTCGCTCCTCCTACTGCCCGGCACGGCGGGGCCGTGGGGAACTTCCGCGAAGCCCCGCGGCCCGTATCTGCGACGGCTGCAAAAGGAAAAAAGAAAAAAAAAGAGCGCAAAAAAATTCCAGCGCGCCGTAGTTTCGGTTCGGCAAGTAGCGAGAGCGAGAGAGATAGAGAGAGGTAGAAGGAGGGAACGAATCAGATGGGATTGGTGGGGAAGGAAAAAGACAGGTGAGGAAGCAGGGAGAAGCGAGCGGATTGGGAGTGGTTGCCGCCGCCCTTCAAATATCCCGGCTGCCGCGCCGCCTGAGCCTGCTGCATAGCCGCAGGCTTCGTCTCCAGGCCGCACTGAACCCGCGCGAGCGAGCTTTCTCCCTCCGTCGGAGTGGAGAGGTTGGAGCGATCAGGTGCTTCTTCATTCTCTTCCGCTCTTTTGTTTGCTTGTCACGCTGTTCGTCAGCTGCCGGTGAACGGAGGGTAGGGGCTAGCTGCAGATTTTTGGTCTCATTCTTTTTACTTGCAGATTTCTGGATCCATCTTGCTCTGATTTGGCGATTAAAGTCTCTTCGCCGATTTTTTTCGTGTTTTGTTGCGATTTGGGAAGAAGGGGAGAATATTGCGGTTGTTTCTCGACGATTTGGTGAGTTCTTGGAAGAATATTTGAGATGCTTCTCTTACAAGCAAGCGCGTCTGAGCTTGTTGCTTTTGTCTCCGGGATTCCTGTGTTCGGGGGAAAGGTTTAGCGCGGCATCTCGTCAGCAGTATGGCTTGGGCCTGCTCGGGATTGCTATGAAGTCGAGAGCGGTTGCTTTGTACTACTGGATTATTGGTTAGTTACGGTATTACTATGATCTATTTGTGCGCGTTTGCAATCAATGAATGGATCGAGCTGTAGCAAAACGATTGACTCTGCTTTTCAAGTTCAGTGATAGTACTAGATTGTACTCTTGTGCTTGCATTGTAACATCGATCTACCTTGTTGTTCCTCTTATAGAAAACTCAACGCTCTGAACCTAACTTGGTAACAAATACTCTATATGGAAGATTCGGATTTTTTTTATCTCAGTACATGCTACTCTTTTAATCTCTTATGTATGGTCTACAGTGCCATCTGTCTGTTCATGTTGGTTGGTACGCGTTGTGCCGTGCTTTCTTGTGCTTGCATCTGACCATGATTTGTACCAGGGAACGCAGACAAGGCAAGATGTCGGTTGCCAACAAGGAAGAGGTACTCAAGAACTTCCCTCTTGGAGAGGTTCTTTCTAGTTTGTTCAGACGTCTTTTCTCCACAGTTGCATATGAATTCTTGATGTTTTATGGGCAGGTTTGCACTCACCGACTTGTACCGCGATTGGGTGAGCCGGCGGTTGGTGTGCCTATTAAGAAGAGGCCAGTTTCTGTGTCTGGTAGCTCGGCTGCGTCTAGCATCCCGCCCTCGATGCACTCCCTATCTTCAGTGCCTGAGGTACCCGTTTCAGCTGGGGAGTCTTTCTTCAACACAGCTAAACATGATGCAAATGTTTTCGCCAAAGGTAAGGAAACCATTCATTCCCAGATCTTAGACCATGTCAACAGGTCCTTTACGCTTCCCCTCTTGTGCAGAAGTTAATAGGAGTACTGCAGAGCTTGATGATTCGAAGAGTCAAAGATTTTCAGCGCTAGATTTACAGTTAGCATCTTCTCGACATGGTACAAATGCCTATGGTTCTGCCGTCAAGAAGGAGAAATTAGATCAGTGTTTATCTCGCTTTCATTCAGTACAACAACACAATAATGTTCAAATAGCGAGTGAAACAAATGCCTCTTCTAATGCTTGCTTTGGGAAACTACCTAATTTGGATCTGAACGTGCCACCGGACCCAATTGATTCAGATGAAGGCTTACCTGCAATGTATGAAAGCAGTAATGGGATGTATAATGGATCAATTCAACATCAGAGTCCACGGCTTCCTACAGTAAGCAATGAACCAGGTCGTAACATTGACAGTCTGAGCCTGGCTGCTTCATATGAGCCATCTCGTAAATCTGGGCCAGGTGATGTTACCTTAGATTTACAACTTAAACCACCAGCTAGACCTGAGATAGGCAAATCCTGGAAAGGACTTACTCCAGCTCCAGAATTGAGTCTGTCTCTATCTGGTACACCCATGGATGAGCCCAAGGCTCTCAGTACTTCAAATGCTTTATTTAGTTCTGAGCCTGCTCTAAGTTTGAAAAATGTCAGCGAGGAAGCCGCTACACTGGTGTCAGATAAATCAACAGTTAGGGGGCTGTGGCTCCTGTGCCCTCCAAAGCGAACCCTCAGAATACATTACCAACTGTTACTGGAAGTGATAAGATTGTGTCTAATAATATGGTGAAGAAAGAACCTGAAGAACCAGTGCTCAAGCACATTCATGATAATGTTGAAAAGACACAGCTTTCAGTTAACAATTGTGCTGAGTATGGAAAAACGGATAGTGCTCGAGTTCCCGGTAAAACTCAGTTTGATCTGAACTCGAACATCTTTCCCAATAGCAGCCATGATGGGCTTGGTATAATTACTGATAATGTGCCTATACCTGGTCCAACTTTGCTTGATACTGTCCCCACTAAGGCTGTGCCAGTTGTTCCTGATAAAATTCAGAAATTTGTGAAGTGCGAACAATCCACGAGTGATGTTCCTAGTACTGCAGTAGCAACAGTAAGTAATCATGCAACACCGACGTTGATGAAAGCAAAATCATTGCCTTTGGGAATTAATGTTGCCAACCGTGCTACTGGATCATGTGAGGCTTCCACTCCGTTAGAACCTTCATTCTCTGATACTGTATGGAAACCACCAGCCGATCATCTTAATGCTGATGAGGATAAGGCACGGAGGCCTTGCGATGCGTTGCGGTTGCAGAGGTCCTCCAACCCTATAGTTGAACCTTTGATTCAGAATTCCCAAGGTTATGCTGCTAATGATGGTATGTCGCAAGGAAGTGCTGAAATGGATTGCTCAGATGATGATGATAATACTGTCTTCCGGTTACCTACTGCTGATATACCTCAAGGTGGGTCATCAAGGAATGGCCCAACCACTGAGGATGGCATCAATATGCTTAATTTAGGAAAAGAGCTGAAGAAAGATCTTGATTCTGATTTGCATCAGGATACATCTGTGACAAATAAGGATGCTAAGGATGATGACCACTGTGTTAAAATCAGGGACAGTACTGTCAGCCAACCAGTTGAGGAGGAGCATCAAAAGGCGGTTTTTATTAATGAAGAATCAAGGGAAAATCAATTATTGACGCTGAATAATCCTAACAATAGTATGCAGGATGTTAAGACTGCCACAGGCTCCTGTTCTACAGATATCCAAAGGTCATTGGCTTTGGAAAATCCCACTTCCTCTAAAATAGGATCTATTAAGCAATCAGGTATGACTTTGGATAGCTGCCCTCAAAAGACTAGAAGCCTAGATATAAAGTCAGAAACTAGCTTGTCTCCACATGGTAAACTAGCTGCTAGTTCCAGCGAGGACTTTGCAAAGAATGCTGCTGCGAAGACTGAGCATGACACAGAAATTGAAGAGGTGGCTAATCAGTCTGGTGTGCGCCCGAGAGATTCTGTCACCGGTGAAAGTTTAGGAATTGATGACGCCTCAAGTAGTCAACCACATAGCTCATGTGGAAGGATGAAGACAGCTTCTGAAAACTCAGATGAGAAGTCTAAACCTGACTCTTACATGACATCTTCGGTATCAAATGAAAGAGATGGGCAACTTGTTGGGTCACACCAGAGAGATCTGGGATATGCATATGTGAATAGGTATGATTCTTCTCATTCGTTTCTTTTGTGCGATGCATATAACTCAAGATGTCTCCATGCATATGGTTTGTTTGTTTTTATTTTTCAATGGAAATACGAAATCCTTGTTTCCCCCTGTCTATTCACCTTTTTTTTACAGGAATGAAAGATGGGAAAGGTTCATGGAATCTGAGCGAGAAAAAGCCAAAGGAGGCTACCAAGATGGCAGACGTGGACCTGACATGATCAACCAACGAAGGATAGATCACCGTAATGGTGGACGTGGCACTGGATCCCGCGGTTATCAAAGAAACTTTCGCGGTCCAAGAATGAGCAATGAGAACCCATTTGAAGATGACCTTGGGCACTTGTGCCGAATTCCACATAAGCGGCGTCATACACCACCTGCTATCTGCAGGAGAGATATGGACATTGATGATTTCTCTGGAAGAGAAGTTCCAGATCCTAGGCTGCTGGCACGTAGACAGATAGAAGACTTACCAGAGGACATGATCCAAGAGAGGTTCTTTAGGCCACATTCCCATCGACATAATGCTCATGGTGATCATGGGTTTATTCACAGAGAGAGAAGTCATTCGCCTGCACAAAGAAGGGGTGCTCCTGTGCATTTTCACAGGGGACGATCACCTGAAGCTATGCGCTTGCCTCATCGACATCACACCCGGCGCCATGATTCACCTTTGGATCGTATAGGCCATGATGAGAGAGGTATGCAAAGAAACACGAGGAGGTGTGGTTCACACCGAGATCTGGAAGGAGATGCCTTTGAGCCACCTTTGCATCCTGACCACCTAGCTGGATTTCATGCAGAAGAGGAACTCATGGATAGGAGGAAGTATAGAAACAGGAGAGTGCACCGGCGATCCTTGGAGGGTCCGGCTGACGATGATGAGATGATTTCCTACCATTTAGAGGAGGAAATAGAATTTGCTGAATGTGGTGGGCCACAAGAGCACGATGGCCGCCTCAGGAATAGGATGGGACACAGGATGAGGGGAGAGCAAGAAGATGGCTGCAGGCACCGTGGTCCTCAAGGGTGGCGTGATGTGGACTCTAACGACAATAGACCAAAGAGGAGGAGGTACTGATTTAGTCAGGGCAACTACAAATACAATGGAACTAAATTTGTTTATACGTTGGCCCTTCCGTGCACTAATCATGCATCTGGCCACAGTTCATAAACAAACCCAGCGCTATTCTACCAGCACCTTCTCTTCCACATTGGTTTCTTTGTTACATGAAGTGTAACATCTACAGGACAAAGCACTTGCAGCTCCTGAGACTGACGTATTCTAAAATGGCCCTGGGCCCTGGTTGATACAAGTTGAGGTATTGATGCATGGGTACGGAGGCGAAACTGACATTTCAGGTTAAATCAATTTGAGCGAAGACTCTTAAACGCTCTGGCATGTGTTATCTTCGCTTGGCTGGAATTGAATTGAAAAAAGGGGATAAGAATCTATCACCATATTTCGTCAAAGACTGTACATGCATGGTGCTAGTAGGCCACATGTATTACAGTGACTTTGACTATAATTTCGTTTGAGTTGATATGGATATGCAGAAGGATAGTGGGCGGCGGCATCGCTGTGGTATGAGTTGATGTCTTTCTTGGACCGACTTGACTCACTTAGCCTTTCTTGTTCAATAATGTACCAGCAATGCGCACTGAATAAATGTGTTTTTGGCACCTTCCTTTCTGGGATCTGGAAAAATATGAGCAAGTTGTGACTTATGATAGGGACGGCACGAGTTGGTTGGAATTTACTCCTGTGTTGAGCATGGCGCTGGAAGGAGCTGTGAAGCTTCAGCTCCGTAGTCAAGTCGTAAAAGCTTGTGATGTGCCTGATCTGTTGACGAGATTAGAAGATTGGTTGGCACTTGCGTGTATTGGCACTTGAATGATTGGCGCGCAGAGGGCTTAGAAGATTGATTAGAGTGATATACTATCTGTGCGAGTGCGACGAGTTCACGGATTGCCGTTGGCGTACCTTGGCGGCGTTGACGCGATACAGGTGCGCGAGCGCGTAGGAATCGTTTGGTTGACTCACTCCGTAACTTGTCCTCTTCGCTGGGCAAAATTACCCGATTTGCCTTGCAGAGTCGCAGTGCAGCACTCGCGCAGCTATGACTCGAAAATAGCGACCATTACCAGCACTCAAAATCGACGAGTGATGCAACTGAAGAAACGGAACGTTTGGGCAGACAAATCTCTGGATGCAAGAACGGCAGAAGAAACGGAATAGCTGGGCTGAGCCCAGCCTCTGAATGAAACTCTGAGAAGTCTCCTAGCAAACTCAGGAGGTCTAACAATTTGAGATAACAGATGCAATTAGATAAACACATGTAAAAGAGGAAGTATTTCTTTGCTCAACCAAATGGTTAACATTTCCAATTTGTGACAACAGATATAATCGGCCAGACACATCGAGAGGCAATAACAAAATTACAAAACAAAAAAGATGCATCCTACCATACCAGAACAAAAAATTCCATTCACCGGTCAGCCGGCGGCTTGGGTGCCGCCGCTCCGGGCCACTTGCTGATCCGCTCCTTCTCGTACTTGACAAACAGCGCGGCGGCCGCGGCGACGGTGTAGACCTGCAGGAACAGCGTGGCGGGCTGATGGTACTTGACCAGGGCCTGCCCGGAGCCCAGCTCCACGAGCAGCAGCGCCGCCAGCCCCACCGCCGCCAGCGCGCCGTTGAGGCGCTCGCTGTACGTGGTGAACCCGAACTCGACGGGCGCGCCGAAGCGGGACTTGGCCTCACGCAGCGGCACGGGCGGCAGCGTCACGGCGTTGGAGGAGGACGCGCCGGCCCCAGAGCCCTTCTTCTTCCGTGCGCCGCGCTTCTTGGGCCCCACGCGGGACTTGATCCGCATGACGCGCTCCTCGAAGTCGTCGTCCGCCGTGGCCGTCTTGGTCGCGGCGGCCGGCTGCTCCTGGTCAGCGGAGGCGGTGTCCTCGCCGGAGGAGGACGCTCGAAGAGGAGGGGCGAGAAATTTCAGCGCGCGGCGGCTCCGGTGATGCAGCGGGACATGAAGGGTGGTCGTTGTGGCGGGGGCGAAGCGGCTGGAGAGTGGCGTCGCCATTGCTCCTCCTCCCCGGGCGCGTGCACGCACCAGCACTTCATGGCGCGTGTGCGTCTGCTCTTGGCATGGCGATGGCTTGGCTTGGCCTGCCTCTGGTTTTGGATATGGTCTTGGCTGCCAGGCGAGTGGCTCCGGTGGCGGCACGGTGGCCTGAAAGCTGCCTCGCGTTGCCGCGTGTACCAATTCGCGTGATGTGTCTCGCCTTGACCCAGAGGATATTTCGCGAGCGAAATGGACTGTGAGAAAATATTTGTTCTCTGTCTGTCTCCACGAGTCACTGTCACGAAGAGAGTTTGGGCCATGATCTATTCTGGCCCATGTTTTTGTTGAACGGGCCTTCAGCTTCGAGCCCTCTACATTAGCAAAGTTCTCAGAGTCCGATTACGACCCGAGGCCGAATTACGACCAGAGCCAATGATTGGGATTCGTTGGCCCACGCGCGGCGCACAGGTGGTGCTAGTGATGACCAAATGGGCCAGGCCAAATGGGCGGGCATGAAGCACGAAAATTTTGGCCCGGCCCGAGCACGGCACGGCACGGACGATCGGGCCGTGCTTGGGTCGAGGGTCGACACGTCGGGCGGCACGGCCCGGCCCGATTATATTTTATTAAATATATTTTTTATTTTTATGTATACAACTAAGTAGTTCTAGTATAGTTGTAAGTAAATTTGTTCTTATGTATGAGGTCTCAAGTTTAATTCTTGTTATTAGTATCTATTTTTGCACTATTTAACACTAAATTTCTTAAAAAAATAACTAAATAGGCTAAAATTTAAAATGGGCTGTTGGGCTAAATGGGCCGGCCCGTACGATTTAACAATTTCAGTGTCGTGCCACGGAGCTGAGGGATCGACCAGTGAGCGGCACTGGCACGGCTCGTATGTCATTTCGTATCGTGTCGGCCGTAATTTAAATGGGTTGGGCCTTTTCGTGCTCGAGCCGTTTCGGGTCGAGCGGCCCGTTTGGCCATCACTAGGTGGTGCACGGGAGTGCCCCGGTGCTAGCGCCGCCCTCGCCGATAGTTCCACCAGGTGGTGCACGGGAGGTAACGACGGTTGTTGTCACGGGGTCGTGCCCGTAGGCCAACCGCGGTTCGCGGGCATCCGAGAAAAGCTAGGAAATGGTGACGTCATGAGATGTTGGTTTTCCGGTTGGAGGCATTGCCAAGATGTTCCGAATCACTCCTTTTTCGGCTGAGTTTCCCATCGTGACTCACCATCACTCCACTCCTCTCGGTGCAATGGATGCGTCGGAAGCCTTTGCTCTCCACAACATGTGTGCGAGTAGACTTCGCGTTTATGGTGGTCGTTCTACCTTTAGAATAAGACATGTGCTTGAGCTGGTTGTGACTAAGCCGCACAAATGCATGCTAACGCGTGGATGATATTCAACAAAAGTATCGCACATGACATGCGAGGAGTTTTCTTTACCTTTGGACGATCCGTGATCCTAATTCTGGCCACACCAATTGTGGTGCTCTTCTTGATGAAGATTCGGGTTACATATGTCTTTGTGCCCCCTATCCCCTCACCTCCATGAAGATGTTCTTTAGTTTGACCATGTTGTCGTCCTTCTTCATTGTGGTTCAATGGGCGTTTGCTCTTCTCCCTTTGTGGTATTTTTGTTGGTGGAGTCACCAAATCGTATGCGGTGTGTGTTCACGCTTGCTGAATCTCCCTCCTTTATGGGTTCCTCCGTGCAAAGGGTGTCGCATGGTGGCTCGTGAAGGCCGAATGCTTTAAAAGTGTCACTCGTAAATTTCAAGGATGATCATCGACTCATTGTTGTTCGACTCGTATTGGGCAGCCCTTCCGTCCTTCAAGGTTTCCTCCTATTGTTGAAAGGTGGAGAGTGACACCAGGATGGCGTAGTTACTACGGATGTTGTGGTGGCGTAATGGAGGTTGTGGTGAAAATAAGTATGTTGCTAGTGGCGGACGCTTTATCTACGATCAATGGTGACCTTCGGCGTGTGCTACGAAGAGGTCGGTTCCTAGGTGGTTGAGGATTGTTATTGTGCAGATTTGGCACGAGAGAAACTACAAGAATCTCATGATGAATCGGCTCCCTCGAGATAAGAGGACCCCGATTCGGCTCGCGCAAGCGAGAATCGTGTGGGTCTCACCCCCCCCCCGGCCGCCTCCACCACCGGGGTTGGCGGCGACCCCATCGCCTTGCTGCCCGCTCGCCAATCGTAATCGTCGCCGTCGCTAAATCCTTCAAATCGATGCCCCCGTCCCTGCTCCTCCCACCGTCGGCGTCCACCGGCACGCCGGTGGCGCCCTCGCCACCTTGCCACCCCGCCCACGCCCTACCGCCCACCGCCAAGCCGACCTTCCTCCTAGCTTCCATGTCCGGGAGATGAATCCCCTTGAAAACCTAGACCTGAACTCGAGCCTACGCTCACCTCCACCGTTGGCGGCACGTCGTCTCGCTGCACCACCGACACGCCCTCTACCTCCGGTCGCGAGACCACAAGCCGATAAGATGGTGCAAGAGTGAGGTAGATGATTCCGGCTATATTACTCCTCACGGAAGTCTTGTCTTTAAGATAGTTTAATTTGAACTAATTTTGTTGTCATAACGACAATGTTTTCAAAACAGGGGAGTATGTTCCACTTTTGGTTTGATTTTATACTCGTATTATTTTTAACGAGAGATAACCGACCTTTTTGTTTTGAAAAACTAGATCCCCTCATCTTTCTTCGCGAAACCACCACCGGACATCGCGCCGCCGCCCGGATCCCTGCCTCCACCAGCTACCGCGCCGCCGCCTGATTTCCCACCGCGCGCGCCGCTCGTCAGCGGCCCGCCCGCTCGGGAGAGGATCCTCTGACTTCATTGTCTCAACGTCAGATCGACATCGCAACAAATCCACCGTTGGTGCGGATACGAACGGCACAGGCTGCACAGGAGAGAGTAGAGCTAACTCTGAAAACTCATCCTTCTTTATCTTACTCAAAAATCCAAAAGATGACATGAGGAATCTCCAAAATTTACGAATATTTGAGAGGTTAAATAGGAGATATCAATGCATCCATTTTGATTATAAACACTCAAAGATATACTTTGGAGATTTGAATAAAATTTCTCAAAGTTGGCTAATGGTCATGCTATTTGACTGTAAACAAGCAGACTTGTGCATGCCGATTAGCACATTTTGGGAAATTTTATTTAAATCTCCAAAGCATATATTTGAGTGTTTACAATCAAAATGGATGCATTGATATCTCGTATTTAGCCTCTCAAGTATTCATAAAATTTGGAGATTCCAAATATCATGTTTCGGATTTTTGAATAAGAGAAAGAAGAATGAGTTTTCAGAGTTAGCTCCATGCCTGCTACTGTATGTATGCGCAGCTTTCGTATCCCAACAGACGGTGGATTTGTCGTGGATGTTGATCTGACTTTGAGACAATAAAGTCAGAGGATCCCGGTCCCGCCCGCCCTCCCACGTTCGCTGCAACGCCGCCGACGCCCGGCCGGCCACCCCCGCTCACAGCCCGGCACCCGCGCGCACGCCCACCCGGCTCCCCGCCGTCCGCAGGGCACCGACGGCTGCCCATCCCCCGTCGTCCCCACACCGGCCCAAATCCGTCCACGGCGCCGCGCCTCCGCAGACCCCCACTCGTCCCCACGTCATCTCCACGCGAAATCCACCATGGAACGGCAAGGGCATGCGTTCCACAACTGTTTTTTTCTCTCGGGGTGTTCTTCCTCGGCAGCTCCCATAGTTTAGCTTGAACGGGCCTTCAGCTTCGGGCCCTCTACATTATGTTTTCAGAGTCCGATTGAGATTCGTTTTCGACCGCTCCCGCCGCCTCCGGATCTGAATCCAGGCGCCGCCTTCTTCACAGCACAGGCGGCGATATAAATCGGAACCCACCGCCCCCAAATCACGAAAGCTCCTTTGATATATTCCCATCTAGCCGCCGTCTTTCGACTGCGGAGCATCTGACAGCCAGGCCCCTAATTCTCGTCGGAGATCGGTCACCATGGCTCGGATGAAGATGTCAGCGGAGGAGCTCCGGAAGCGAAGAAGAGCCCTTGAACTCAAGCGCAAGCGAAGCGAGGCCGAACAAGGATCTGATGATGGCGCGGACAAGGAAGACTGTGTTTGTGCCATCTGCGACAACGGTGGCACCGTAACCTGCTGTGGCGGCGTCTGCAAGAGGTCCTTCCATCTCGACGAAAGCGAAGGTTCGACCTGCAGACTGGCCCTCGGGTTAACCAAGGACGAGGCGAAGGCGATACTCGACTCGGATGAGGATTTCGTGTGCAAGAACTGCGAGTACATGCAACACCAGTGCTTCGCTTGCGGATTTCTCGGTTCTTCCGATCTGTCATCACGGGAAACCGAGGTGTTCCAGTGCAAGCACGATGACTGCGGGCACTTCTACCACCCGAAGTGCGTCGCGAATCTGCTCTACCCGGACACAGAAGAGGAGACCGCGCTTTTCGAGCAGGAGGTCGCCGCCCGGTTGGAGTTCGCCTGTCCTATGCACGAGTGTTGCGTTTGCAGGGAAGGGGAGAACAAGGAGGTTGAGGACCTGCAGTTCGCGGTGTGCAGGCGCTGCCCGACCACGTACCATCGGAAATGCTTGCCTGAAGAGATCCGTTTCAGAACGAAGAAGGGACCCAATGGTGCGATGCGGAGGGCGTGGGACGACGTTCTGCCCGACCGAATTTTGATCTACTGCATGAATCATGACATTGTGAGGAAACTCAAGACTGCACCGCGGGATCATATCGTCTTTCCTGTTGCCGAGAAGCTTGGTGCGGCAAGATCGCCTGAGTATTGCTATTCCCCCATGGAGAAACAAGATGTAGCAGAGGGAGACGAGGAGTACTGGCAGTGGCAGCCCTTCTCAGAACCACCGCCTTCTCCACCACTAGTGCCTTCAAGCAACAAGAATCAGAGCCTCCCGGAGGGAGCCGAGCAGTACTGGCAACCCTTCTCAGAACCGCCTCCTTCCCCACCAGCGCCTGCAAGCAACGAGAAACAATGCTTCTCAGAGGGAGCCGAGCAAACGGGACGCCCCTTGGGAACATCTGAGCCTCCCCTGCAGCCTGAAACTGCAAGGAACAGGAAACAGTGCTTCTGTTCTGGTCACATGGACTCGTTTGCACCGAAGTCCTTGTTTATGCACCCACAACCTGGCTCCTGTGGTTGGATCGATGACGATGAGTGATCATGCAGCACTAACACGCCGTTTGCAAACTTTCAATTGGAATGCGTGTGAACTCAATAGTTTCTGTTGGTTAGAGGCCATAATAAATCGTCAACGTCTTCTATCCTCCCATGTTGTAAGGTTTTCGTAGTGTATTTTTCTGAGTGCTGATGGCTGCTCAGCTACCAGTGCAGGTGCTATTTGGTGATGTCAAGTATTCAGGAGAGAATTATTGAAATTCAATTGTGCGATACTTTAAAATGTTGTAAGGAAACATAATCGAATTCCATAAAAAAGGGGGAAAATCCATTTCATCAGACACCTGCAATCTGTTTACAAATAAATTTCTTTATGATGGGGGTTTGCCAGATATTCTGATAGTAATTATGCCTCCCCGAAGACACCAATTCAGTCTGAGCTAATAAAAACTTTCAAATAAGAAATTATCGATGGTGTATAATCAACCAGTTGACTTGAGAAAAAAAGTTTCAGGTCTGAGTTATGTTTATATCCTCCCAAAAGGAACTTTGCCTAAATTATATAGTAGCACGTTGCAGCATTTGAGCAGAGATCATATGTTGTGATTATATTAGTGCAAGGTTCGCTTCGATAGTCAAACGGGTAGGCCATTAATTTAGTCAGAAGATTATCCTAGGTTTGAAAGAGTCACGGAAGTGGTGTTCAGCAATTATATATTCCCCTCAGAAGTCGATTGAGTTTGTGCCAAATACTAGTTTTGCAGCAACTGCTGACTTTTCACCCATTGTGCAGAGCAAATTTAAAGACTGCAAGTTTAATGAATGAACATATCGTGCAAAATGCAAAGCACTGACAGAAATGATGCAGTTGACAAGTGAACATTTGGAATCCTTAGCAACCGGCTACGACGCGTGTGGCGAAACGATGCTTAGGTTCGACATGACCGCAGAAATGAAAAGACTGACAGATTAATGAATCAACGCATATCGTGCGAAATGCAAAGCAGTAACAGAAATGATACAATTCAGTAATCTGTACAATGCGTGCGGTGCCCGGAACCAGAAAGAGCAAACCGCACCTGGTACGCACACGAATACGATATGCGCAGTTCGTCTTGGACACGTGATTTGGATCGAGCCGATCATAGAGACAACAGGGCCTCCATTGATCAGCTCCTCTTGTTCCTGCTCCCGAGCAGGAGCGTGATGTAGAAGAAGACCCGGAAGAGGAATCCCCAAGCGAGCGTGACCCAGAGGCACGCCCACTTGCCGAGGTCCGTGACGGCCTGCCTCGCGAGAATGTCGGGTCCCGTGGTGATGCAGGAGGTGCTGTTGAAGTCGATCCGCATGGACCTGCTCATGGCGTTGAGCACGTTGACCTTGGTGTCCTCCGGCAGCTCCCCCATGGGCGTGCCGTCGAACATCTGCACCCCGCGCATGAAGCACTTTTCCGGGTCCGCCCCGAACTCGTTCTGCATCACCGCCTGGTACGGGTACTTGATGAGCGAGATGTAGTGGAACCAGATCCAGTAGTCCGGGATCCGGTCCCGGGTCACGAAGAAGCCGCTGAAGAGCAGGAAGTATGCCAGCACGGCCACCACCACGGTGTAGCCGATGATGACGTGCGGCACCACGCCGGAGAGGAACGTGACGAACCCGGAGCCCGCCCAGAAGGAGGCGAGCACGATGAGCGCGAAGAAGACGAAGCCCTCGGCCCCGCCTGCCAGCCCCACGGCGAAGAAGGTGATCCCCGTGAAGGCGAGCGAGAGCAGGACGAGCGGCGGGAACGCGACGATGGCGTTGGAGAGCGTGTAGGAGGACCGGCGGTAGGCGTTGTGCGCGGTCTCGCGGAGGTAGATGTATCGCTCGATGAGGAAGACGGGCAGCGCGTCGGCGCTGGTGTAGAACATGGTGGCCATGCCGATGGCGAAGAATCCGAAGCGCTCGTTCACGCCCTTGGGCGTGTTGTCCAGGCGCCAGAACACGGTGGCCAGGATGAAGGCCGTGACCACCACCGTGCCGAGCCGGATCAGGAACAGCTCCGGCGTGCGCCGCGTGTTGGTGAAGGAGCGCCGCGTCAGCACCCACACCTCCGCCCACCACGGGTTCGCGTACGTCGACATCTTGTTGGTCACCGGCGCGGAGGCCGACGAGCCGCCGTCGTTGCCGGACACCAGCTTGCCGCGGGCGATGCTGAGGCCGATGGCGTCGGTCAGAGGCAGCGACGGCGCGTCGTCGAGCAGGCCTCCCGAAGAGACGGCGCGCGACAGGGGATTCTCCTGCCACGCTTTGCTGAACTCCATCAGCTTCTGGGTCCCGTCCGGCGTGCCCTCGAGCTCGCGGATCGTGTCGAGCGCGAACTCGGCCGGGTTCTCGCCTTCCAGGATCGGGTGCCCGAACTCCGCGAAGAACAGAGGCAAGCCCGCCGGCGGGCCGTAGTACACCGTCTTCCCGCGCGAGAGGAAGAGAAGCCTGTCGAGGAGTCCCAGGATGCGGTAACTGGGCTGGTGGATGGACATGACCACCACGCTCCCGCTCTGCGCGATGCGCTGCAGCACCTTGACCACCATGAAGGCGCTGGTGGAGTCCAGCCCGGAGGTGGGCTCGTCGAGGAACAGGATGATGGGGTCGTGGATGATGTCGATGCCGATGGACACGCGGCGCCGCTCGCCGCCGGACACGCCGCGCCGGCCCTCGTCGCCGATGATGGTGTTGGCCGCGGCGCGCAGGCCCAGCTGGTCGATCAGCGCCTGCACGCGCGCGCGCTTCTTGGCCTTGGACAGCGCGCGCGGGAGCCGGAACTCGGCCGAGTACATGAGCGTCTCGGCCACCGTGAGCATCGGGTACAGCAGGTCGTCCTGCATCACGTACGCCGAGATCACCTTGAGCAGGCGCCCGTCCAGGGGCTCGCCGTTGAGCGTGACGGACCCGCGGAGGCTGTCGCGGCGGATGCGGTCCGCCAGCGCGTCGATGAGCGTGCTCTTGCCGGCGCCGCTCGCGCCGAGGACCGCCAGGATCTCGCCGTCGCGCGCCTCGCCGGAGATGCCGTCGAGCAGCGTCCTCGACCTCTCGGGCGCCGCCGCGTCATCCTCGACAGCGTGGCGGCTCCGGTGGAACGACCGCTTCGGGCGCTTCACGCCGTACGTGAGGTCGTGGAAGGCGAGCACGAAGTGCACGACCGGCGGGCGGGTGATGAAGTCAGCTGATCGCCGGTTACTCCCGGCACCTCCGTCGGTGGCTGGCGGCGGCTCCACGTCGACGACGAGGTGCCCGGACGTTTCCGTGGGGGTCGCGCTGGGTGAACGGAGCGAAAGGAGGTGGTTGAGTGTCGTCCTAGGAGAGCTGCTGTCACCGGCCTCCACGGGCGCTACGGCCGCCGACGCCATCGGGCCAACTGAGCCACTACTCGATATGTCGCACTAACGCTCCACCTCCGCCTTGATTGGGTAGAACACGCCCAGTCCTCGCACCGACTATAAATAGGTTTCATGCAACGGGGGAGACTTGGCACGATCAGAGAGATCGATCACAGCACCACGCGCCGGGCTCTGCGCGTCGTCGAGCCCGCAGAATTTTCTTCAGCGATCCATGGAGGACGCGGTTACGCTCCATCGTCAGGTTACAATTTCCGGGCAGGGAAGGGATTGCGTATCTGACCGTGCAAATGCCTGCGTTAACATTTGCGGCACTGCGCAAGCGTGCATGACATGAACGCGTTTCGTTTTCATCCCCTTGGCGCCTTTACACTTTCGGTCTGCTCTTAAATTGCTGCCTCCTGAATTAGCAACGGCGCGGCGGCAAAAGGCTGCCTCTCGCAAGTTGGTTGTGATGGCAAACATCCGAATTAACCTCGCGAAAAGCACTACATGCAGAGAGATTTTCTGAAGACCAATTCGTCTACATCGTCATCTTAAACTCTATCTAGATGTCAGGCATCATTCTTATGAGGTTGGTGCAATTTCGTATATATACTAGAGGCTATCATATCATTTTCTCTGCTGAAAAAGTAAACGGCGTGTTAGCATTACTTGGGGAAGTGACAGACTCTAAACCGTTTCTATAACGAACTTGCTGCCAGTAACCCTATACGTAAGCGAGGGAGTTTCCACATGCTGACATACACATGCCCTGCGCCACAAGGATGGGATTATACAGAATAATGAGCAGAAAAAACAATGCAGCGTACATGTCAAATGCTTGGCCCCAACAAAAAAGAATTTGCCTGTCAAAGGGGATAGTCACCAGGAAAATGCCCCCTTGACATTCATCTGGTCAGAGAGGATGCCATAATCCATCATACTATCACTGTCGTCGGATTTCTGCACATGGAGCTGCATGATTCGACCTCGCGCGGTCAGAGTTAATTTCTTGACGATTAAGTCACCTGCAGTGCTCACTAGATCAAACTATTCATACTTCAAGTACGGCTCGTCGCAATCAATTCGATTAACTATAATTTTTATTTGATCTTTCCTCTGTTACTGTTCTTAATTGACGACGCTCTAGCTGAAAAACTAATCTTCCCAGGACAACTTCATTCGTAAGAAATCGACAGCTACACGTTCGACCTCGCGAGTGTATAAGCGTGAAAGACGCTTTCCTGTGAAAAAAAACTGTGCTTTTCGGCTGTTAATTCCTTAATCGTTCTTTTTATTTTCTGGCGTGATGATTGGAAGTTGGGGAATTAAGTATGTAAAGAAATAGCAGTTTTATTTTCTCCAACCGAGATGAAAATTGAATGCTTTGTCAATATTGTGTTGAATAGTAATGTGGATGATCCATCTTGCTACACTCGCAGTGACGTGGGTCTTTTTTAGAAGTTAATTAGAACTATTTTTATTTTATCTCTGACAGGTTTGTGTGATTTGATATGAGAATAACTTTTGTGAGTATAGGGGCATGTGTCCTAGTTTAATTATTTATTATGATCCAATATAAATATCGAATCTGTACTTACACTATTAAACATGTCAAAGAAGTTGTAGATATATTTTATTAATGTCTCAAATCACAATTTGAAGTACATAAATGTCAAATTCATCCGGCTTGTCTCACGAGTCTAAGTGTACGGTATTGTATTGAACAACTTTGTGCACACTTGTGAAAAAACTATAATAAAAATATAAAGGGGTTTTGATCCCTGGACACTCTAAAAACATGGCTTGGTCTTCTGGATATCACATTTCTTCTTTTGATCGTATGGACACCGAGAAAACGAGGTTTTTGTCTTTAAAGCACTATAGCAGAAAAAGCGATTATTTTCAAAAACATTTACCTCAATGGACAATATACATTGCAACTTGAAATTTGACACAACCAAGCATTATTGTATTCCCTATACACGTCATTTTTTCATATTTTTTGTTGATCGTTTACATAATTTTTTAACTAATAAATATTTATTTTCAAAATTAAACTATGCAAACAATTGGCAAAAAATTAATAAAAATCACATGGATAGAAAATGCAACAATGCAACTTTGTGAAAAAAATCAAGTTGTAATGTATATTGTGCTTTGAGATAATTTTTTGAAAATAATCATTTTTTCTGCTATAGTGTCTTGAAGACAAAAAACCTTTTTTTTCTCAGTGTCCACATGACCAAAAGAAGAAATGGGATGTCTAGGAGATCAAACAACGTTTTTAGAGTGTTCAGGGACCAAAAACCCAAATATAAATGTATAATATGTAATTGAACTTTTTAAGATAGTATTTTAGCTTAATAATTAACTAAATTTGCAGTCATAATATAATCATTAAATCAGTTAGAGATATTATTAATCCATTGCCATCTAGGACCATCTAAAATTCGAGACTGAGCAATACTTGTTCACGTTTTTGTGCAAGGAAGGCAAAAAGTCAAACAAGCTTCAAACTTGCACTTCACAGGATTCTGTTGCATATCATTCTTTGTACAATGCTATGCTACCCACTCTCATCTTTGATCGACAACAAGTTTTATGAATTTCGATAAAATTTGCAGGTTTATTTTTAGGAATGGTGCAGATTATTTAAAATTTGAATCCTTTACCTTTGCACAAATAATTATTACTTTTGCTAAACTTTGCCTTTCAGATTAGATCATTTGATGCCCACGTGCTCACTGTAAAGAGCTCAATCTGCAATGCTGTTTAAGGCTTCTTCCGAAATTATTCGAGAAGTGTGAGCCTAATGAAAAGCTTTTACGCTTTTTTTTAGAATAGCTGAAAAGCTTATACTATACGTGTATTGACAGAGTTTTATGTTCGTCATTAGGCTTCGTATTTAGCAGGTCGATAGTTTTGAAGGCCCAACTTAATTTTGAGCATTTCTTGGGAAACTTTCAGAATGTTGTATCAAGAGCCGAAAAAATGCCGGGAAGGCACGCAGGTCGGGCCGTAAAGCCCAAGTAGTAGAAGTACTACCAGAATTCAGTTTCATCCTCCGTTTCCTCTGAACTGTGCAAGGTACAGTCTCCACCACAATCTTTGAATCACGCGAGATAACGATCTTCCTGTTACGAACTGGTGGAGACACTGAACCTTGCAGTTCGTCGTCAGCCGTGCAAGCTAGTGGCCTCTATTTATGTGCGCGTGATCAAACTATCATGTTCCTTAATAATAAATCTCCAAACATTATTGTCCAGGGTGAAAAAAAATCAATTCATAAAATATCATCCGATTACAATTCGAAATTTGCCTTTAAAACTTACAACTTATACAAGCAAATTTACACGCGATAAACAACTCCCCTCCGTCGTACATGCCGTCGTGAATTAGCCAGAAATGGAGAAGAAACTGGAGGTTCGTAAAAGGCGGGAGCAGCTCGGAAGAATTAATTAAAGAAGCAAGCAGATCACCTCCTCTTGTTCCTGCTGCCGAGCAGCAGCGAGATGTAGAAGAGGATGCGGAAGAGGAAGCCCCACGCGACGGTGATCCAGAGGCAGTCCCACTTGGTGAGGTCGTTGACGGCCTGCTGCGCCAGGAAGTCCGGGCCGGTGGTGATGCAGGTCTGCGTGCCGATGTTGACGCCGAGCGACTCGCTCATGGCCTGCAGCAGCCGCACCTTGAGCAGCCTGGGCAGCCTTGCGAGCGGCGTGTTGTCGAACATCTGGACGCCCCTGACGAAGCACCGGGTGGGGTCGCTGAACTCGTTCTGCATCACCGCCTCGTACGGGTACTTGACCAGCGACAGGTAGTGGAACCAGAGCCAGTACTTGGGGATGCGGTCCCGGTTGATGAAGAAGCCGCTGAAGAGGAGGAAGTAGGCCAGCGTGGACACCACCACGGGGTAGCCCAGCATGACGTTGGTCACCACCCCGGAGAGGAACGTGGCGAAGCCGGAGCCGGCCCAGAAGGACGCCAGCACGATGGCCACGAAGAAGAAGAAGCCCTCTGCTCCGCCGGCCAGGCCCACGGCGAAGAAGGTGGTGAGCGCGAACGCGAAGGACAGGATGACCAGAGACGGGAACCCGACGACGGTGTGGGAGAGCACGTAGGAGGACCTGCGGTAGGCGTTGTAGGCCGTCTCGCGGAGGAAGATGTAGCGCTCGTTGAGGAACACCGGCAGCGCGTCGGAGCAGGTGTAGAACATGGTGGACATGGCGATGGCGAAGAAGCCGAGGCGCTCCTGCACGCCCTTGGGCGAGTCGTCGAGGCGCCAGAAGATGGTGGCGAGGATGAAGCCCGTGATGAGGACGGCGCCCAGGCGGATGGCGAAGATCTCCGGGGTGCGCTTCGTGTTGAGGAAGGCGCGCCGGGTCAGCACGCCCATCTCGATCCAGAACGGGTTGGCGAACTTGGACACGGCGGCCGCGGCTGGTGCGGCGTGCGAGTCGGACGACGGCAGCACGGCCACCGTGCCGTCCGTCGCGCCGGACACCAGCTTCCCGCGGGAGATGCTGGCGCTGATGGCCTCCTTGAGGGTCAGCGTTGGCTTGTCGTGGTGCTTTGCCGCCATCTTGGGCGCCATGCGGCTCTGCCAGGATCTGTTGTGCTCCACGAGGTCCCGGGCGCCGGCCGGCATGGTCTCCAGCTCCTTGATGAGGTCCAGCGCGAACTCCGTCGGGTTCTCGTTGTCCGGGATGGGCTTCCCGAAGTCGAGGAAGAAGGACGGCAGCGCGCTGGGCGGGCCGTAGAACACGGTCTGCCCGCGCGAGAGGAAGAGCAGGCGGTCCAGGAGGCCCAGGATGCGGTAACTGGGCTGGTGGATGGACATGACCACCACGCTGCCGCTCTGCGCGATGCGCTGCAGCACCTTGACCACCATGAAGGCGCTGGTGGAGTCCAGCCCCGAGGTGGGCTCGTCGAGGAACAGCACGATCGGGTCGTGGATGATGTCCACGCCGATGGACACGCGGCGCCGCTCGCCGCCGGACACGCCGCGGTGGCCCTCGTCGCCGATGATGGTGCCGGCCGCGTTGCGCAGCCCCAGCTGGTCGATCAGCGCCTGCACGCGCTTCCGCTTCTCCTTGGTGGGGAGGGACCGGGGCAGCCGGAACTCGGCCGCGAACATGAGCGTCTCCTCCACCGTCAGCATCGGGTACAGCAGGTCGTCCTGCATCACGTACGCCGAGATCACCTTGAGCAGGTTGCTGTCCATGGACTCCCCGTTGAGCGTCACGCTCCCGTGCAGGCTCTCCTTCACGATGCGGTTCGCCAGCGCGTCGATCAGGGTGCTCTTGCCCGACCCGCTCGCGCCCAGCACCGCCATGATCTCGCCCTCCCGGGCCTCGCCGGAGATGTTGTCCAGCAGCGTCTTCATCCGCGGCGCCTCGGGCTCCGCCGCGCGCTGGCGGCGGAGGAACGGCAGGCACGACCCCTTCTTGCGCTGCTTCACGCTGTACGTCAGGTCCGTGAACTTGAGCACGAACGGCAGGAGCGGCCCGTCGCCGCCGCCAGCGTTGTGCGTCGTGCGCTCGCTCAGCTCGCTGGGGGTGGACCCCGGCACCGAGGCGCCGAGCTCGATGGTGTAGTGCGAGTGCGTCGGCGACGAGTTGGGCGACGACGCGTCGCTGCGCGCGTCGTTCACGCGCTTGAGCAGCTGCGCCAGCGTGATGGACGCGCGGCTCGCGGCGGCCGGCGGCGACGGCTGCGGCTGCATCAGCAGCCCGCTGTGCTGGTGCTGCGACGGCGGGTAGTGGTGGTGGCTGTGCATGTGCAGGAGCCCGTTGCGGGGGATGTCGTCGGCATCCTCCATCGGCGACGACCGCCGGTCGAAGAACGGCAGCTTGTCCACGAACCGCGACGACATCGCCGCGACGGAGAGATGGGAGACGGCTGAATTGGGAAGTGCTAATTGGTTTGTACTCTGAGCGCCACGCCACTGACACAATTCTTATAGCTCACTGCACGGGGAGGTCAAAAGCGGCAAAGGTTGGTGCGGGGAGATTGGCTGCCCCGGCCCCGGCGCGAGGGTTTTCTTGGTGTTAGTTGGAATTGGTTAAGTTTTAGCCACGGGCCACGGAGGAGCGGAACCAGGGAAACGCGCGGGTTAGCTTGGGTTTAGGAGAGGGGGTCAAGGAGGTGGGTGCGGTGGGTGGAGCTCCCTCACCCTGCTGCTCCTTGTGTGCAAGAAATGGCCCCGGAGGTGGTTATATGTAGCTCAGCCAAAGCTCACCAAATGGGCAGCTAACAGTATCGCCTACCCGCAAAAAAACAGTATCAACTAGGCTGCCGGCAAAATGCAGGGAGGGGTTCGGGACAACGGTGCAGGTATCTAATCTAAGCCATGAAATGGGGATGTGAAAATAAATTCAAGGGAATTCCATACTCTGCTTTCAGGCACCTCGTTGTTTATTTCTTGGAATGTTCGTTTCGCTGGAATCTGCCCAGTTTTGGAGCTCCCAGAGTACATCCGCAGCACTCAGTAGCAGTGTGATAATAATTTGTGGCGAGAAACGAAACTTTTCCTTGTACAGAACGAAAATTCGTGTTGACTCGCCTTAGAACAACTATATATATATGATCTTGTTATTAATTAATTGACCATAGTATACGAAACTCTGCAATTCGATCAGGCTGTTGCTTTATAAAACGCAGTTTGGTGCAAAAAGCGTAGCTAGAATGTCGATGACGTGTAAGGCACGGTGGCCAGAAATGTGAAACATAAATGCCACACGGGCACGAGCACAGTAGTCTAGTCCCGGCATGTCGATGAATGCTATGTTTCGCAGGTCGGCGAAGCTTGCAAGTCTGGTTTCTTGTCGCTGCGGGTGAAAGCAACGTGGCTTTTCTCTGTAATAACCTCCTATTGACTCCTCCGGTCCGATCTTACGTGGGCACTGTGCAGCTGGGAGGCGGTGAACGCCATCTACCTATCGATGTTTCAAAAAATTTCAACGCTCTAGAATTCTTGCTAGCAGTATGCTCTTTGGGTCAGATTTCTGACCTAATCACCTAACCGGTGGGTTCTGTTCTTTTCACTGCATAAGAAACGAAGAAAATCTCATACTAGTTTCAGTGTGCAGGATAAAATGCGCGGAGTTCGGATTGAAAGGAGCAGGGTATGTAATCAAAGGCATCATCATGTTCTGTCGCTCTCCGGGTGCGTATGTGAGCAACCAATTGCAATCAAGTCTGACCAACTAGCTAAATCAAGTCAACCATAGGTTGACCGCAGTTTGTACTGTGCATTTACCTTCACGATGTGTACACGGTAAATACTTTTAAAGTTACATGATCAAAAGTATCACCGCCACGGTAAATGCACCATATTGGCGACAACATAAATTTGATGGGATTGTGTTTTCATGGGATTACTCTTCCAGTTTCTCACATACATGAGCAGCCAAGAATATCTTCTAGTAGTAACTTTATAACTAAATCACATGTCCTGAACAACATTCTAGTAGTAACTTTATAACTAAATCACTTGTCCTGAACAACATACATTTGATTGTCACAAAAAAAACACACATAGGTTTGAGTCTGAAGTTGACACGTTTTCTCAAAAGAACATAAAAGTTATGAAGTGGCCGACATTTGTAGTAACCGAAAGGAATGACCAACCTCTCCATATTGGCTGACTGTAAAGCCAGTAAAAAACAACCACCAGCCCTAGAATCCAGGGAAACCTAGGATTCTCAGATGACGAAAAGACAACATTATGAGGGTACTGTATACATCAATCACCGCATTTTCCAGTTTCCTACCACAAAAGGGCAATACGAATAATATTTACAACGCAGGTACTGAGAAACCATGGAGAAACTGAGCATATCGCTCCAACTAAGGTAAAAGAAAAAGATGGGAAAAAAATGTTTCTTTAACCATCCGCAGAAGCGAAGCTACTTTATTTGCCAAATGACCTTGCAGCGAAGCTACTTTATTTGCAAAATGACCTTGCAGCAACAACACTGTACATTATTATCATCGTTCATCACTGCAGACGATATGCCATATCAAACCTTGTTTCACCACAACAACGGGACTCTGTAAATCATTATCATTGTACAGCCCTAGAGCTTTGGTCAATGCAGGAAACGTCAACCCTGTTTCTTCACAACGAGAACCGGACACTTGCAATGATGCACACAGTAGTTACTGACGCTCCCGAGAAACAACCTGCAAAACTCAATACAAGGTGGTGGTCAAATATAAATGAAGTACTCGGCACCATCCTGCAAACGTTTCATGATTGGGGGCATACATGATACTCAGGAACACAGTACTTTTAGGCTAAATTAGAAGTCACTGGTGATCGTTTAAGTTGTTAAAGATTAACCGGCATACAAGAAATGGTCTTCTTTAACTAGCACAAGGACTCGTCGGGGGTTTGGCTTACCCAACGACTCCCTGCACAGCTCAATACAACTGCACTAGCCAGTAAAATCATCGGTGACTGCAGAATGTGGAGAGAAAATTTAGATATTATGTGATTAGGTCGGCAAGTAGTCTAAGACAGTATTGCCTGTTACAAGATAGTATCATACTCTCATACAATGTTTACTGTTTGTGGGGTAAAAAGACTGCCTGGTCATAAAGTTAGACATGAATTCTTCCTAACCTGACACACAAATGGTGTTATGTTTGGGTACTTTAAGAGGAATTACAACATTTCCTTCTACTGTTTCACCAATTTGTAGTAATTTCTACCAGATGCCATTGTTTGAGTCGAAATTTTGAGATGTTTGGCAATACCATACTATACACAATTTCTTAATACAAATTCTCATCGCTACCTATATGGTAATTCATGGGTTTCATCTCTAGCCTACCCCAACTTGCTTGGGATAAAAGGCTTTGTTGTTGTTGTTGTTGTTGTTGACCTATATGGTAATTCAAGGCTTGCAGCACGCGATCATTATACATTTTCTCTTTGAACCAAAGGTGTAATGCAAATCAGTTTTTGCAAAGTCCTTAGCAGCAGCAATTAGAACATAGTTTCAGTCTTGCAGAAACTTAGCATTTGAGATGAAAAAGGAAGGCCTTTTTTTTTTCTGGTACCAACCAAACAATAGGAACTAAATTTTGGAATGAATGAGAGAATCATTCTGCGAACTACATATAAACTGCGAACATGATGTAGAGGTGCCGAGGATCTTTGAATATGCCCCGGTTCTTATGCAACTTTTGGGGATTCGATGCTAAGTGGTCTTGAGCTAAAGGGTTAAAAAAAAATTCTACCTTTAAAATCGAATTGTTTCTGTTTCCTGTTTTGTTTATGTATTTTTGCTATCTGTTACTTTCGTGGTGCAGAGGTTGGATTTTTTTTTCATTATGAAATGAAGCTTCTCTTATCTAAAAAGATAATGTGAAGACCTGATGCATGTATCAGTCCTATCATTGTGTAGAGGAATCTGGAAAATAGACGCTCATAAACAAATGTCAAGATGTTTTAACTATACCTCTCTATAGGCCCACGACTGTGACTGCCTAGAACCAGCAGATCAACCTTTTTCTTCTCAGCTGTTTCGCATACCACCTCCTTGGCATCTCCTACCTCAACCAATGTCTCTACAGCTACCTGCAACTCAAAGAGAAGAAGAATGACATTCGTGATGCTAACCAAGCAATTGCAAAAATAACACCTAAAATGATGTATCCATCCTTGCCCTTGCTTGTTTTGAAATGAATGATAATATTCCATTGTCCGAAACATACTCTGTTGTACTCGACTGCTTGATGCGTACTAGAACTTTCAAGTGTATTCTCCTTGTGTAGGTGAAGTAGATTCTCACAACTACAATAGTTCATTTACACTTTCACTGATAAGTAGAATATGGGCGTGTGTACGTTTCAACTTGGAAATTTAGAGATCAGGAAATTCTTAAGGATTATAACCTGAACTACCCGTCTATCCCTGCATCAGAGGACTACCTAATTCTAGTTCTTTTTTTAAAAAAATAGTACTACTGCGAGAAAAGAGTAAAGACATGACCCTAATGATGAACAGATGCACTGGACATACCCCGTGGTCTTCGCAGATGGCCTTGGCCTTTTCGAGGAGCGCATTCGTGAGCTGCCGCTGCTGGTCCTGCATCGACTTGATGAGCTCCGGAGCTACAGGAACGGTACCCACTAACACACATTGTCAGTCCTCCAGGTCAAGCCAACAACCAACCAACAACGCAGTATAGAAACATAGAAAGTATTTTGCTTCCTAATTACCGGATCGATTGGGGAAAAGGGAGAAAAAAAAGGAAGAGGGAACAATGGAAGGTGTTACTGTTACGTACGTGGGGCGCCGAAGGCGGCGGCGGAGACGTATCCGACGGGGACCATCGGCTGTACGTGGAGCAGCAGCAGCGGGGGCGCCAGCGTCGGTGCAAGATTTCGCAGCGCCCATTCCAGCGCGTAGCGGCTGCACTCGCTCTCGTCCACCGCCACCATCACCTTCTGCAGCCTCGGCTCCCCTTGCTGCTGCGGCGTCGCCGGCGCGGCCATCGCTGCTTTCTCTCCCTCCTTCCTCCGACCCGCGGACGAGTGCGGTGCGAGCACAAGCTGTAGTTGGAATCAGAATCTCCTGCCGAGTTGCTCGAATGCTCCTTGGACCTAGCCTCTCTGCGCCTCGGCGGTGCCCGCACCTCAGCTCGCCTTAATAATTGATTGACAGTTGTGGCGTGGACCGTTTAAGCTCGAGCTTCTTCTCGAACCAGGCAGACACGAAGACCAAGTTGGCAAGGTCCGCCACATGGCGCGTGGCGAAATGAAGAGTAATACTACGGGGTCGAAAGGAACAGTGCAGGATATGGATAAGTACCATGAAACGTGACTGAGTACGTGTCTGGCTGAGCCATTTCGTTGCCTGACGCCATCTCCTGCCACTGATGCTACACGGCCATGCTACACGGCCTTGCCGATCGAGCTCCCATTTCATTCGGTTGATGAATGATGACGCGGCAAACTCGTCCGATGACGTTTGTTCTAGGTTATTCTTTTACTTTCAGAGGAAGTTTTCGTTTCTCGAGGTCTAAACTTTAGACGTTACATCAAAAGAATTTTACTATTTAGAAATACTTAAATGAAGTTTAATTATAAAATAAATTATAGATCCTTAAACTAATTTATGAGACGAATCTAATAAAGTTAATTAAGTTATGATTAGAAGACAGATTCATTGTAGCATCACTTTAACAAAGCATAAATTAATTAAGCTCATTAAATTCATCTCGAAAATTAGCATCAATCTATCAATAGGGTTTTATCATTAAATTGATCGAAATATTCATAAATAATAAGATTTTCTTTGATGTGACAGATGCTTAAATTTTAGAGCGATAGGAAACGAACAGGACCAAAGTTTCAGTGCATACAAGTGCACCATCAACCTAGTTAAAACACAAATTCGATGAGGCTGATCATGTTGTGTTTTCAGGAGATCAGTGATGCACTTGTAAATCCGCAGTTGTAAACATCATCCATTTTTTTAAAAAAAATAGGATAGGAGGCTATATTCATTAAGAGAGGAGAAATAAACAGGCAATGCATTCGGCAAAAAAAAAAAGATACAAATTCGAAAGTAACCAAAACGATCAAAAGTCACATCAACTAAGAGAAATGAACATGTCCAAATTGGCTCACTATACAACACGGACTCCAGTGAACAAGGCGAAGCTTTTTAGTGGATTTTTTTAGGAACTTGAGTAGATAATAATAATAATAAGGAAATGGAAGTTTTTTTGGATGGCGGATAAGGAAATTTTCCAAAATAACGAACATTGGAAACTATGGGCCTACGACTCGTCCAGCCCGCGACCAACAGTCTGAAAACAGAGCCCAGTTCAAACATCTTCACTTCGCCGTTCCGTTTCCGTTCCTCTCCCACGGCGGCGACGAGTACAGTTCCCTTCCCGCCGCGACACGCTCCCGAGTCCCACCGCCCACAGCCGCCTCCAATCCCATGGACGATCCATGCCTCCCTTCCGCCACCGGTGCCACCGACTCCACATCCTTCCGCTCATCTCCCAGTCACCCTGGCCCCATCGCCAAGGGCCTCTCCTCATCCGAGCCGGGCCCGCCCTTGGCCAAGCGTCCTAGGGTTGCGGCGGAGCTGCTCGGACCCGGAAGCTTTTCCCATGGCACGGAGGCTGATGTCAGAATGCTCGTATCGATGGCTGGAGGGCTCTACCCGCTGGGGCGAGCCGAGGCGCTCCGCGGCCTCGCCGTGGTCCTCGAGAAGGCGGACGCCAGTGGCGGTGCTGCCCGAGAGGTCGTGGAGTGCTGCTACGGCTGCGCGGCCGAGCTGATGTGTGATGATGACGAGGATGTCAGGTTGGCTGTCGTGCGATTGGTGAGGCGTTGTCATTTTGGCTTATTTTTATGCGCTTGTTTGGTTTCAAGTTGTTCTACAATTTGAGGGATTGAGGAAATATCTTGTGTGCAATGGATAGGTACGCCTATGTGCCGAAAATTTGGCGGCGAGATTGGATGTTCATGCTACCAGCAATGCTGACCAAATAGACCTGATTTTCCTACAGGTATGGATCACGCCCTTGGTGCTGTAGATGGTGCTACAATACAATAGGATTGAAAGGAATGGATATCCATAACATCTGATCCATTATTATATTCCTACTAGTAGGTTTTATTTGGTCCACTACTTACTTTAGTTCTTATCACCAAATTTCCTTTGAACAGTATAAATATGAAGTGTTGATACTGAATTGAGTATTACGACCAAAACACACATAACATGAACTGAAATGTCTGTGCGCATTCTGTATGTGTAAATAGTTAGTTTGTTTCAATTAATGTTCATAATATCCTTTCTGTTTCCTTGGTGCTTTATTCAGCTTAGCTCCATGGCTAGGGACATGTGTATGAAAGTGAGAGTTGAAGCATTCAATGCCCTTGGTAAAATGCAACGAGTTTCCGAGAGTGTTTTGCTTCAGTCGCTGTCTAAGAAGGTCATAAAAACCAACATCTCGAGTGGTTCCATCATTAAAGGGATGAATTTGCCTCCTAAATTAAAACTTCCCTGTGCTGCTGGGATATTTGCTCATGGGATTGAAGATGAGTTTTACCAGGTCATATAATTCTCTTGTACTATGATTTACCTTAACATTCTCATAGTTGTCTTTTCGTGTTTAACTGTTTATTGCACGCTACAGGTTCGGATAGCTGCTTGTAAATCAATGGGTGCACTTGCAAAGTTCTCTACTCAATATGCACAGAAGGCGCTGGACATGTTGATGGACCTGATGAATGATGACACTGAAGCAGTTACATTACAGACTTTACAGGCACTATTTCGTATGGCAACTTATGGATGTTTGAGTGTGCAGGAGCAGCATATGCATATGGTACTAAGAATATAGTTTTCTCAGTGCAATCTTGATATATGAGTTGATTATTTGTGCCTTAGCTATTACATGCGATTTTTTTGACCGGACAGCTATCAGATGCTCACATGCCATCTGTTTTTGTAAACTTTTAGTCATGCCTGCATTTTATAAGTCACTGTTGAATCAGGGAAATGATATTACGATAGCTACCTTTGCATTGTTAAATAAATTGACCACATTATTGCCGAACAAGCTGCTTTATTTATTGTCAGTAGCCCAAAAATATGTGTAAAACATAAAAAAAATGTTTATGCTTGTGCTTGACATCCTTGACTGACAGAAAACCATATATCCTGAAAACTGTGTCTGCTTGCCATAATTGTAGGGAGATGTGTGGTAATCACAGCCCTTGAAGCCAGTTCCAAGGGTCCTGTAGGATGAATACTGGCTCAGATGCTAGCCTGCCTAACCTACATGAATACAACTGTTATTAGTCTATCTAAACCCTAAAGTTTTGAAACCTTATATTTGTTCCTTTTTTTGTGCAGTTTCTTGGCTTGTTGGTTGATGCCAATGCTTTAATTCGAGAGGCAGCACGCAAGATCCTAGGCTTAGTTTACCTGCCCAAACTTCATGTGTTCAAATCTGCAGTGGATGGTCTCGCTACAAGTTTGGAGAAACATCCCGAGGTATTTTGGTCTGATACCACTGCTGAATGATCAGTCAATCACCGTGGTCTTGCGATCTCTTAAGTTTTGCACATTGTCAGCACCATATTAGCATATAGGATATAGTTCATTCCATTATTCTTTCTGCTTTAGGAAACCACCATCTTTATGTGATGGAAGTATTGTCTATTGCATAACTGTGCTTCTTGCATGCAGGAACAAGATATATATGGTGTTCTGTTTTCCATTGGTAAAAATCATGGGAGCTTTTCAGCCAATATAGCTAAACATTTGGCCAAAGAGGTATTCTGTGTATACTTCCTGTCGTATTTATATATCCTTGGTTTCTGGGAATTACATTGACTGCTAAGCAGTACGCTTCTAGCTCCTTAGCAGTTTATTTTTATATACCCTCTAACCTATTTCTTATTATTTAGTTGGATCACTGTATTTAGTAACATTTTCAGATGTTCCTCTTCTAGTATTATCTTAATATTATCCTCTCTCCCACATTCATTCAATCCATCCTCAGTGTGTATAAAAATCTGTTACTTGACGACACTACCAAACCACTTCAAAAAGTTTAAGTCCATCTATTCAACTTAAGTGTTAAGTGGCATTTTGGATACTGAATTACTGATGTGGTCCCAAAAACACAAATTTCCCTGACAAATGAATTTACATTATCTTTAGCAAAGTCAAAAGATTAGATGATTTGACTGCTATTCTATCAGTATATTTTTACTAGGATTAGGGCATGTATAATTCAGTGATCATGGTCTAGGTTGCTATAGTTTTTCAACCTCTACATTATTTTGATACAGAATGAACTTTCAGTTTATGTACTCTCTATTGCCTAGTAGATCATATGATTTATTTGGTGTTTTTCCAGGATTAATGTTTCTAACATGCTTATTTGTATAATCATAGATCAGTATGGCATCTGATGGAGAACTTATCTTGGACAAACCTAGGATAAAAGCATTGTTAATAGTATCTATATCGGCACCTTTTTCTGATGATAAGCACAAAAAGTTGGATATACCATCGGTTATCTTCTCACATGCAATTTCCCTAGTGGGAAAGGTCTCATCTGCACTACATGCAGTTGTTAATCCGGATATGCTCTTATCATACTTGTTTCACAAAGGTGGAATGCCATTCCTGGAGAACCGATTAGTGTCTGCGGAATCCGAAGGCTACAGTTTTGAAACTGTGGGGAAAGATAGTGGTCATAAAGAAAGTACCGCGAAGATAACAAAGAGTCTAGATGTTAGTCTGGTGATGCAATCTACAAAACTCATACTTGAAACAGTTGAAAAAGCATGGACCATGAGAAGGTCAAACAATAATTTTGAAGTTTGGACTATTCTGAGGTATTAATCACTCTTCATTTCCTTAGCACACAACCAATCTATAATATCAACTGTGAGAATATTTCAAGTGCTTTCAATTTTCTTTATTGCAGGACATGCAAAGAAGAGCTGAAACTATTATCTGAGAATTCGTCTGGATCAACGGGTGCATTCTTGAGTTTTATGTGCGAGTATCTTTGTGCAATACAGTTCATTGTTGAAATATTGCAGTTGATTCAATTGGAAAATTCTTATGCTTTTGGCCAGACTTCACTTGATATTTTAGTTGAGAAATTAGATACATCTCTAAGAAGGATGGAATGTTGTTATGCTGGATTAAACAGAGAACTTGAAGTTCAAGTCTTGGAGCTGGCTTTGTTAGCTAATTTATTTAGGCTGTTAAAAATCGGAATTTATTCAAAACAAGTTTCCGATAGGTTGCATTGGGCAATTAATCGCTTAGAAGGTCTGTGTTCTGATGGTTCGTACGAGCAATCTGACTTTAGGAGAGAAATTAAGAAAGCTGTTAGTTCCAACTTGGTCTTTGATACTCTGATCGGCAACATTTGCACTTTGCTTGACCTCTTCCATCTAAAACCAATAACAGATTATGGAGCAGTTAAAGCAATAAGGGCAGAGTTGCAAGTTTGTGGTAATGAAAACCCATTATTATATGTTTGCGGCTTACCAGTAGGTGTCAGCTTTAATATATCTATGTGGAATATATCTAGTCATCATAGACTATGGCTCCGCATGACTGTTGGTGAGTCCATCCAACATACCTTCATAGAATTATCCTGTTTTGGAGGTGATGAGGAGTTGAGGACCTGTTCTATGGTTGTTCCTCTGTATGCTACTCCAATGGCATGTTCATTTGTTCTCAGGGTATGCCTGGTAATGGAATGTCCGTATGGAGGTATCAACACTCACCAGGGAGAACATGGAGGGCCAATCGATTGTGTAGTCCAACTCTCTGATGAACTGGATGTCTATTTTGTTGGTACTGGGCAAAGGTGACTATTAAAGAAAGTGATTATTTTCCTCCATAATCGAGTGGTAGGTATGGATATTACACTCATTACTATTCATGCAAAAGTATAGTGAACACCATGCCAGCAGTTAGGGTGTTACCCATATTTGTTATGCGTGAACGAGGCAAGTGGCCTTGAAAGACTTGGCACCTCATAGTGACTCGAAGGATCTCTGAGAAAAATGGCTATACTACACTGAATGGTAGCAAGATCAATGGAGATTTATGCACAGTTTGAAAGGTACTGGTGCTTTCTGATCTTGGGCATAGGTACAAGTCCTGACTACCACGTAGAGTGCTGGAAGTTTGTTAAGAGTTGCTACATCAACGGAAGTGAGCCTGATGATGCATAAGAAATGACAGTAGAGTACTTCTGTGCATTGAGTCTGGCCCACTGGGAGAATGCTGCATGCTACAGATGATTCTTGATGGAATCTGAATTCTGAAAGTGTGTAGTACTGATATATAAACCGATGCACATTGTTGGTTAATCTAACTGGTGCAGTTCATTACTTCTGATCATTAGGTTCTGAAGATAGAGAGTTTCCAAGCTACAATTATCCTGTCAGTTGCATTCACAGTATTTATTGAACGAAATACGAAGAGGTGTATCTACTGATATCTGAATCGATGTGCAGTGGGTTAATCCTAGATTTGAATTGGTGCAGTTCATTTCTTCTGATCCTGGTAGGTTCTGAAGATGGAGGTATGTTGTGGCACACGTATTTTTGTAGTACTGATTCATCTTCTTGTTTTTGTTTGTGCAAGTGAATTCTTCTAGATTCTGGATATTCTAGGAATGAATCTGTGTAGAGATTTCAAGTATTGATCAACGGTAGGTCGATCGGGTGTGTTTGGTTGGTTGACTTGAGTTGGATCGGAGATGACGGATTGGCAACCAGCTTTTCGGTGGTGTTTGGTTGCATGGTGAACTTGGTAAGGGCGGTCAGCCTATGAAATATTCTCTTGAGATGATGGATAACTCTGTTTGATTGGCCATCAGCGGTCGGCTGGCCCATTCGCCAATAACTTACCATGGTATAGTGTGAGATATATATGACATAATGTAAAAATCATCCCACTGCAGCTGCTAACTGCCCGCTTGTGCTGGTTGGACGGATGGGTTGTATCAAATTTCCTATCTTTTCGTGGATTGTTGTACATGTAAAGCCCTTTAGAAGAATTGTGAAAACCTTTTCGGAAAACAAACCTAAAAGTTTTCAAAATTCTGGCACAGGTGGAAATGAGAGTACGATGAGAAATATGCATTAACTAATGCAGTTACCATACACTGTGTTTCCTACAAAATAAGTCTAACTATACTCTCTGTAAGAATAACAACAATATGAGCAGCCCGGCTGGCCTGAGCCACTCAGCCACAAACGCAGCAGAGACGGAGCGACGACATTACACTTGCACGCACTAAGGCGCTAGGGAAAAAATTCCATGCGGCCGGGTCGTACTTCATGTCCTGTGCGACCCGGCCTGGATGGACGCCGCGTGGAGGCGAATGGAAATCCAATGGCATCGTGGACATCGCTTGGCTTGCTCCGGATGGCAGCGTCGGCTCGGGTCGGCTCGCTTCCGAAGCGTCCGAGGCAAAAACAGAATTCATCGACGCTGCACCACAGGTACCCTTAGGAACGGCGGCGACAGTCATGGGTATCATGGAATGAAGAACTTTGGCCCAGCGGATTGTACTCTCTTTTACCGGCGCGCGTCGCCTCCGAAGCAGCTCGGTCGTCTCCTTCCATCTACTTTCTCCTTCCCTCTTCGCTTCTTCCTGCCCCGTTTCCATCCTACTCCCCCTGGCACGCACTGCACTCTTGATTGACTTTCGGTCTAGGCTACCATGCTTGCACCACAAGTGCTGTTCGGCAATGCATGGAGAGAAATGTAGGGCGCCTCAACTAAAAGCTTCCCCAGAACGAGCTATAAATTAAGCTCCGTACGTAAATTGTCCGGTTGATATATCTATGAATTGTAAAATGATGAACTCCGCTACATCGATTTTATTTCAACAAGGAACCACACATTCAGTACCGTCGTAAACAAGATGCATGCCATATCCAGTAACTCATAAACAAGATGCTCTTACTCGGCATTTCGTCAAACAGCTTCCCTGGCTGGGTCAAGTCGATGCAACCTGCGATTGCGGCAGCGAGAGACGCTCAGCCTTGTACGACAGAACGGGGTGGGAGCGAGCCACGTAAGAGAGTCGAGCCGTGAGCGGTACTTGCGAGCCGAGCGCCATGAGACTACTGCCCTGTTCGGCTGGCATATTTTTCAGCCGATGCTTGCTTTAAGCTGCAACTTCACTCAGCAACCAGAGTAGTCAGGAGGCAGCCAAACAGCCGATTTGGCTGGAAATGACTCCAGCCGAACAGGGCGTACATGGGGAAGCCGAGAGTAATGCTGGGCGTCGGATGCGGAGCGTCCTCCACGCGGCGTCCATCCATATCAGGGTCGCACCGGAGTGCAAATACGGCCCGGTCGCAGGGAATTTGTTTCTGTTATAGTATCGGCTGATCGAAGTATGTAGATCACGACGTAAAACAAACAAAGTAGAGGGACGAAATTCTTTATTGCTCTGTATTTTCGTATTACAACATGGGCGTCACCTCAACTATTTATAAGGGTGGAACCCTACTGCGTGTTGGGTCCAGATTCGATAAGGAGCCCACATGGGCCAGGAGTCCTTCTTCTAGGAGGTGGGCCTGGCCCAATAAGCGTTTTACAACACTCCCCTTGGGCTCTTTATCGTGATAAATATGCCTCATAAAAACTCCTTAAAAACCCGGTGGGAAAAATGGAGAAAAGAGTACATATTACCACTTCTTATATTGCACGCATTGTCTCATCAAAAACCTTAATGAGAAAACTTCATATGAAAAACTCATAAGGGAAAAAGAGTACAATGCTTTAATCTTCGTGATTAATGCTTATCGATCTGCATGACCGATATAAATTATCTTCGAGATAATCCTTTAATTCGGGAATGTGATGTACTTAGGGAAGTTCTCCCCTGTTCCAAGCACTTCTCTAAGTCTGTCAATACCAAGCCAATACTTTTCAAAAGTGGAAGCTGGTAATGCTTTTGTGAACATATCTGCGAGATTGTCACAAAATCGGACATGTGTCACCGAAATCTCTTCCTTCTTTTGCAATCATGCATGTGGAAGAATTTAGATAACATTTGTCCTATTCGACTTTATGTATCCCGATCGTATTTGTGCAATACAAGCTTTATTATCTTCATAGATAATTTTAGAGGATGGAGTATATGCAACTCCATAAGTATCTAATGTATAGCTTGACTTTCTTTCGAACCATTCGCATTCTTTGCCAGCTTCAAATGCGATGATCTCCGAGTAATTTGTCGATGTAGCAATAACGGAATGCTTCGTTGACTTCTTTGACTTCCACGAAATTGTAGTTCATATTAATTATGTAGTAATCCGAGATCTTCGGTTCTTCTCATATATCGAAGTATTTGCCAATGTCACATGGTCGGTGTCAAGCTATATCTCGCAATTGGATGTATATGTATTGCCTCGTCAAAAACCTCACGTGAGAAACCTTCGAGTAAAACTCACTAAGGAAAAGAGTACAAGTACACATTCTTCTTGATTATTAGCTTCATAATAATCTATTCTTTGTGAATAGTTAATATGATCTTCATGATCAATATTATTCAATATGCTCCCCCTCACATGAACATTCCTTGAACTTCATGTTCAATGTCTTGAGAGTAATAGAGCAATGTGCTTCATCACATATATCTTTTTGTAGGATAATTCTTCATTCAAGTTGCTGCACTAATACAACATTCTATTGAGATCTTCAAGATCATACACCAGTCTTTATTTCTAGTTGGGAATTACACCAAATATCTTCACCGATTAGTGGTGTTTATTCATAATTTGACTGGTAAAGTCATTCATTGACTTATTCCTTCGTGGATATATCTCTTCTACGAAATTTTCTTCATGGGTCTATTCAATAAGTGATTCTTCTTCGTGGATGTATCACTTCGATGATATGCTCTTCATGAGACTTCTCATTACAATGCTCTTCATGAGACAAACAATTTATATCCTTCGAGGACTTCATCATATGGATTCACATAATCCATTTGATTCAATGCATTTATTCAATATATCTTGCCGAAAACAGATAAAACATTTCATATGTGGGAGTATAAGTCTTCGTGACTTATGGACCATAAACTTTCATAATTGTTTATGATTCATCATCAATTGCTTTATTCATTGACTCGATGTAAATGCTGCAAGCATTTATGCCATGGACTTTGTTTCCGGATTCGGGTTCTCATAAGAGAAACAATAGCAATATTCAGAGGAATACTTCAATTCTCTCCCACATTCATCTTTCAAGATGATTCAATACCATATCATGGTTGTTTTGTATTCCCTCACCATATATGCGCGCTTATAGTGATGGGTTCATCTTCATGATGATCTCTTCGTGAGATACAAAAACGAGGAGCTTCTTTACTAATTTCATTCATGATTCGGTAGTTCCACATTCCTTATGCATCATTGTAGCTTCTTAGAGTGGCCAACTCTAGAATCAATAATAATTCATAGGAATTGGATAAATGACTTCTATGTCAATCTACCTCGATGATATATATGTAGGCGTCCCTATAATATATCAATTCAATTGCTCATTTTACTTCCTGTAAAATATAGCTTCTAATTACAACTTCAAGTTGTACTCCTCTTTGCTTCAATGCAAATTCATCCGGCATTCATTCAAGCTTCGTGCTTGAGTTCGGTGCGTTCGTATATTCCTTCGTGGAATATTCATGATCATATGTAAGGCATTCATTTCATGGGTTTTCTCTCCCCTAATGCCGTCATGAGATCATTTTAGTAGCATATTTTCAAATTCATGAGCTTCAATAATGTAACTTCTAGTTTGCATCTCCCAACTTCATGTGGGTGCCCATACATATATGCTATCATTCATGGTGAAAATTCTTCAAAAATTTCACGTACTAATTCTTCATATGCAGATGAACTAGACAAGCTCTAATTCCAATAGAACAATAATAACGTCTAGTTTCTTTCTATTCTTTCACAGCATTTTCATCCAAGTATTAGACTTCACATTGTCCCTTGTCGGTGAAAAATTCGACAATTCCTTGGAATTCATTTAGCTTCCATTTCTTGACATTCATCCCGAGAGAGATGTTTGTCTCCCCCTCATGCTTGGAAAAAGATCTTCATAAAGATATAATCATTGAATCAAGCAATATATAGGTCTTCATAGAGTGACACTATATACTTCATTATGGATGAGCTTTCAAAGCCAACGTAAACTTCGAGTTCTTGTTGTTCACTCATTGCATTTTGTTGAGGTGGTGAAAGTGCATCTAGGCCCCTAATTATGGTTTTGAGTGATTGACGTCAATACAATTAAAAAGGACTAATATTCTAAATGAGCTTGTGCGCAGTGCATATCTAAAATTCAATTGAGAGCAAAGAAACACAAAAAGGAAGTGGCCATAATCGCTCATACGTGCAAGATTTGAAAAATGGATCACTCATGCTCAAGATCAAGCTATGAAGCCTTTTATTTATGTCTTGAGTATAGGAAACACCGTACTATCAAGAGGGACACACAAGTGTGAAGTGTGAAAAATGAAAGTGCTCAAAACTCATTCCAAACACAAATATCATTTGGAGTCGGACATATCCGACTCACTCGGATATTGGACTCGGACTCCGGAGAGCCGGCCAAAGAAATTCCACATAGACTCGGACATATCCGACTCGATCGGACGAGAGTCGGACTCCGGAGCGAAACCCAACTTCTTGAAACCCTAGGAGTCGGACAATCCGACTCGGTCGGATATATCCGACTCAACAGGGTACTCGGACTTATCCGAGTTTTGTCGGATTTAAGACTCGGACTCCGGAGCGAAATCCAATCTTTCGAAACCCTAGCAGATCGGATATATCCTACTCACTCGGATATATCCGAGTCGGATCCGAGCCAACGGCTCTTTTGAGTGCCCCGGCTATAAAAGTGGACCTCGTCCACTTTTGGCGGTTGGCACTCCCCACATTCTCAAAAATACTCCCCAACTCACTCAAGCTCTCCTCTTCTTCAAGTTTGATTCCCCACTCCAATCCTTGGTGGATTTGTGAGAAGATTGAGGAGAAAATCGTTGAGCTTCATCTCCATCTCAAGAGCACTTGATTTCTTCCATCGCCGGTACTTGGTGTGTTTGTTACTCTTGGGGATTCATCCCCTAGACGGTTAGGCGTTACCCGGCGAGCTCCCAAGCTTGTGGTTGAGACTCGGGTCGTTTGTATTGCCCCTCCCTTCGTGGAGCTTTGATTTAGTGAATTTAAACCGGCCTTTGTGGCGGTTTGACGAGGTTTAGGGTTGAGAGCAACCCGGTCCTTGGTGGACTCCTCAACGGAGACGTAGGCTTCTTGGTGGAGCTGAACTTCGGTAAAAAATCGTGTGTCTTTGTGTCTCCCCTTTATTTCTTGCAAATTGATGTGCTCTAACTCTAGGGTGTTCTTGCTTAAATTCCTAGATTTACTTGCATAGGTGGCTTGCTTGTTTGTCTCCTTGTTGCCTTAGCTTTCTAGTGTTGCTAGCTGCTTGCTTGTTGCTTTATTTCCGCGGATTTGTCCATCTTGACTCCCATTCCCCTTTCCGCACGAGGGAGTCGGATTTGTCCTACTCTAGTCGGATATTAGTCCATAGTCGGACTTATCCTACTATAGTCGGACATTTGAGTCGGACAAATCTTTCCTCGCGTATTTAATTTGTTAAATTAAGTGATTTTCAGGATTATCGCCTATTCACCCCCTCTAGGCGACTTTCAATTGGTATCGGAGCAGGTATCTTCGTTGAAGCCTCACCGCTTGAAGATTAAAGATGGCAAATGAGAAAGATGCAACGGCTAGTGGTAGTGGTGGCGGTGAAGTACCACCTAGGGTAGCCGGTGAGGAAAGGCGTGAGAACTCACCGGGTGATGCTAGAAACCAAAGTGGAAAAGAAGTTGCCAAGGATGGACACGTGCCAAGCGCTTTGCCAATAAGTTACAACAAAACTCCATACTCGTACAATGACGGAAGAGATGAGCATATTGGACAAGGGTCCGGTAGACTACCATATTTTGATGGTCAATACTTTGATCATTGGAAAACAAAGATGCTGCTACATTTGGACTCAATGCATCAAAATGTGAGAAGTGTAACTCAAAATGGATTCTTATGGGAATGTAGAAGCAAGCCAACCGCACAAGACTTGTTCAATGTAAGATGCAATGTGGCGGCAGCTAGTGCTCTAGTATCCGCACTTAGTCCCGCTGAGTATGAGAAGGTAACCGGATTGGAGGATGCCCATCAAATTTGGTTGAAGCTTGAATTGGTTCATGAGGGCATTGATAGTGTGAAGGAGTCTAAGCTAGAAGGGCTTAGAGAAGAATTTAACTACTTTGTCATGAGGTCGGATGAAGGGCCAAGGGAAGCCCATGATAGGATGATGAGGATAGTTAACATGAGAAGAGCACTTGGAGAGAAGGTGTTGGACTTGGATGTGAATAGAAGGTTACTACAAGCATTGCAAGCATGGGATGCAAACATAGTATCCAACATAAGGGACAAAGATGGCTTTAGATACTTTACCACCGATGAAGTGATTGGAAAGGTGCTCTCCCAAAAACAGCAAATTGATCAAGGGAATAGAATCAACGCTTTGCTTAGAGACAAGGAAAAGGCTAGTGGGAGCAAGAATGATTTGGCTCTCAACGCCGAACAAGAAAAGAAGAAGAAGGTGGTTGAGGAGAGTGATGATAATAGTGATGATGAGATGGCTCTCTTCGTGAAAAGATTTAACAAGCTCATGTCAAAGAGAAGCTTCAAGAAGGATGATCAAGACAAGAGCAAGTCAAGAAAGGCCAAAAACAAGTGCTACATTTGTGGAGACAAAGGTCACTTCATGGCGGAGTGTCCGGAAAACTACAAGAACAAGCAAAACAAGAAGGGTGACAAGAAGTACAAGAAGCATAGAAAGTACCGTCGGGGTGAAGCACACATTGGGCAAGAGTGGAACTCCGATGGATCATCTTCCTCCTCCGAGTCGAATCCGATGAAGAAAAGGGAGGGATTGCTTCACTAGCAATAGGGCTAACACCGACCAACTCCTCCTTGTTTGGAAGCTTAACCGATGATGAAGATGACACCGGGCACAAGTGCATGATGGCCAAAGGCTCCAAGGTAAACACTAATGCTAGTTCTCAAATTCCTAACATGTTTGATTTGTTGGACATTATTGAGCAGGAAAAGGAGAACAATGAGAGGCAAGAGGAGCTTCTTGAGAAACAAGAAGAAATGCTTGTTCAAGAGAAGCAAAGGGTGCTTGAACTTGAGAAGCTCCTAGAAATTGAGAGGAAGAAGAATGAGGACTTAGTGAAGTCCCTAAAAATGGTTGAAAATGAAAGTGTGACACTTAAAGTCACAAATGTGTCACTTCAAGAGAAGTGTGATAACTTGCAAAAGGATCACAACTCTCTTAAAGTGCAATTTGAGGAAATTAAGTGTAACACTACTTCCTCTCAATCTTCGCCTTGCCCCCATCTAGCATTGAGTGTTCTAGGTGTCTCAAGGTTGATGTTGAAGCTTGTACAAGAAACATCAAGACCATTGGTGACTTGAAGAAGCAAGTGCAAGAGCTTCAAGACCAAGCACAAAAGAAGAAGAAGGTCGTTGATGACGCGAAGGCCGAATATGCAAGGGGTGCATACACCAATGTGAGACGGTCACATGTGAAGGATGGCATTGGGTACAATCAAGGTGTCAAGCACAATGCAAGAATCAACAAGAACGGCACCGAATTCATCAAGTTCACCAAAGAGAGTGGACACCAAAAGAAGCAAGTCAAGACGGAGAAGCAGATCAAGAATACTAACAAATCTTCTCTTATTTGTGATTTGCGTACTAATGTGCCTAACCCCTCTTGTGCTCTCTTTAATGATTTTGATGCGACCTATGTGCTAATGAGAAATAAGTATGGTCGCGTCTATGCGAAATATGTTGGGCCACGCAACAAGACACACAAATCTTGTGTGTGGGTGCCCAAGGCACTTGTTACTAATGTGAGAGGACCCAAACAAATTTGGGTACCTAAAAACAAAGCATAAATTGTTTTGTAGGAATACTCCTCCAGTGGCTCATCATGGGTGGTGGATAGTGGATGCACCAATCATATGACCAGGAGACAAGAAAATGTTCGAGTCATTTGAGCCAAGCAAAGAAAGAAATGAATATATCACCTTTGGAGACAACGGAAAAGGCTATGTGTTGGGATATGGTAACATTCCTTTAACTTTTCCACATTCACTTTCGAAGGTTATGCTTGTGGATAACGTTGACTTCAATTTGTTGTCTATCTCACAACTTTGTGGAATGGGCTACAATTGTTTGTTCAACGACAAGGGTGTGATTGTCTCAAGGAGAAGTGATGGCTCGATTGCTTTTGAGGGTGTGCTCAAAGGGAAGCTTTATGTTGTGGATTTTACCGCGGATAAAGCCAAACTTGACACATGCTTAGTTGCAAAGTCCGACATGGGATGGTTGTGGCATAGACGACTAGCCCATGTCGGTATGAGAAATCTTCACAAACTCCAAAAGGGCGGTCATATCCTTGGACTAACGGATGTTTGCTTTGAGAAAAATAAAATTTGTAGTGCATGCCAAGCCGGAAAACAAGTTGGTGGACCACACCCATCCAAGAACATAGTGACAACCACAAGACCATTGGAGATGCTACACATGGATCTTTTTGGTCCCATCGCCTACATAAGCATTGGCGGTAACAAATATGGACTTGTTATTGTTGATGATTATTCTCGCTTCACGTGGGTATTCTTTTTGTGTGATAAAGGTGAAGTGAAAGATGTACTCAAGACATTCTTGAAAAGAGCACAAAATGAATTTGAAGTGAAGATCAAGGCCATAAGAAGCGACAACGGTACCGAGTTCAAGAACACTCAAGTTGAAGAGTACCTTGATGAGGAGGGCATCAAACATGAGTTTTCGGCTCCCTACACACCGCAACAAAATGGGGTGGCTGAAAGAAAGAACCGCACTCTCATAGAGATGGCAAGAACCATGCTTGATGAATACAAGACCTCCGATCGTTTTTGGGCCGAAGCAATCAACACCGCATGCCATGCCTCAAACCGGTTGTATCTCCATCGACTCTTGAGGAAAACGCCATACGAGCTACTAACCGGTAAAAAGCCTAACATCTCGTACTTTCGAGTTTTTGGGAGCAAATGTTTCATGCTCAACAAGAAACCCAAGACTTCAAAGTTCTCCCCTAAAGTTGATGAAGGTTTCTTGCTTGGGTATGGTTCAAATTGTCACGCCTATCGTGTCTTTAACAAAACCACCGGTTGCGTTGAAGTTTCACGGGACGTGACGTTTGACGAATCTAACGGCTCTCAAGGGGAGCAAGTTGTTATTAACAATGCAGATGTTGAGGCACCTAGGGAAGCAATCGAAAGGATGGCACTTGGTGATGTGAGACCGCAAGAACCGCAAAATGATCAAGATCAACCTCCTCCCTCAAGTCAAGACCAACCATGCACAAATCATGATCAAGCTGATCAAGATCAAGAGGTTGGCAATGAAGATCATGCTCAAAGACAAGATGATGAACTCATATCGCATGATCAAGAGGTTGAACAAGACGGCGGTCAAACAAGCTCACATCCACCACACCCAAGAGTGCACCAAAGCGTGCAACGTGATCACCCCGTGGAACAAATTCTTGGTGACATAGAAAAGGGGTAATCACTCGTTCTCGTGTTTGCAATTTTTGTGAACATTACTCTTTTGTCTCTTCTTTGGAGCCGGTTAGAGTAGAAGAAGCACTCGAGGACTCGGATTGGGTGATGGCCATGCAAGAGGAATTGAACAACTTCACAAGAAATGAAGTTTGGACATTAGAAGAAAGACCAAGAAGCAAGAATGTTGTGGGCACCAAGTGGGTGTTCCGCAACAAGCAAAATGAAGACGGCGTTGTAACAAGGAACAAAGCAAGATTGGTGGCAAAAGGATATTCACAAGTAGAAGGATTGGATTTTGATGAAACCTATGCCCCCGTGGCAAGGCTTGAGTCAATAAGGATACTACTTGCCTTTGCCACTCACCACAACTTCAAGTTGTATCAAATGGACGTGAAGAGTGCTTTCCTCAACGGACCAATCAAGGAAGAAGTGTACGTGGAGCAACCACCGGGCTTTGAAGACCCCAAGTATCCTAACCACGTGTACAAACTCCATAAGGCGCTCTATGGGCTTAAACAAGCACCAAGAGCATGGTATGAATGCCTTAGGGATTTCCTTTTGAAAAAGGGTTTTGAAATGGGCAAGGCCGATGCAACCCTCTTCACTAAGCGTTTTGATCATGACTTATTTGTGTGCCAAATTTATGTCGATGACATAATATTTGGTTCTACTAATCAAACATTTTGTGATGATTTTAGCAAGATAATGACAAAGAGGTTCGAGATGTCTATGATGGGAGAGTTGACATTCTTTCTAGGATTTCAAGTCAAGCAACTCAAGGAGGGCACTTTCCTATGTCAAGCCAAGTACACTCAAGACATATTGAAGAAGTTTGACATGGACAAGGCAAAGCCCGCCAAGACACCCATGGCTACAAACGGCCATCTCGACCTCACCAAGAAAGACAAGCCGGTTGATCAAAAGGTTTTTCGCTCTATGATCGGCTCTTTGCTTTATCTTTGTGCATCTAGGCCCGATATCATGCTTAGTGTGTGTATGTGTGCACGTTTTCAAGCCGCTCCTATGGAGTGCCACATGGTGGCCGTTAAAAGAATCTTGAGATATTTAGTGCACACACCCAATCTAGGGCTTTGGTACCCCAAGGGTTCAAAGCTCAACCTAATAGGCTATTCCGATGCGGATTATGCCGGGGACAAAGTGGATAGGAAGAGTACCTCCGGGACTTGCCAATTCTTGGGTAGGTCTCTAGTGTCATGGTCATCCAAGAAACAAAATTCCGTTGCCCTTTCCACGACCGAAGCGGAGTATGTGGCAGCCGGTAGTTGTTGTGCACAACTATTATGGATGCGACAAACTCTAAGGGACTATGGTTACAAGTTGAACCGTATTCCACTCCTATGTGACAACGAGAGTGCCATAAAGCTAGCTTACAACCCCGTTGAGCATTCGCGCACAAAGCACATAGACATTAGACATCACTTCTTGAGAGATCATTCTATCAAAGGGGATATTGAAGTGAGTCATGTGAGAACCGATGAACAATTAGCCGATATTTTCACCAAGCCACTAGACGAAAGCCGTTTTTGTTATTTAAGGAGTGAGCTAAATATTCTTGATTCTAGTAATGTGGCTTGAAGGCTTGCATATCTCGCTGTGACTTAGAGTAATTGTTTTTGAAAAATAAAATTCTTGAAAAATCTTGTATGTTTTGTTTTTCGAAATTATTTGGTTCTTGATCTTTGGATCATGCGGATTTGGATGTAATCATTGTTGGAGCGATTGATTGTAGTCGGCTACATCCAATGAAGTTTTTAGCACATGTCCTTAAGTTTAATTGAGATCAAGAGAGAAAAAGAATGAAGGATCTTTTCTCGCTCATGGGGCAAGTCGGTTAAAAACCGCAGAGTCGGATTTATCCGACCCAGTCGGATTTATCCGATCGTCTCCCGAAGAGTCGGACATTGTCCGACTGAGTCGGACATATCCGACTCCACGGGATTTTACCCTATAAGCCCGAATCCAACTTACCCCTTCACCCTAACTCACTCATTCAAACTCCATCTTTCTCTCTCCTCTCCAACCGGCGGCGCAAGTACTTCTCCGGCGATCTCCCTCCTCCACCGGCGATTCCAAGTGATTTGTGGGGGAAAGGCTCCTCCTACTCGGACTCTATCCGACTCCATTGTTGGTTCCAAGGTTCTTCCCCTAATCCCATCTTTTCACCTAGGTTTAAAGTCAACTTCCATGGATTAGGTGTTCTAGTGTTTCCCCGCCTAGATGTTGCATAGATGTTGTTCCTAGGATGCTATAGATGCTCTAAACGCAATATGGCTAGGAATGTGCGGTAGATCTATGCGGAATATCGATTTTAGTAAAAATCCTGTTGTAGTCGGACATGTCCGAGTGAGTCGGATATATCCGACTCCTCCGACTAGTCGGATTTTGTCCGACCCGATCGGACATATCCGACTCCAACAGAATTTTTACTAAGTTCGAAATTGTACATTACTTCTATCCAAACTCAAATGTCTATGCTATCCATCTCATACCATTCCTTGTCTATCTTTTGTCGACATGGGTCGTTCGTCTACCAATCCCCATCCGGAAAAGAAGGCAAAAGTTGCCTGGAAAGAAAAGGAGTAGAACCGTCTATCTTCCCATTGTTGAACCAAGGGAAGAAGAGGAACCCACCGAGATCCGCAGAGAGATGAGGGATGTGGTGATCCATCCCGGAGTTGACCGTGTGATGATTGACTATATCAAAGGGGCTGAGGCAGTGGCAATCGAAGCAAGAGAGATGAACTGGTTTGACATGGAACGGGAGTCTCTAGACAACCGTTTCTCGGTCTCACTTTCACACGGACCGGTACATGTGTGCCTACGAGAGCAAGGTGAAGCCCACAAGTGCCAATGCAGTACATAGATTGGGACTACATGGCTAGCGGGCACACAGCTTTGTTTGATGAGGTCATAGCTATGTGTGAGTTTCATGGACTCAAGGAGATCATGTGTTTCAAGTATGATTGGAACCAGGAGATAGTGTGTCGGCTTCTACTCCACCGTGTATTTTGACAAGAACTTGGGCAGATTTTGGTGGATGACTCGATGGAGAGAAGCTGTCTTGCACCTTCAGTAGATTTGCAAACATTCTTGGATTGAGGGACACAATGAACAGGGATCTTCGCTTGCATGATTCAGATTCTCTCAACCCGGAGCTCATGAGGTACATGTATGAGGATGAGGACACGTGCAAGCCACCCTTTGCTCACGGTCTCAAGCCTCTCTATGTGGTCTTGCACAGGATGCTTCGCCTCACTCTCTCTCCTAGGGGTGGCAATGCAGATCATGTTGCATCATATGCCAAGGATTTATTTCATATCTTGCCCACTCAAAGGAAATTCAATGTGTGGGACTTCATCTTCGATGAGATGTGGCACCGCTCCGTGGATGCTAGACGTGCTTGTGTGTATGCACCTTTTGTGATGTGCATGATTGAGAAGATCTCCAAGAAGACTTTCAACAAGGATCGCACGCACAAACCCCTTCAGCCTAGGATGCCGGCCAATGCTCCTAAGACCCCATCCTTTGGTGCTCCTCCGGATGCTCCAGCTGCTCCTCGCTCCTACTCGCACCCGTGCTACTCGTTCTACAGCTGGTACAGCTCCTAGCTCTAGCACGGCTCCTCGTCCGGATAGAGCCCGTGGTCGTGGTGCTAGCACAAAGAGCAAGAGTGCTCTATTCAAGATGCTCAAAGGAATCTTCAAGCATGTGCCGACGGATAGATGCCAAGGTGGACAGACTCAAGCGAGATCATGAGGTGGTGAAGGCAAGACAAAAAGTTATTCTTGATCATTTTCGGATCACTACTCCTAGGGTTCCCTCTCCAGAGCCCGCGCCTGCTCCTCCTCCAGCTTGAGTATCCTTGGGACTCATTCACCCCGGATGAGTCTCTATACTTTGGCTACTTTCCACCACCACCTTTCTCTTCGAGTCCCGCTTTCACCCCAGCCTCCCACCGGTACCTCCACTCACACTCGGTTTCACTATGAGGAGGATGAGCCCGTGGCAGCAGCTTCCGAGGAAGAAGAAGAGGAAGAAGAGGAGGGGGTCGAGGATCCCAAAGGCAAGGGCCTCGCCGTGGAAGAAGAAGAAGAAGAAGACGACGACGACGATGAGGATTGGGGCGATGATGAGTAGACCTCCTCTCCTCCTTTTTGGTGTTTTGATGCCAAAGGGGGAGAAGTAAACATTCCCGAGTTTCCGTTGTGAGTAGAGCAAGTGAGAGTTGCTCTTGTATCTTGTTTTACTTTATGGACATGTTGCTACTTTTGAGTTGTAATCGTGGTGAACTATGTGGTGTGTTTTTATTTGTAATAACTAGCTTTAATTATTTATGTGATAAACTATGCTCTATGAATGATGGATGGTGTAATGTTATTTGTTAATTTCTAGTTGCATTTGTGTGATTCACATGACATATGCATTGTTGTTGTTCCTTCTTATTATATGCCTTGTGAATAAAATGCATGGTTTTAGGGGAGCTCTCTTGTTTTCTCTCAAATATGTGCTTTTGGTTTTAAAAAGACCAAATATTGAATTCAATTCATGCACACATTTAGGGGGAGCTCTCTTCTACTTGCTCTCTTATTCAAGCTCCTTTTACATTTAATTGTGAATTTTAGTTGTATTGTCATCAATCACCAAAAAGGGGAGATTGAAAGTGCATCTAGGCCCCTAATTATGGTTTTGAGTGATTGACGTCAATACAATTAAAAAGGACTAATATTCTAAATGAGCTTGTGCGCAAGTGCATATCTAAAATTCAATTGAGAGCAAAGAAACACAAAAAGGAAGTGGCCATAATCGCTCATACGTGCAAGATTTGAAAAATGGATCACTCATGCTCAAGATCAAGCTATGAAGCCTTTTATTTATGTCTTGAGTATAGGAAACACCGTACTATCAAGAGGGACACACAAGTGTGAAGTGTGAAAAATGAAAGTGCTCAAAACTCATTCCAAACACAAATATCATTTGGAGTCGGACATATCCGACTCACTCGGATATTGGACTCGGACTCCGAGAGAGCTGGCCAAAGAAATTCCACATAGACTCGGACATATCCGACTCGATCGGACAGAGAGTCGGACTCCGGAGCGAAACCCAACTTCTTGAAACCCTAGGAGTCGGACAATCCGACTCGATCGGATATATCCGACTCAACGAGGTACTCGGACTTATCCGAGTTTTGTCGGATTTAAGACTCGGACTCCGGAGCGAAATCCAATCTTTCGAAACCCTAGCGATCGGATATATCCTACTCACTCGGATATATCCGAGTCGATCCGAGCCAACGGCTCTTTTGAGTGCTCCGGCTATAAAAGTGGACCTCGTCCACTTTTGGCCGGTTGGCACTCCCCACATTCTCAAAAATACTCCCCAACTCACTCAAGCTCTCCTCTTCTTCAAGTTTGATTCCCCACTCCAATCCTTGGTGGATTTGTGAGAAGATTGAGGAGAAAATCGTTGAGCTTCATCTCCATCTCAAGAGCACTTGATTTCTTCCATCGCCGGTACTTGGTGTGTTTGTTACTCTTGGGGATTCATCCCCTAGACGGTTAGGCGTTACCCGGCGAGCTCCCAAGCTTGTGGTTGAGACTCGGGTCGTTTGTATTGCCCCTCCCTTCGTGGAGCTTTGATTTAGTGAATTTAAACCGGCCTTTGTGGCGGTTTGACGAGGTTTAGGGTTGAGAGCAACCCGGTCCTTGGTGGACTCCTCAACGGAGACGTAGGCTTCTTGGTGGAGCCGAACTTCGGTAAAAAATCGTGTGTCTTTGTGTCTCCCCTTTATTTCTTGCAAATTGATGTGCTATAACTCTAGGGTGTTCTTGCTTAAATTCCTAGATTTACTTGCATAGGTGGCTTGCTTGTTTGTCTCCTTGTTGCCTTAGCTTTCTAGTGTTGCTAGCTGCTTGCTTGTTGCTTTATTTCCGCGGATTTGTCCATCTTGACTCCCATTCCCCTTTCCGCACGAGGGAGTCGGATTTGTCCTACTCTAGTCGGATATTAGTCCATAGTCGGACTTATCCTACTATAGTCTGGACATTTGAGTCGGACAAATCTTTCCTGCGTATTTAATTTGTTAAATTAAGTGATTTTCGGGATTATCGCCTATTCACCCCCTCTAGGCGACTTTCGGTGGAGACATCTAGATAGGCACCATTTACCAATAGTAGCTGCATTGATTCGACGTGAATCTTAAGCTTCCTTTTGCACATGTGTATAAAAATATTCTTGATTTATGAAGTCTTTGATCTTTAAATTGTGACCTTCGAAGTCTCTGTGGTTCTCTACATCATATCGAGACCACGATTATGAAGTCAATTATAGCACATTTGATATGTGAAGACGTAGTACATGCCGAACTTGCTTTGATCGGTAATAATCTTGTATTCATTGTTTAGCTCCCTGCCTTCAACATAAGTCGCCTCATGCTATGCATGCTTTCTTTGAGGTCTTGTTGGATCCGCGTCAATGCATGTCGTTCATGAAATAATTCTTATCATGTATACCATACTCTCCCCTAGTTGTGGCTTCCATCTTAAGTTCTGCGTGAACATGTTCTCATTCTTCGTGAACGAGATGACATTCATCGTGCCAATGGTTACTTCATGTATCCATTTATTTAGGGGAATAAGCAAGGTAATATAACAAAAACTGCATGTTTAAGTTATTTTATAAGCGCTTACTGCGTGAAGACCACCAATATACCATAAAAGTGGTATAATATAAAAATTGTCTGCAAGTATGACAATCTAGAAAAAATTAGGGTGTTATATGCAAAAATAACACTCCGAGTAAATTTTCTCGCATGTCTTTGTAAACCCATAGTAATTTTCAAAAATTACCAGGGATTCTGTGCAAAAACACGGACTGCCTTTGAATTTCTAAAATTTTCGGAGGCTATAACGTAAAAGCTGCGTGTTTTCGCGTAATTCAGATAATTCGGGGGCTTATTTGCAAAAACTTCGTGTTTGTGCAATTTTCAATAAGCCTACGGTAATTTGCATAATTACCGGGGTTCTTTTCGCAAAATATTGGAGTGCGGGTTAATTCTTGAATATGTCGGGGTTTTACGCGTGAAAAGCAAGACATTATCGCGAAAACCAATAACTCCGAGGGTTTTCGTGTAAAAATCGAAGCGTGGGTATAAATTTGGGTGTGAAACCCTAATTCTTCCCTCACTCCTCACTCTTTCACCGAGCGGCCGCCACTCCTTCTCTTCTTTTCTTTCTCCACCAGTCGGCACCTCCTTTCTCTTCTAGCGGATCCGAGAGACGTGAGGTCGATTCGAGCGACGAGCGCGCTCAAAACATGAGACGCGTGCATAGCTCCTGCCGGCGGGTGCTGCTCGCGGTTTCGCAATCCGCATCCGCACGGGGCCGCGTGACCGGGCGCGAGCGTCCGAGCGCTCTCGACCCCTGTGCGCGCGGGTGTCCGCGTACGGACGGGTGCGCGTGGCGCGAGGCGGTGAGGCACGAGGCCTGCCGTGGCGCGTGGCTCTGCTGGAATTTGGGAGGCGTTGCCTGTTTCAGCTGCTTGGCTCGGGTGGTCCCGCGTGAGCATGTAGCACGCGAGCCTCGTGCTTGCTTTTTCTTCTTTTTTCTGTTTTTTTCTTTGTTTGCGGTGACGTAATACTTCTTTTTCTTCTTGTGCATTTACGGGAGTTCGTCATGTGTGCGGTGACCACGGCGGGCCCGGATCTTTGTTGCTTCTTTTTTTTCTTTGATATACACACAATCTCTTGTTTGCATGGTAAGCGGTGAAGTAAATCGCTCTGTTTCTTTTCTTTGCGGATCCGGAGCCGTCGTCGATGGATGCAACCTTTCGTCGGGTGTCCTAGATCCGGGCGGGTGGGCACGGATCCGGATCGACTCCTCTCTCTTTTTTTCTTGATTGCTTGTTGAATCCGGCCGACGTCGGTGGCACCCCATCGAGGGTAGTCTTCAATATTCATGGGTCTTCCTAGCACATGACTAGGGTATTGAATGCCGTTGGCCTGCGTGACTTACGGGGCTTGTGCCGGCCTTCGTGGCTCGCGGCTAGGGTTAGGGTTCTTCGTGAACCTTATTCCCTGTTTTTTTCTTTTCGATCTACCTCTTCATGAGGTTTGCAAAAAACGAAGTCGGATCTCGGGGTCCAAGAATCCCCGATCTAGATCTCGATCTTGGTTTTTGTTGCGGATTCTTCTATTTTCATTGCTTGTAGTTCTCACGCGGCCCTAGGGCTCACACGTGGTTCTTCTTTCTTTTTAGATCTGCAGCTCTCACGCGGCCGAAAGCTCTCGCGTGGCTGCATTGAAGTGCTTAATCTTCTTGCTATTAGATCTCGAAGTAAATCTTGTGCGGGTCGCCATAGCCAAGCTAGGGTTTATGCGCCGCCGGACTTCTTTTGCTCGATCTATTGTTCCTTCGGGTCTCGGGGCCATCGGCTCTCCCGAACGCGAAGTGCTCTTTTCTTAATCTTGTACCTCGGCGGATCCGGGAATATTCATCCAGATTGCGGAGGTTTGTTGAAGTTTGTTGAAGTTTCGACTTCTTGAAGTGCTAATTCTTCGTTTCTTCAACTAATCTTCAATGAAGTGCTAATTCTTCAATGTTTCTTCGATTAATCTTCATTGAAGTTCGAGTCTTCGATTAATCTTCATTGAAGTTCTGTCTTCGCTATTTCTTGGATTAATCTTCATTGGACAGATCTTAGCTGCTTCGTGCTAAGATTCAATCGCACTCCTCCGGATAGATCTTGGCTGCAACGAGTCAAGATACAAATTCAATTCGAAATTAAAAACATACCTGTAATTATCGATCTTCTTGCCGGTAAGCTCGATTAGAGCGTGCCGATAACGTGTTGTAGTATCGGCTGATCGAAGTATGTAGATCACGACGTAAAACAAACAAAGTAGAGGGACGAAATTCTTTATTGCTCTGTATTTTCGTATTACAACATGGGCGTCACCTCAACTATTTATAAGGGTGGAACCCTACTGCGTGTTGGGTCCAGATTCGATAAGGAGCCCACATGGGCCAGGAGTCCTTCTTCTAGGAGGTGGGTCCGGCCCAATAAGCGTTTTATAACAGTTTCCGGGCGCTAGTGCCTCGCTTCACAACATCGGCTTCCTCCACGTACGGAACCGTGTCCGTCGGACATCACAACCATGAAAGGTTACATTCGTTCGTCGTTCGAGCTGCGGCCGGCTGCAGAGTCTTCTCTTCCCTTAAGGCTCAACTCTTGTCGCGAAGCGCTCGTCGTGAGAACATTTACACATAAAGATCTACTGATCTAGACACTTGAACACACATAAACACGTCAAGTAATAACAGCGGAAGCTTTAGGTGGTGACCTGGGTTCGGATCCTGCATCGTAGAGGGTGTAGACGTAGCAGGGCGGCGGCGGCTCGATGGAGTCGTCGAGGTACCGTCGACCTTCGGGCGCCAACGGCACTGCCCTGCCACCGGCGCGAGACGCGTTCACCGGACGTCCTGGAGAGGGAGGAATACGGCGGCGGCCTTCGGATCGATCCGGCGCCGTTAGCGATCGGGAATGTGGGGGGATTTTGAGTCACAATGAAAACGTGGTCACGGTGTGATGCCGACCCCCCTTTTATATGGCGCTGCTCGGATCCGGGGCCACAACCATGAGTTGGTTGCGCCTCCGATCATGGCGCTACATTCGCGGATCTGCATGTTGATTAGCAACAAACGCGTCATAATTAATTCCTTAATTATCCTCTTAATTATTTTCGTTATCTTTTGTTTCCAAAAGCTCGACACGTTTCTCTGTTGCCTACGGATCATTTCCAACATTCTCCCCTTTGATCTTTAGGCTAACATAAATCCGTTCTCAATAAAATTAGCACAAGAGATAATGAGTAACAATGGTAAATTAAGATCCCAATGCCACTCATACATCTACTATGCACCAACTCATCTTGATAGGACAGCCCTTTAATTGATTTAATCATTATGGGAGTTAGTTGTTGATATGGCTCTTATGTTCACAATCACGAGGCTTTCCAATAAACCCATGCCGGCTACATGTTCTTTAAATTTATTGGGTGGTAAGCCTTTCGTTAGTGGATCCGCGAGCATCTCATTAGTACTTATGTGCTCTAAATTAATGACGCGATCGTGAACTCTCTCTCGCACAACAAGATACTTAATGTCAATATGCTTGGCAGCCTCACTTGACTTATTGTTGTTGGCAAAGAAGACTGCGGACTTGTTATCGCGAGTATAACGTTAGTGGTTTAGAAATGCTTGTCAACCACCTTTAGTCCGGGTATGAAATTTCTTAGCCATAAAGCTTGCCCCACGGCGTCATAACATGCTACAAATTCAGCTTGCATAGTGTTTGCTTGTTGCAAGTTTCTGTTTAGAGCTTCTCCATGATATAGCTCCATTTGCAAGCGTGAAGACATATCCAGAAGTGGATCTTCTTGATTCTTCACATCCTGCAAAATCAGAATCTGAATAACCAATCACTTCAAGGTTATCGGTTCTTTCATAAGTGAGCATGTAATGCTTAGTCCCTTGCATATAGCGCAGAACTTTCTTAGTCGCCTTCCGGTGGTCCTCACCGGATTAGATTGAAATCTGCCAAGTAGCCCGGTAATAAATGCTAAGTCGGGACGTGTACATACTTGAGCATACATAATGCTTCAGACAGTTGAAGCGTAAGGAATCGACTTCATTCGATCGATCCGTAATTGATTCCTTGGACATTGAGATGCTCCAATCTTATCGCCCTTAACTACGAGGGCAGGTGTAGCTGAACATTTGGACATATTATATCTCTCAAGCACTTTCTCAATATATGCCTTTTGAGATAGTCCCAATTTACATTTGGACCGATCCAGGTGTATTTCAATGCCCAACACATAAGAGGCATCACCGAGATCCTTCATGTCAAAGTTATTTGAGAGAAACTGCTTTGTTTCATGCAACAAATTCTTGTCGCTGCTCGCTGGAAGGATGTCATCCACATAAAGTACTAGGATGATAATCATACTCCCCTTGGTCTTAACGTATATGCAATTGTCCATTTGATTACTGATGAAGCCAAATTTCTTAATTACTTCATCAAACTTGAGGTACCATTGCCTAGACGATTGTTTTAGTCCATAAATGGATTTCTTAAGTTTACATCCCAAATGTTCCTTGCCTTCAATAGCAAAACCTTCCGGTTGAGCCATATATACGTCCTCATGCAATTCACCGTTAAGGAATGCGGTTTTAACATCCATCTGATGTAGCTCAAAATCATAATGAGCTACTAATGCCATCACTATTCTGAATGAATCCTTTTTAGAGACGGAGAGAAAGTCTCATTATAATCAATCCCTTCTCTTTGTGTGAAGCCCTTAGCCACAAGTCTTGCTTTAAACCGTTCGATTTTCCCTTTCGAGTCAAATTTCGTTTTGTAGACCCACTTACGACCTACCTTTTTGGCTCCGTCGAGAATTTCTACTAAGTCCCATACATTATTATAACTCATGGATCTTAGCTCATCCTCCATAGCTTCATGCCATTTATTGGAGTTTTCGCTCATCATGGCTCCTTTATACGTTATTGGATCATCCACTTTTCCTATGTCATACACGTCTTCATTCATGTATACAACATAGTCATTTGAGATGGCGGGCCTTCTTTCTCGCACCGATCTTCTAATGGGTTGAGGTTCATTATTTTCTGCAGGGACGTGTTGAGGCTCCACAATCTGTTCATTAGGAAGTGGCATCTCATCGTCCGCGTTATCCTCATCGTTATGCTCAATGTCCATGGGTGCTCCCCATTTTCATTCATGGTTGGAGCAACCTCGGGTTCATTAGCCAAGGGTGCATTTACCATTGGAGGTGCTGCCACATTTTCTAGCATGGGAATAAATTGAGTTTGAGTCATCGGTGGTGTAACATCAGTCCGAATCTCCTCAAGATTAATTTCCCTAGCTACTGAGCTCCCATTATATTCCAAAAAGACTGCGTGTCTAGTCTCGGCAAATTTAGTGACATTATTTGGACAATAGAATCGATACCCTTTAGACTGTTCGGGATAACCGATGAAATGGCAACTTATAGTCTTAGAATCCAACTTTCCAATATGTGGATTAAATAATTTGGCTTCGGCCGGACAGCCCCACACGTGCAAATAATTTATGCTCGGTTTCCTACCAGTCCATAATTCATAAGGGGTCTTAGCAACGGACTTAGAAGGAACACGATTAATTATGTGTGCGGCGGTCTTTAATGCCTCCATCCACAAACTCACCGGCAGTGTAGAATTAATAAGCATGCTTCGCACCATGTCCATTAATGTGCGATTGCGTCTTTCAGCTACGCCATTTTGCTGCGGTTCGCCAGGAGTCGAATATTGAGCGACTATGCCATTTTCTTGCAAATACTTTGCAAAAGGACCGAGAATTTGTCCGTAAGGAGCGTGCCTTCCATAATATTCTCCGCCACGGTCTGATCGCACTACTTTAATCTTTACATTATGCTGATTTTCTACTTCAGCCTTAAAAACTTTAAATTTATCAAGTGCCTCGGATCGTTCTCGTATAGGATAAATGTATCCATAGCGAGAGAAATCATCGATGAAGGTAATGAACGAATTAAACCCATCAACTGATTTTACATTAAAAGGACCGCATATATCGGTGTGAATTATTTCTAAGACACCCGAACTACGCGTTGCTCCATCCTTCTTTATTCTTTTTACAAACTTTCCTTTAATGCATTGAACACGGTGGTCTAAATCGAGAGAAGTCTAGTGGATGAAGTATCTCTTCCTTTATGAGACGCTCCATTCTCCCCCTCGAAATGTGGCCTAAACGGTAATGCCATAATTTCGATGAAGTCTCATTATCACTAGTTAAACTTCTCTTACGTTTATTTGCAACATCGCATACATTCATCACAGGAAATTCATTAAGAGACAACAAATAAAGCATGTCTTGCCTTAACGCAAGACCAACAAATTCACCATTAAATTTAAGTAAACATTTGTTGTTCCCAAAAGTACATTCAAACCCATCATCATCCAAACGAGAAACAGAAATAAGGTTTCTTTTCAAACTAGGGACATAGAGAACATTATTTAATCTAAGAACGAAGCCATCATGAAGAACTAATGGAAGAGTCCCGACGGCTTCAACTTGAGCTTCATTGCCATCGACCACTCTTAGGCTTCGCTCCCTCCTTGCGATGGTTCGGGTCATAAGCAATCCCTGTGAGGAATTAGTAACATGAACGGTTGCACCAGAATCAATCCACCATGTATTAGAGGAATAATGCGTAAAAAGAGACTCATCAACGAAGGAAATATAATCATCATTATTACCTTTCTTGGCGAGCCAAGCCTTGAACTCATCACATTCCCTCTTGATGTGCCCATCCTTATGGCGGTGGTGACAAGTGGGACCATTCTTGGAGGTGGAGGCTTCGGTCTTCCCATCGATCTTAGGGCGATCATAAGGCTTGCCTTTGCCCTTGCCCTTGCCTTTCTTGTTGAACTTGCCACCAGATTTGTTGCCCTTCCCATAGTTGTAGTTCTTCCTAAGCTCCTGAGTGATAAGGTTAACATAATCCTTGTTCTCGGAGCGCAGCCTTTCTTCCTCATCGCTGCACTTTGCTATGAGCTCGGTCGGACTCCACTTCTTGTCACTCCCATTATAATTAATCTTGAAGTTCTCAAAGACACTAGGGAGAGAAGTCATGATGTAGTGGACTTGGTAATCTTCGGGAAGAGGCATCTCAAGGTCCTTCAAGCTGATTTGCAGCATCAATGAGCTTCATGATGTGCTCCCTCACACTCCCTCGACCATTGTATTTAGAAGTCATCGATTCTGGTCATGAGAGTGTTAGCCGGTGCTTTAGTGGAACCCTTAAAATGCTCCTCAACTTGAGCCAAGAAGCGCTTTGCATTTTCGGGATTCTTGGGAAGAGCTCCTCCGATTTCCGGGTTGATAGTGTGCTGCATAATCATCGGTGCAACTCTATCGATTCATCCCAAGTGGCCTTCTCTTTATTATAGGCAAGTGTGCGCTCGGCCAAGGTGTTATCATTATCACCAATGGCAAGCGGCGCAACGGGCTTTTCGAGCACGAATGGAGTGATCTTTGCTCATGATGGCAAGGATGAGCTGGATGTCACCCTTCCATTTCGGGAAGTTAGTCCCTCCAAGCCTCTCTACCTTGTCCGGGTAGCTCATGATGTAGGAGGGCGTCATCACTGAAATTTACATGAAATGAAGATTTTATTAGTGATGACAATCATAATTAAGGAATAAAACATGTAATTAATCTACGTTGGCTTGATTAATCACATGCAACATAATTAAACAATTAATTTCGAGTCACCGTTGGGCGAGAAACGAAATAAGCATAATTAATGGGAAAAGCACATAAATAAAATCAACTTTGGTCGGAAATTACTCATATGCTCAAAAATAATCCCAAAACAATAATAAAATATCTCCGAATAAACTTCTCGTTGGTTCCATTTAATCGGAGACATTGTCATAAAATTTCCAACAATTTTACGTAATTTTCTAGCATTTATTTAATTTATAGCATGAAAATCACGGAAATAATAATAAGCATAAATGCTGGAAATTAAAAAATCAATAAACATTAAAAGGGCTGAGACAACCTCGCATGGTGGGCCGCAATTGGCCTGGCCCATCTAGGGCGTCGCATCCTCCCGCATGGGCTCGAGGCCCAAAAGGCCTTAAACGATATGCGAGCCCAGCCAAGGAGCAATCTCGGCTGTTTATTCGTAATCGACGGCTCGGATTCATCCACTGGAGTATATAACAGCGAAAAAATCGGGGAGGCTCAAACCCTAAGTTCATTTTCTCCTTTCCTCTTCCTCTTCTCTGCGCCGCACCCGAGTGGGCGGCGATCGCGCGGCCGGTGGCCGCGGTCGGGCGTGAGGCCCGCGCGCGGCGCACGCGGTGTGATCTCGTCCGGGCGTGAGGCGGCCGGATGGCCGCGGACGGCTCGGCGCGTCGCGATGCGCGCGAGCAACGGCGGCGGCGAGCACGAGCTCGTGATGCGCGCCTCCGCGGCCGCGCGGCGCAGCTACGGCGTGATGCGCGACGCTCGAGGCGGCTACGGCGCGGTGCGTGCAGCGGGCCAGCATCGAGCGCGGTGCGCGAGCTCGAGGGCGCGGACTCGGCGGCGCGCGTGCGTGAAGGCGCCGGCCTGGCGGCGCGCGGGCGTGAGCGCGGCTCCGGGAGGCTTGTGAGGCCCGAGGCGGCGCGGCGTATGGGCGTCCGGATCCGAAGACTAGTGCCTTGGCCGGCGGGCGTGATCCGGTGGACGGCGACATCGGCGGTGCGGGCACGGCACAACGAGCCGCGTGGATCCCCGCAACCCGAGGGATGAGCACAAAGGTTAGGTCTCGAATCCCCTCTTCTTGATTCTAGGGTTAGGGTTTCGTTATCCCCTCCTTCTATTTGCTTAAGCTAAACGCATGAAACCCTAGATCCGAGGCTAATGCTAATCGGTCATTAAGTTAACCGCCTTCGTTACATTAGAATAATCATAATTAAGATCTAATCGGGGTAATTAGTGCCTAATTAACCATTACAGAGGATAATTAAACATGATTAGGCACGATCTTAAACTAATTACTCCTAATTAGATACTAATCGTAAGCAATCATCATGAACGTGATTCAAAAACACCCTCGGTTGATGCAAAACAGGGAACGAAACATTAATTTGCATCAACACTTCCTAACCGAGGCAAGATCTAGCATTCCAGGTCACATCAAATACATAAAAGGTTCAAGTTCTAAAACCGGATGGCTCGGTACCAAATGTGAGAACATTTACACATAAAGATCTACCGATCTAGACACTTGAACACACATAAACACGTCAAGTAATAACAGCGGAAGCTTTAGGTGGTGACACGGGTTCGGATCCTGCATCGTAGAGGATGTAGACGTAGCGAGGCGGCGGCGGCTCGATGGAGTCGTTCGGGTACCGTCGACCTTCGGGCGCCAACGGCACTCGCCTCGCCATCGGCGCAGACGCGGTCGCCGGGCGTCCTGGAGAGGGAGGAAGACGGCGGCGGCCTTCGGATCGATCCAGCGCCGTTAGCGATCGGGAATGTGGGGGATTTTGAGTCACAATGAAAACGTGGTCACGGTGTGATGCCGACCCCCCTTTTATATGGCGCTGCTCGGATCCGGGGCCACAACCATGAGTTGGTTGCGCCTCCGATCATGGCGCTACATTCGCGGATCTGCATGTTGATTAGCAACAAACGCGTCATAATTAATTCTTTAATTATCCTCTTAATTATTTTCGTTATCTTTTGTTTCCAAAAGGTCGACACGTTTCTCCGGGAAAAAAATTCCGTGCGGCGAGGTTCGCACTGGGAGCTTTTGCGACCACTGCTCCCGATTTCGACACGTGGCGGCTTGTCATCCGATGCGTTGCCCAACGCTTTCGGCTCCCGCACGTATGTCTCGGCGGTTCGGCTCCAAGCGGAGATACGGCTTGCCCCAACACGCGCAGCTCGTGTCCGAGCATGCTCCGGAATTTGTGGCGGACGAAGGAGAGGCATGTATGTCTCGGCGGTTCTCGCTGCGGTTCCGATCTTCGCCTTCCCTCGCCGGCGAGGCGATGCGAGCTTAAAACAGGACAATTATTTTCACATCATCAAGGCCGTGCAAGTCATTTGCACAGCGGGAAAACTAGGTTTGTCATCTCAAAAGCTGGCAGCTCCAACAATCGGCGAGGTTCAAGACACCTAAGGCCTTGTTCGTTTTTATGGGAATGGATCCACATGGATCTGTCCCCGGACACGGATTGAGTGGTTCCAGCTCTTTCATTTTATCCAGGCTCGCTGCGTTCCATGGGTTAGAGTCATGGATTGGTGCTAGGTCTTCAAGGCATGAAATGGATATGGAATGGGCTGGAATCGGGTTGGTTCCCATACCAATCCATGCGTAACCGAACGAGCATTTTGAGTTGGGTTGGAACAGTTCCATATTTTTCTGTTCCATGTGATTTGAAGCTACGATCCATGTTGTTCCATGACAAAACGAACAAACCCTAAAATAGTAACAGGTAGCAGCCTGTGTCAAGCCTTGTCGTCTTTCCGGAAACCACAACATCAGTGCTAGAAGGTGTCGCCAACCCATCGCCTAGACGTCACACTAGCGATTCGGCATGGCAGCATGCCAAACTTCTTGCATCTCATGAATATCATCCGTGCGCTTGTTTTCTTTAGACAACACAATCGCTCAAAACTTCCTTTATTTGTTCCCAGCCGCGCTGACGTGATTGACTTCGGCTTGAGCCGTGGTTGCTAGCATGTGTGGAGCCGAGGAACTGGTCAACCGTTGGATGATGAGTTGCGTCCACGTGTCGAAAATCTGGAGGAGGACCGCAAACGTTCCCTGTGCGAACCTGCCGCACGGAATTTTTTCCGTTTCTCTGTTGCCTACGGATCATTTCCAACACTCGCAACTCCTCTTGAACGCATAGCGGTTTATGAAGTCGTCCTTGAGCAGGTGCCTCGAGAAGATGGCTCCGACGAACTCGGCCTCAGCCGCGGGACTGTCAAACGGCAGCCCGGTCTTCACTGGCGGTACGCCCTCCACGCGATCGGGCTCTGGTGGCAGCGTCTCCTCCTGAACCGGCGTGCTCTCCTCGTCGTCCCTCTGGAAGGGACAGTACTCCGTGATGTACCGACTCCGGCGTAAGCTGTTCTCCGGACCGGAGCTCCTGAAGCTCTGCGGCGGTTTGCTCATAAAACCGACAGGGAACAGAAGCTCCACTAGCGTCGGGGTCGCGCTCTCCTCCTCCTCCGGCGTCGCGGCGACGAAGGTGGGCCGGCGGACCTTGAGGATGCCCTTCTGGGGCCGCGCGTCCAGGTTGACGCTGACAGCCGCTGGCGCGCCGTCTTCGTCGTTGGGCCTGGTGTCGTTCTGCGAGACCTGTTCGCTCCATCGCAGAGATCGCCGCCGCCGCCGGCTCGTGGCCTGATGGTCCGTGCTCTCTTCCGCCTCCGACCGCTGGTCGACGATGTCACGGTCGACCGGCGTGCTGCTGCCGTCTCCCTGGCTCTTCTTCTCTGCATCGGCAGCGGTGACGGACGTCGTCTGGAACGCCGGACTCTGCCTCCTCCTCGGACCGGACGAGCTCTTCGGCGGTTTGTCGAGCACGCCGATTGGGAACAGAAGCTCCACGAGCGCCCTCACGCTCTCGCTCTCCTCCGTCGCGGCGGCGACCGCGGGCTTGATGGCTTTGTCGATGCCCTTGCTGGGTTCGACGCCCGATCGCTGAGAGCGCCGCCGCCTCGCCTGAATCTCCGCGACCTCTTGTCGCAACCTCTGCTTCTCGACGTCGACGTCGCAATAATAAAGCTGCTTCCGCACCTCCGTCACCGCCCGCCGCGGCCTGTCATGATGCTGCGCGATCAAGGCTTGCTGCAGCCGCTTCGTCTCGACGTCGACGTCGCAACGCGGCTCCACCTGATTCGTGGCCACCGCCCGCCGCGACGGCCGCACCGCCTCCACGATCTTGCACTTCAGCTTGTCCGTCCATCGACGCTTCCCAGTTCCGGGCGCTTCCTCCTTCTTGGCCGGGAGCAGGACATCATCAGCAGGGCAGGAGACGTGCGCCATAGCTCGGACAGCGCGCGGCTGCGTAGGCGGCGGCGCCATGCGCGCGCACGAGGCGGCCG